>CALYLW010000443.1:526461-1001797 GCA_944989445.1 Ampullaceana balthica | reverse complement strand
AATTGATAATCATGTGTGTTGCTATTTTTATGTAAATCACTGTGAGCTCACTTGGTTTCTGGGATACTGCGGTATATAAATTATCAAATTATTATTATATTATTATTATTAGTAGTAGTAAAAAAAAACTATGTAAGGCAACACTAGAATTAAACCATACCACAGCTATATTTATCCCCTCGTATGCAGTGGTTATAGAAACTGTGAATGCTGCTTCGCTTGCTCCTTAGGCCAGCATGGTCTGAAAAGAGAACTTTACTTTACTTTACTTTGTAGCTATAATTGTCAACTTCCATGACTGTATTTTTTTCTTCTTTTTACTGTGTCTCCAGCTCCCTTGAGGGATTTACCATTAACATGGCAGTTTTATATTAATGTAACTTCAAACTTGTATTTAAACACAGAAACCGTTTTGTTTTATTGGCACCATTTATTTCTCAGTGTTTGACCAAGTCGGTGGGTCAAGACTGCATCACCCATCCAGGTCTTATACCTGACCAAGAGGCTCTGCTGGCCATTTCAAGTTTGAGGAAAAGGTAAACAAGAGACTCAAGCAGTGTGAATCAACTGACCCCACGAATTGCAATAAGTAACATTCTCCTTAAGCCTGCACTAAGCTAATCATTTGAGTGTGGCTGTCTAACAATAAAATAAACTGTATATTTTTCTATGTAAATATAATATTTCTTTGTTTAATTATATTTGAGATAATATTCTTAATGTTCATTGTAAGCTAATTATATAATTTATTTTCTCCAGCTCAGTTAGTGGAAAGTCTTCCAAAAAGAAGTCACTATTTCTGAGCAGGAAAGGCCAGGCCAAGTCAGCTCTACCTGATGGGGACATAGACAAGAAAGGGTCCATTAAACCTACAGATGAATGTGAGTACTATTTTTGTATAATTACATATGAATGTGAGTACTATTTTTTTATAATTACATATGAATGTGAGTACTATTTTTTTATAATTACATATGAATGTGAGTACTATTTTTTTATAATTACATATGAATGTGAGTACTATTTTTTTATAATTACATATGAATGTGAGTACTATTTTTTTATAATTACATATGAATGTGAGTACTATTTTTTTATAATTACATATGAATGTGAGTACTATTTTTTTATAATTACATATGAATGTGAGTACTATTTTTTTATAATTACATATGAATGTGAGTACTATTTTTTTATAATTACATATGAATGTGAGTACTATTTTTTAATAATTACATATGAATGTGAGTACTATTTTTGTATAATTACATATGAATGTGAGTACTATTTTTGTATAATTACTTATGAATGTGAGTACTATTTTTGTATAATTACATATGAATGTGAGTACTATTTTTTTATAATTACATATGAATGTGAGTACTTTTTTTTAGTACAGTGATATCCGAAGAAACTAGTCATCAAACTTAGAAAGTTCTAAATTATAGCAAAGGAAACAACTGTGATCAAGCATGTTATGTTTACTTTTTTTTTAAAGGAAAAAAATGACTTCCCTGAAAATTTTCTTGGGAGCACAATTTTAGAATTTTCTTTTTTTGTTCCAATTTCAGTGAGGGACAGATATCTCAAATTGCATTAATTTATAGGGCCATTTTTCAAAAAAGGGATATTGAATTGAGTAAATTCTTGAACATAAAATCTTCTTTTTCCAGTTTCATTTTTTTTTGGTCAATATAATGTTCGTCGCGTCATATTAAATGTCAAAATTAAAGCCTGCACTACAGCAACTTGATTATCAAAAAATGTTCAACATTCCAACTTTGTGCTGTGTTCTTTTTATTTCCATTAACCAACTCAATAAAATATTGATGTTTTTCTTTTTATTTTAAAAAATGAACCTCTTGATACAAGTTTCAAGAAACAATGTCACTCGAATTATTGTCAGATTCAAAATTTGAATGAGCGAACTGATAGGAATGAAAAACTCTTTAAACTTCTATTCAGTTTTTTAACACACATATTCTTTGCTACTTATCCATATTCTGTAAAGAATGAAGAAACTAGAAGAAAGTCACTTAAATTGACATCAACATATAAATTTAAAAAAACAATGTCAATGACCACTATAAAATTTTGCGCTTTGATTTTATATTTTTAGTAATTTTCAATTTTATTCCTGGATAAGCAAAACTGCTAAATATTAGATTGAGAAATATCAGCGCTGACAATAACTTCTTATAAAACTATTAAATAATTAGTTTTATGATATTGCTTTGGTTTAAATAGTTAAATTCAAGGTGTATTGAGCTGATCATACCTATACACACAACTTTTCACCTATCATATTACATTTTGACAGACATATTCAAGGTGTACTGTGCTGACCACACCTACACAACCATTCGCCTTTCCATCAACTCAAATGTGGGGGACATAGTACTGAGTGCACGGGACAAACTTTGTCTAGGACACGATCCAGTACTCTGTGAAGTTAAGTCTAATGGAGGTGAGTTTTTACTTTAGTGTTTGGTGTTCTACACTCATGCTTATCTTAGCTCAAGTAATTAGCCACATGATGTCACCTTCTGTGGATTAAATTTAATAGTGTGACTTGGTAATCCTGCAGTTTTAACAAGTATATTATTTCACAGCGAAATTTATTTTTCTCGTGAGAACTTACGTTTTTAATTTATTAAATACATTATTATATGTTGTATTTTAGATATTACAACGCTAATTTGTAATTTGTATTAATTTCTAAGGCATTTTTTCGGCTCTCTATGGTACAAAATCCGGTCACGATACGTCCATTTTGTTTACTAAGACCATGCTTGCCAGATGTTTTTTACCCATGCTAAAATAAATTTACTGATTTGAAAAACAATTTTAAAGAGTATTATTCATCTTTTTTATGTTCTTAGAAGATGTCTTTAAAATATTTATTTAATTTCATTTTTTAATTTGTTACTAGATGTTTGATTCTTATTTTGTTTATTTTTAAGTGACAAAATTTCATTTGGCATCTTACTGTAACAATAATAGTCCATGACGCACTATGGGGCAAGTGAAGTAGCGTTCACAAGTTTTATTTAGCCACCACTAACGAGCAAGGGATTGTGTGGCCAGCACAATGCCCCCAGGAGCCTTGCCAGCACCGAGAATAGAACCTGTGACTCTCTTTTACCTCGGTTCGGCAGTCCACCGTCAAACCGCTAGACTACCGCGGCCTTCATCTTACTGTGACAATCCGCAAGTAGAATGCTCGATAAAAAAAATGAATGTATCCTACTCCGATTTTGTAGCTTCAAGGGCCGAAACAATAAGTCTTAGAAATTAATACAAATTACAAATTAGAGTTGTATTATCTAAAATACAACATATAATAATGTATTTAATAAATAAAAAACGTAAGTTCTCATGAGAAAATTAAATTTCGCTGTGAAATAATATATGTGTAAAAACTGCCTGATTACTGTGTGACGTTAATGAAAGAATATTTTGCAACCTATTCACTCGTTTAATTAGTGAATTATTTTTCTGACTCAAGAACTTTAAAAAATGGTCCCCAGTAAGATGATGTAAAAGCAAATTTTATCTTTTAAAAAAAACAATAGATTATAAAAAAATAATTATAAATAAATGTAAATAAACTTAACTTCCAAAATTAATTTTGAGAGAAAATTTAATGTAAATATTCTGTTGTTTTTTTCTTCTTCAATTATCATTCCAATTTCAAACTTTTTGTTTTTCAATTATCTGTTGATAAGTTATCTGTTGATAAGTTATCCAATAATCATAATAAAATAAAATCTGGTAAATACTAAACCTAAATAAAATATATTGCAAAGAAGAAAAATTTTACTTAATTTGCTTCACTGCTATTTTCATGGAATAAATAAATATTTTTTAAATTGAAAATCAGTAATATGGGATATTTAAATGCTATATTGAAGGGGAGAAAGTATTCAGAATTAATTTGTCTATTTAAATTTTACATTAAATATAGCTTGCTATCTTGTTTGGGCTTCATCCTTTTTTTTTATCCCATAGAGCGCGTTTTATTCAGAGAGAAAGACAGGTGTATTATGATGTCCCTCAGTTTGAATGGGAGGCTATTTATAGCTCCGAGAGAGCACTTGGACGCACTGGTAGGCCTTAACTGTTTTATTTAAAATGTTAATTTTCGCTTAGCCAGAAGCATCGTTTAAACACAACCTATTATCTATATTTTAAAAAAGTAATATTGACCACAATGTACCATGATGTTTGCCCCACGGGCTCCAGTTCCTTGTTCAGGAACTGGGGTCTGTGGGTCAAACATAATGGGCCATTGTGGTCAAAATTACTTTAAAAAAAAATATAGATAATTAGGTGAGTTATAACAATGCCAGAAGCATCATTTAAACACATCAAATTGTCTATATTGAAAAAAATATATCATTCACCACAATGGCCCATTATGTTTGACCCACAGACCCCAGTTCCTGAACAAGAGGGACCAAACTCCAGCACAATGCACATCATTGAGGTCATGAGTACCAAAGAGCTGGCCGCTCAAATAACCCACTACGACTGGGAGCTGTTTATGGCTGTCCATGAGGTCAGTCAACATGATATTCATTCACATTGCCAGCAGTTATCATTTGAGTAATGATTGCTACAATGGTGATTCATCAAAGCTTTTATTGCTAGAATTTTATATTACTAATAAATAACACCATTGAAGTCATGAGTACCAAAGAAATGGCCACTCAAATATACCATTAGTCAGCTGTTTATCCCTGTTCATGGGGTCAGTCCACATGATATTCATTCACATTGCCAGCAGTTATCTATCGTTTGTGCTATGATTGCTATAATGTTTATTTATCAAATCTTTTAAATGAATAATTATTTTTTAACGAATGATCTTAAAGATGTGTCAAATTTAGATTATTGATTTTTAAATATTATTTAAATTATTGTTTATTCTTTAATGCAAATTTCAAAATGTCCCATAATTTTTTTTTATTCCAAGAGTATAAAATTATTCTTCCAATAATTATGTTTTTATATGTATATGTTAAAGCAAGAAATGCTGAACAAGGTTTTTGGCCGTACAGTCTTTCAGGAAGGAATAGCTGCTAATTTGGAACAGTTCCTTCGAAGATTTGATCAGGTAAATTTTTTAAAACATCTGTCATTAAGGGGTTATTAAATAAAAATAAACTAATGGTTCTTGTTCACCATATTTGTATCATTAAATTGTCCTAATTATCATGCTTCACTGCTAGACAGATGGGAGGGAACTACAAGTATACACATATGTTAAGCAGGGTCTTCTTAGAGTTAAGAATCATTGAATGAATCAATTCTGAAATGGGTAATCTTGTTACTACACATATGTTAAGCAGGGTTTTTGGTTAGAGTTAAGGCTCATTGGGGGCTGGATGGCAAAGTCAATAGTTCATTCGCCTCACAAGTTGAGGGGCGTGGGATCTAGCCCACGTTAAAGCCACAATAAAAATGTTGATGAATGACTTTCGCTAAAAGTCCTCCGCTGACCTGAAGAGGAGATGGGCACCGCCAAGGTCTACCAAGCCCCGAGAAAGTGCTAATGGAAACACTGGAATCCCTACGACCACGAGGTTATGGGACACACACAAAAACAAAAAAATAAGACTTATTGAGCCAATCAGTTTTGAGATAGGTATTCTTGTTGATACAGGTGTGTTATGCAGGTCATGGTTTGAGTTAAGAATCATTAAACAAATCAATCAATTCTGAGATGGGTTATCTTGTTGATCTATAATATGTATTGAGAACTGAGTCTGGTTCAAAGACAGTCAACCTGTTGATTTACTGAAAGCATAAAGTTGAAGCTACACCTGCTTGTGAACTGTTTGTTTCAAACCCCTGTCTTTTTCCAGCTGCAGTACTGGGTTGTGACAGAGATGGTTCTGCTGAACAACGTCGGGAAGAGAGTTCAGCTCCTGCGAAAGTTCATCAAGCTTGCCCAACAGTAAGATTCCTGTAGTATCAGCCAGTTAGAATTAGACTTTACCCCACTTTTAAAGAAAATAAACATTTATACCAATGTTCAAGCTAGAATGTTCTTTGTTCTAGAGGGATTCAAGATATAAATTAAATACTTTTTAAATAATTATTTCAGCTGTAAGGAGTTGAACAATTTTCATGCCTTCTTTGCCATCACAATGGGCCTGGGTCATCTGGCAGTCAGTCGCCTTTCACAGACATGGGAGGTAAGTCATCTCCCACAAATATAAGAAGAGAAATATATATAATCCTTAAGATAATTTTTTTTAAACAGTTGGTTTTAAAATACAGAGTTTACCTTAACAAAATCAAAATTTAATAATTGTTTGTTTGTAATGAAGATATATGCAAAATGATACCAGAATTAATAAAAAGCATCACTGCCGAGTCAAAACTTTTTAAATCTCTCCTGCATTAAAAATTGTCCAACAAATTGATTAATCAGTGTGTAAGAAAATAAACGTCTTTCTGGGTTTGCTTCTTTGAATCAATAGCCACTAATTTACACAACAGTTGACTCAGCGTATGAAAGAATGTTTTCAATGCTAACAATGCCCTATTTCAGTTGTTATTTACACTCAGACATTCTCCAGGGTTTATTGGATTTATTTATTTGCTGCGTTTTTGCTTAACTTCAAAGTAAAGTTTACTAAATGCATGATTATTTAATTCATTTTTTTTTAATGACGTTTTGAATTATGTTTTCGTCCCATCATATACTAGAATATTATACTACAGAAATGTGTTTTCTCTACACCAGAAACTTCCTGGGAAAGCAAAGAAGATGTTTTCAGAGTTTGAAACTGTGATGGAGCCAGTCAGAAACCATCGCTCTTACAGACTGGCGGTCAGCAAACTGACCAGTCCAATCATACCATTCATGCCTCTTCTTATCAAAGGTTTGTTGCAAATTTATAGCTGTTTTATTTTAGAAATTATTAAGGTAACTACTTAATCACTCAGTATATACCTGCACAGTATTCATTCTGGTTTCTAATGGAAATTTTTGTTTTTACTTTGTTTGCAAGACATGACTTTCACAAATGAGGGGAACAAAACTTACTATGATAACATGGTGAACTTTGAAAAAATGGTGAGTAGACATTCATTACTGCATAGTTTATACATTTTGTTTTTGTAAACATTTTAAGTTATATATTTGAAAATAGCTGTACAGGTAAATAGTACTTCTTATCATACTTCAAACAAGTATTTGACAATAAATTAATTCTAATGGATAATAAATTCTAAAATATCATCAATAATTTAAAATACATTTTTAAAAAAGATTAAATTATGAGGGAGAAATTCTTGTTTTTTCTTGTAGTCCTCTAATCTTGTTTTTTCTTGTAGTCCTCTAATCTTGTTTTTTCTTGTAGTCCTCTAATCTTGTTTTTTCTTGTAGTCCTGATATATGTTATCTTTCTTTTCTCTCATTCAGCATATGATTGCTCAAACTTTGCGAACTGTAAGATTTTGTCGACGTAATCAAATGGGTGAGTTAGTTCACATAAAATATGGATAAAGTTTTAAAAAATAAGGATTGCTAAATCAATGGTTCGTCTCTGTAAAGAATGTCTCTATTTTAATTTCCTAATTGAACACCTACCATTTTCGCCTTTCTTACTCTCAGACAATTACACATCATAAAAATTTGCTTTGCTGCAAAATGTAATATTATTTTAAGTGACTCTTCAAAAGTTAAAAATGATGAAATCTGTATAATTGTAAAGGATAAAGTAAGACATCATCTAACTATCAAATGAGATTTATAATATAATTAATTGAAAATTTCAGAGCCAGAATCACCAGAGACAATGAAAGCGTCATCAGAAATCAGGTCATATGTCAGGTGAGTTTTAAGGCTTAAGCCAGGTCATATGTCAGGTGAGGTTTAAGGCTTAAGTCAAGTCATATGTCAGGTGAGGTTTAAGGCTTAAGTCAGGTCATACGTGATAGTTTTTAGAAATTTATAATAAAATCACAAAAATTCCTGCAAGATTTCTCATGACCCAATTAAAAGCTTGTTGTTAAACTTGGCATGCTAATGATACTGATACTGCTTTTATTAGTTGATTTTAATTCCTTTTGTGTGACATGCTAATATTTAGAGAGAATGATACAGTTTAAACAAGTTTATTTTAATTCCCTTATGTGTGACATTTTAGTATTTCTAAATACTGTTAGAATTGTAAATTCAGAACTATTATTTAACTTTTTTAAGTTATACTTTTCGGATATTAAAAAAAAATTGATATGAAAAATAGTTTGAAAGTTATCAAATGACAATATGGATTTCTAATTAATTTTCAGGAACCTTCAAGTGATAGATAACCAGAGGATACTGACCAACCTGTCACACAAATGTGAGCCAAGGAAAGGATAGGATTCGATATGGTGAAGATATGAGGAATTGTGTTACCAAGGTTGTAAGAACCTGTTATCTCATGTCTCATATGGTGTTTGTGACAGATGTGATAGCGACTGCTTTATGACACAACTGGCTCATTACTATTTAAAATAGCCCCAGCTTGACAAATTTCTCAAGACTTCATGGTGATGTTAAAATTGTGTGAGATTTCAATAAATACAACTGGAAGATGAAGATCTCTTTCCACTTTTAATCAATGTGTGCTTCAGGCTTCGTCGTATCTGTTAAAAGCTGGTCCCAGTTGGCAAAATTTGCTTGTTTTTAAAAGTTTTTGGCTGTTGATGTTGTATTTTACTTGAACAAAATAGGATATATTTATAAGAGCATTATCCCTTTTTTAAAAATGTATATACCAGTAATAACTGTATAAATTTTTATTTTTAGAAAACAAACATCTTTTTAAAAAAAAATAAGTTAACAATTGAAAACAGTTACTGGTACTGCCTTGTATTTAAGGAGTAGTGGATCCATAGGGATTAAATTATATTTAAATTTGGGAAAAGTGCAATATGTTCTAATTGTATATTATGGTCAGATCATAAAATGTCACTTGAATCTTATGTTACAGACGCTCCTATACAGAAGCCAAGTTAGACTTAATGATTGTGAATATTTCTGTGTAAAAATTAAAAATGTAGTAGCGATACAACATGACTGAATTGACTGAAGCAATTAAATAAAGGTTTTCTCACCATACAAGCACCATTTGAAATGTATCATTTCATAGTGGTTTTGTTCAATAAATATATTAATTCAAGTGGGAGCTTAATTTATATAATTACCACTATGCCAAAGTGTTGAAAAGTATTATGTATCAGTGATAGAACTGTTATTAAATGCCATTGTATGGAATCTCTCTTATTATGTATCATTGATAGAACTGTTATTAAATTCCAGTGTATGGATTATCTCTTATTATGTATTGCTATTATTATAACCTAAACGAAGTTGTGTTCAAAACTAATGTTTTTTAATTAACTTTTTTTAAAATTTCTGTTTGCACTTAATTGTCTTTTTTTCCCTTACAGAGTAAATACCATTCCAAACATTATCTTAGCTTGTCTAATACATATGCTCCTTCTATTCAATACAAAATACACAAACAAATTGTGCAATGAAAACTATAAATTTGTTTGTGTATTTTGCATTTTATTTAAAAGCTTTATTTCAGTCCCATTCTATATGATATATTCTTCTATGCAGAAGATTATTGCATCCTATGTGTATCCATTATTTTAACATAAATTTTAAGCTGGCCATTATCATAAATAAATAAGTTATGGTGCATATGATAAAAATTTATAATCATAATGTTAATGACTTAAATTTTTAGTACAAATTAGTGAATCCATAATTTGTATTATAATATGACAACCATATGATATTAAAGAAAATATGCATGTTTGCAACTATCATTTTGGATTCAGAGAATATTAAACTAAATAACTGGTAGCTTGAGTATAAGAAGAAAAATAACTTTAATTCCAACCACTAAAATATTAAGACAGCGGCCTGCTTCTTTTGGGGTTTAAATTTTGTGATAAGTTTGCAGCTTTATTCAAAGGTTGCTACTAAAAAATGCACAAGTACTGTTGGTTTATTGTAATAGTTTGATGGAACATTTGCTCTCTTAGTTGTTGTTTTTAACGGGTTATGGTAAATCTTGTTTATGTTGTCTTCAAGGTATTTATTTCTATTTTATGCTCAATTGTGTTTGCAATTTCTGTTTTATGTTGTCAAAATGTTTCCTCGAATTTGTGAAACAGTTTTTTCATTAACTTAGTTGTACCTAATGAGGTGAATAAATATGAGCATTTGTTTTTATTTCATGCTATGAAAAAAATGAACAAAGTTTATTTTTAAAAAGTAAATTAAAAAAAATAATAATTTATTTACTACACATACTTATTTATTAATTGGTATGAGATTTTCAGTCCAGATATTTGTACAAATTAGTGTTAGTATTGTCTTCACAAAGAATATTATTTTAAATTAAAAGCAAAGATATTATAGAAAGAATCTCTTTGGTGTGTCTCACCACATGCTTGGTGGAGGATCCTGTGATTTTTTCATGCATTCTTCTGTACTTTATAATTATAATGTATAATGATTTTGATGGTTTTTATCAATGTCCATCATTGTGTTCATGTTATAAGTTATATGAAATAAATATTTTTATCTTGAAATAAAAGTGTAAAGTATATTTTTGCATGGTGTGTGTATCATAGCTTTAGTGGAAAAAAAAATTGAATTATGAATGCCATACCTTGACTTGAGTGTTGAAAGAACATTGAAAATACTTTTACTCTAATAAGTATCCTCCCGGGTCTTGAATATTTCATTATATAAAAAGTCCATGTTTTGAGAGAGTAATTTGTTTTCTTTCTGTCAAATTAATTTTAATCTTGTGAATCAGTTTTTCTTATAATTCTTACCTACCAGCTGCATTTTTATTATACAAGGATTTGTGTCTTGTTCTATCCTGCCATCAGGAATTTCATTGTCCTTCTCCCACCTCACTCAACCAACCAGGGTAGCGCTACGTTCCTGATTCCAACCAGAGTAGCACTGTGTCTCAGAACCAACCAGAGTAGCACTATGTCCTAGAACCAACCAGAGTAGCACTTTGTCTCAGAACCAACCAGAGTAGCGCCATGTCCTAGAACCAAACAGAGTAGCACTATGTCCCAGAACCAACCAGAGTAGCACTATGTCCTAGAACCAAACAGAGTAGCACTATGTCCCAGAACCAACCAGAGTAGCACTATGTCCCAGAACCAACCAGAGTAGCACTTTGTCCCAGAACCAAACAGAGTAGCACTATGTCCCAGAACCAACCAGAGTAGCACTTTGTCCCAGAACCAAACAGAGTAGCGCTATGTCCTAGAACCAACCAGAGTTGCACTATGTCCTAGAACCAAACAGAGTAGCACTATGTCCCAGAACCAAACAGAAGTAGCACTTTGTCCCACAACCAAACAGAGTAGCACTATGTCCTAGAACCAACCAGAGTAGCACTTTGTCTCAGAACCAACCAGAGTAGCACTATGTCCCAGAACCAACCAGAGTAGCACTTTGTCTCAGAACCAACCAGAGTAGCACTATATCAGAGAACCAACCAGAGTAGCACTTTGTCTCAGACCCAACCAGAGTAGCACTTTGTCCCAGAACCAACCAGAGTAGCACTATGTCCCAGAACCAACTAGAGTAGAACTTTGTCTCAGAACCAACCAGAGTAGCACTTTGTCTCAGAACCAACCAGAGTAGCACTATGTCCCAGAACCAACCAGAGTATCACTTTGTCTCAGAACCAGTGGTGTAGTCCTAAAAAGAAGTGGGAGGGCTCTCTGTTTTCACATTGATCACGCGGTGTATATTTCTCAACCAGAGTAGCACTGTGTCCCAGAAACAAACATAATTAAAAAGCACTCACAATAAACACATTAAAATATTTTACTTATTTCCCCCAAATTCCGGGCGCTTATGTGGTTTAACATATGCGGTTCTCTCACTTATAGATCTCTCTTTTGCCTTCTAAATTAGAAATCTTTAATTTTTATACCAAACACCCGCCCCACGTTTTTAGTCATATTAAATTGAAGTACCTGAACTTACAAGTTTTAAATTATTTTCTTCTTTTTAGTCCACTTGTAAAAACGTGGTTTTTAAAAATCATTTTTTTACCTTTATTTATTTTATTCTTTTTAGTCCACTAATAAAAACTTTGTTTTTAACAATATTTTTTTTACCTCTATTTATTTTACCAAACACCTCACAAGCGCCCGCCCAACGTTTTAAAAACATTGTGATGTGGTCACGGGGGGAACTCACGGTTATCAACAAAAGCCGACGGTACAGATGCTTTTATATAGACTATAGATAAACTTAAAAGCTCAATAATTTAATAACGGTACTATGGATCGATCTGAAATTTTGATACAATGCATTGTCATCCAAGATCTATCTGTGGTAAAATTTTCAGATCTCTAGGACCATCAGAAGTGGTTCAATTTTACGTTGGCAGATTTGAAAAAATCGTGGACAAACAATGCCACAGGAACGAAAGCGAGTTAATAAAAACGTGGTAAATAAAAAAACACGCATTCTTAACACTAACATTCCGCTGTTTTGATGGATCAGTGTGAGTGTGGGTGTAAAATGTAATTGCTGTTAATTTCACGGGTTAAATTTAAACTGATTCGCGTGATCTTTTGACTTTAAAATTGTTTAGAAATCAATTAAAATGCGTGGTGAAATGGATTTGATGTTTCGAAAGGTTTCTTGATTATTTCTGTTCAGACAGAAGTCCGTCAATTAACTTTTAGTACAGTTAGTACTAAAACTAAAAGTTAACGAGGGTCGATTGCAAAATTACTTTTTCTAAACTTTAAAATATTGTTTTGTACTGCTGGTGTATACAGTAACCCTCATTACTAAATATGTCTAAGGCCTTTGACGGTTGAAAAGTTACCACTGCAGCAAATCCATATAACAAAAATATAATATATAATTAAAACGTGTTGATTATTATGATAAAGGAAATAATTTAAATAATTATGAAACGTGTGGTGAAGCATTCAGGGGCATTGGGTAAACAAATCACGTGTTATAATCTTTTTATTTATTCTAATTTCGGTAGAATCGTTTCAGTATCGATGTTAATCATAGTTAATGTTATATTTTTTAATGATAACTTGCCAACCGGTTTTACTTCGTTTTACAAACACCGAGAACTTGATAAAATCAAAACAGTTTATTGAAAATTCGCATTTTTCAAGTATTAATGTAAACCTATTAGTAATAAATTAATAGGATAGGCAATTTTTTAAAAGAAAAAAAGAATAAGGGAATATATTAAGGTCAAAGCGTTATCCCCAGAATTCTGCGAATAATTTTCAACGTTATCCCCAGAATTCTGCGAATAACGTTGAACGTTATCCCCAGAATTCTGTGAATGACTCTCGACGTTGATGGGAGAATTCAGTGAACTATTCTCAAAGTTAATTTTGAACATTATTTATCATTATATCATGTATATTAAGTAAATTCACGTTGATTTCTAATAATTATATCTGACCTGAATAAGAAAACAGTACCAGCCTTATTGTTTTTCATATTGATTTTAAGTTTACAATTATATTTTAGACAATTAGACAATTTTAGAATCTGTTCAGTGCCCTGAGCTATTTTTATCTAGCCACTTTAGGCTTAGACTTGACTTAGTAAGGCTTAGGCATAGGCAAACTAGGCAGCCGCCTAGGGCTAAGGCCTCCGATTAGTTTCAATCATTATTATCACTAATTATGATTAATGGGGGCCTCGCACAAGAATTTTTCTTTATTTATTCTTTTATTTTTCTATTACATTTTATTTAGGGCCACCAAATTCACTTCGCCAAGGCCAAGGGCCTCCAATTCCTTTAGACCAGTCCTGCAGTAATATAGTTTTTTACAGTCCATGACGTATTATTGGAGAATATAGGACAATATATTTATTTATAATATAGGATAGGGTATTAGTACTATTATTAGTATTTAGTAGTACTACTATTAGTGTTAGCAATATTGGCAGTATATTCAATTGCGCCGCTACAAAGGTCGCGTCGCAGTGGGATGAACGTGAATCATTTAAATATTATGCAATAACAAAAGATTTAAAATAGAAAAAAAAATTAAAAAGAAAGATTCCCCATCTAAAAATCGAACCATGCACAAAAAAAAATATATTTAAAAAAAATATTCCACTAGCGAAAATCGAACCCCGTACCACAACGTTAACTGTCCTTCACTCTACCATGCGGCCACGAGGATAGGTTAAATTTTTGGCTTTTTAAACTGTGTCTCTATAACCACAGAATTCTGGGGATAACGTTCAACGTTATTCGCAGAATTCTGGGGATAACGTTGAAAATTATTCGCAGAATTCTGGGGATAACCACTCCGATATATTAATTATAAATGAATAATACTAATTAATACATATTGTAATTATAATTCATCTACTCATTAGAATTAGTGAAGAGTTGTTTTTTTTTAAATTTAATTTTAAATTAAAATTTAATTTAGTGATTTTAGTTTTAGTCTTTTAATATTTGAAATCTTTTAAAAATTATTTACTCTTTCTTTATTTAGTCTTTGACTCTTATTCTTGTTAAAATTAAAGTCTTAACTTTGAGTTATTTTAAATATTACTAATATGAATACTTCTACTATTACTAATACTAATGAATAAAATGACTTGATATTTTTTAGAAATATAATTTAATTATACATGTAATTATAAAAATTAAAATTAATAAATGTTTTAAGTTTAAAATATTGCAGCCCTTCGGCCTTTTGCTAAATAATAAATACCAAATCAATAGCACTGTTATAATTTATATACTAAAATAAACTATTAAATTTCTTTAAACATTTCTAACGATAAACTAAATAATATGATATAATTTATAATGTTATATAGATTATAACAAAAAGCTAAAACATTTGATAACCTGGTTTCCTGGTTTAATTACTTTTAGGACCAGACAATATAATCAAAATGACAATATTTGTCTTCTTTTATTTTTATTTAAATTACTTCAATAATGACAATGCTAGTAATAGTAATTAAAAATTAACATCCACCATTATCACCATTATCATAAGTTAATGCATACAAATAACAAGGGCATCCAAATACTTTAGAAAAAAAATAAATCAATTGACTATCATTGTTTTCTGATGCTCTATCTTTAGCCCTTGGCGGAGGAACATTTGCATATTGGTACCATCGAAAGCATGGAAGCTTTACAGTGTTGGCTAAATCTCAAAAGTGTGAAGATGATGTTGTCCTCGATGAGGCAAATGAACCAACTCAGGGAAGAGCGAGTGTTCCTCTTGAAAGCGCACCAGACGGCACATTGTTTTTACAGCTGAAACAAGTCCAAGTGATGTTTCGCCATGGAGCTCGGACTCCATTACATACAGTCCCAAAAATCGAGGAGGTAAATCTTTGATATCATCAGTAAGACAGCTACAATAATAACAGTTATACTCTGTTAAAACTGATATTTTCTTATTAACATATGGCAAGAGAAAAAATTGACGTAACCTTCTGCTAGCAAGATGAAAAGAAAAAGGAGCTTGCTAAATTGATCAACTGGAATTTAATCTGTAACTTTGTCTCATTTATCAAATTTAACTCCTTTTCATGTTGTTCATTTTCCACCAGGCAGAGTATGACCCACAATTTTTGATCAGAGAGCATCAACAGACTAACGTTCCATGTGTAAGGGTGTCTAGTGTGACAGGAAAGCAATTGGAGTGGTCTGATTATGAAATTAAGCTGATGAACAAAAAGCTCAGGGTAATTATGTTTACTAAATATATTTTCCTCTCCTTGCTTTCTGGATAAGCTTTTAAGGCTTGTAAGTAAAAAAAATGATACATTCATTTTTGTTCATGTTTTTGTTAAATTGAGGATAGTGGTAGTAAAGCCTATTTTTGAAAAGTCACTCACAAAACATTGTTTCTCTGCATAAAAATGGTACTTGAAGGCAACATAATCAAATAATTGATAATTTTACAAATTTAAATATACATTTTCCACTACATGTACTAAACATAATTTTTTTATTTTTCTGGATACATTTGAAAATTCAGAAATGATAAATAATCATGGTTTAATTTGCATCATAAAAATCAATATTATTTTATCAACATCACGTTCAGATGTATATTTGGTTTGAATGATTATCAACATTTAGAAAGATTTCTCATATACATTGCAATAAGGCAAGGTCAGATATCATTTGATAGTATTTGAAACATTCATAAAAATCAGTTCCCCATGGCTTATTTTCATGGCCATCACGTCACGACAGCAATTGTTTAAATTTTGTTAGTGAGAGGCTTTGTATGAAACAGCAATCATCATACAAAATTCTTGGTCAACATCGTACTGGCTTTACTGGCCAAGCTCAGGCTTAAATTGAAACCCATCATGCTGCAGATTCCTCTGAACATGTAGTTCAAACAGATCCAGGACCTACATTATGCGTCCTCTCCAAAAAATTTACACCAGACTTCTTGAGCAGTTGGTACATTTCCTCCTTTGACCCCTATTTGAAAATCATCTTTCTGAAACAGTGTTATAAATTCAATGTAGTTCTTTAATGGGGTTCCCAATGCCAAGCGGCAAACCTAGTTTGTGGGTCTCAAACCACATTTCACACACTTGAACCATCATGTCAAAGTGCTTGTCTGATTAACTTTTAATACACTTGTCCACCATCAAATTTTTTTTTCCTTCTTATATAACTCAACAAATGTCTTTTAAAAAATCAAGGGTAGATAGGAATATATCTCCAAATACAAAACAACTTATTTAAAGTCTATTTTATTCAATGTTGTTTAGAAAGTTAATTTCATTGTAAGACTTATTATAGCTGTGTCATAATGAGCAGTTGATCGTTGCTTACTTATCTACAGGGTGGTGCTTGCTGTGGCGCCCTTACTAGTTATGGCAAAGATCAAGTTTATCTTTTGGGAAAGGATTTAATGACATGCTACAAAGAAAGACTATGTTTGAATGACTATAGTCCTTGCGAAGTTAGGTAGGAATTGAGGCATTAGCTAATGACACGTACAAATACCAGGTAATGCTAATATGCTCATCTAATTAGTTACTGATTTTTAAATTATAAACTTTGCAAAGCATTTCTTTATTTAGAATTAATTAATGAAAATTAATGAGACATGCCAATTGGCTCAGATTATTTTAGTGCATACAAAATTTAAGCTATGCCATATTGCCTGAAGCTGATATCAGCCACAATCATTATTAAGAATAATTATGTGGTTTTGTTAGTTCAGAAACAAAAATTTTAAAAGATTCCCCCCCCAAAGATCCTCCAAAATATATTAACATTTTGATCTACATGTTTATGTAGTTGTGTCTGTCAATTTCAGAGTCATATCCAGTAATATAATGAGAACTGTGGAATCTGCCAAATGTGTCCTGGCTGGCCTGTTTGGCAAGGAGAAACTACTTGAATATGGTAATTGACACGCAATAATGATAAACAGCTCAACAGTTACCAATTTAACTAAATTACAAGATTTGTTTTGATTTGAAAATTATTTAAGTAAAAAAATTTTTAAAATATATTTTTATTAATGTTGTTAAAATTATCATTAAATAGACCATTTAAAATCATAATTTACAGAAGGGGGGGGGGCAGAATTTCTGTGAAAATCATTAAGTTTTTTTAAAAATTCTTTTTATAAATGATAAAAATGCTTTGTTTTTGTCTGATTTTTCATTCAGTTGCACGTGCAAAACTTCCTATTAAAGTTGCTGTTTCCCCTGACGAATACAACTTTTTGATTCCGGACACCAACAACTGCGCTGTTCTGAAAAAGATGAATTATTCTGCAATGTTGCATTCTGATTCAATACCAAACATGAAGAGAGACAGGATAGAAGTTGAAGAACACATCAGTAAGTGCAGGAAGAAAATATTTTTCTGAATTACAATGTTGCATTCTGATTCAATACCAAACATGAAGAGAGATAGGATAGAAGTTGAGGAACACATCAGAAAGTGCAGGAAGAAAAGATTGGACATTTTCCAAATTTCTTTAATTATGCCATCTTTCTGAACCACACAATTGTTCTATATCTAATCTTTTACGCTTCTTATTCATTGGTGTTTTGGAACTCTTCCATATTTCAATATATCATAGCTATTGCATGCCTTTTACTGATTCATATTTTTTCCTTATACAGTGGGGCCCACTTATCTCGAGCCCTGGTTAACTCGCCAGCTCTATTAAGTCGACGTTTTTTTTGGAACCGCCAAATTCTCTCTTTGTCTTTGCATTTTTTCAGCGGTTAATTCGATTTTTTTAAGTCGCTGAACCCTAATATTTTGAGCACAAAAGTGGGCCAAATTTGCCACTTAGCGTGGTTATCTCGATCCCCGTCTGTTCGCCTAGCAATGCACTTTGATTTGGCATTTTTGGTTCAAAAGAGTGTTGACATCTCGCTTTCTTCGAGACTTCCGGCTATTGTGTGATTCTACGAGATTTCAATAAAAATTACCTGATGTATTTACTTTCAATTTTATTCCTTGTGTAAATTAGTATGTATTCACCAGAGGTACTAGAAAATCGGCGTTAGTGGTCTTTAATCCGTCGTTATTTCGCTGTGCATGTTATATTATTATTAAACTTAATTCATTTTCTGAAGCATTAATCATTTTATTTTTTAAGATAAACGAATATCTTCCGAAAAAAAAATAAAGGTTTTTATCGAGAATCGACGGTGGTTTTTATATAATTATATAAAAAATTATTATTATTCTTTTAAAAGTTTGTTGTTGCTTTGTTACCAGTAAGATACGTGACTGTGACTAACACGCGCGTGACGTTGAAATCAAATCATTTTCTTAATATTCTAGTAGATATATAATATACACGTCATCACTGTTGTAGGTCGAATTCTGATAAGGTCAAGGCCACATTTGTTACTATTTATATTATAAGTTACACATATCGTTTGATTGACGGAGGAAATTCGAGTGCAGTCTCATAGTCATAGTGACAGATATCCTGCACGTCAAAAGCATTAAACTTAAAATTACCATCTTTATATGTTTATATTTTTTTTAATTCGCCGATTCGACGGGCATTGCAAACACGCGCCATGAGGCGAGGCGAAAAATTTGACCTTTAACGCAAGCGCAGACAATTATAAACTGGTAACTTTTTTAAAATATTAAATTGAATCGAAACAAGACTACAGAGACGTAATCAAAGTCATTTTACTTTTACTTCGGCAAAATATATATATATATGTATATATAAATTCCCGACTAGTCATAACTTTTCCCGACTTTCAAGACCGGCAAAATTATTTTAAGAGAATTCCCGACTGAGTGGGAGCCCCTGGTTATATTTAAATTAATTGCAGTCTCACCCCCATTATATTATTACGGTTATATTTAAACGGTCCTTAAAAATGAACGGTCTTAACCTTAGGAAAGAGTGAAGAAATATTAGGGTCCCGATATTCCGATACGATTCCGATTAAATCATTAATCGTCCCATCACTAATTAACGCACATCATGTTTATAATTATAAAGAAATTTCAAGCGCAAGCTAATATTTTGCCGCCATATTGGTTTTCGTTTAAGTCAGTGATCGGTTATCTCGGCGCCATTTTTCATACCCCAAGGCTGTCGACTTAAGCGGGCCCTACTGTATTTTGAAGAAAAAAAAACACAACCTGAACACAGACTTCCCCATGTCTTACATTTGTTGTTTAGAAAACTGTGGTACTTACACTCATCGCTCCTGAGATTCAGCTTGCCATCTATCAAGTTTCACTTAGAATGAACATAGACTTCCCCATGTCTTACATTTGTTGTTTAGAAAACTGTGGTACTTACACTCATCGCTCCTGAGATTCAGCTTGCCATCTATCAAGTTTCACTTAGAATGAACACAGACTTCCCCATATCTTACATTTGTTGTTTAGAAAACTGTGGTACTTACACTCATCGCTCCTGAGATTCAGCTTGCCATCTATCAAGTTTCACTTAGAATGAACACAGACTTCCCCATGTCTTACATTTCTTGTTTAGAAAACTGTGGTACTTACACTCATCGCTCCTGAGATTCAGCTTGCCATCTATCAAGTTTCACTTAGAATGAACACAGACTTCCCCATCTCTTACATTTCTTGTTTAGAAAACTGTGGTACTTACACTCATCGCTCCTGAGACATAGCTTGCCATCTGACAAATTTTACTTAAAATCGTGTCTTCCATTTTCAGATGCTCCTCGTGATAAACTCCTGGAGCTTGTTAAGAAAGAACAGCATCTAATTGATCAGCAGTTGGCTATTTACCAGGTGACTGGTAGACAAAACTCTGTTCCCAGGTTCAACGAATTGAGGGAACTGTACCAACATGATCCGGTCTTGACTCCAATGTACCAGAGAAGAGATAAAGAGATTGAGAAGATAGACAGATTTTGGTCATCTGTTGTATCCTTTGAAAAAAATGAGCAGATGTTTTTTTTCCAAAATACAAGGGCACTTACGTATGAGTCAATTGGACATGATGTGGGTGAGACTGCAATCAGGCTTATAGATAAGTAGATGGATAACATGCAAACAGGATATGAGTGAGTTTTACTTGTTTGTGCACTATTTTTTCATTGAAGAAGGCTCTTTGACAAAACATTCACTGTTTTGTGACGTCTTGTCAGGCTCACTCATACCCTGTTTGCATGTTATCCAGTGGGACATAACAAGCTCTTATCTGTTACAGCAAGTATTTCCAAACATTGGGTCGGGGAGGGGGGCACCTCACTTGGAATCCCTGAAAGCTGTCTTTATTTTTGCCCATGTTAATAAATCCTATCACTGATACCAAATATATCAAATCAAGAATACTTTTAAAGATTGAGTTGTTTTTCTTACAGGGCCTTTAACTGTAATGTTAGTTTCTTTTCCCAAGCTCAATTTCAGGGCAATGTAAGCTATATTGGCTGGATTTTAATAAAATTAATGTAAACGTGCTGAAGCAGTATGACCAAAATTTATTAAAAAAGAAAAGCCATCATGAGAAATGTATAGTTCATCTGAGTTACTCAAAGTGTTTCCAGATTGAATTCAAAAGACGGCATCAAGTGTGTTCATTTACACTGCCCAATGTAACTAGTGTCTGTAGTGTTTTAAATTGTGTTGTCCTTGACCCCTGAACAGATGATGCGCCATCCCATCTTGCGTGAGAGTTTGACGCAGGATGACCTCAAGGCTCTTGTTTACCTGCGAAAGTTTGAAGTTGAGGAGTTCCAAGGGAAATTTGCCTCTGGCTACAGATTCCACTTTGTCAGTTTGTTTGAAATCCCAAAAGCCCTCGGTGTTTGCTAACTGTTTTTAAATGTATTAATTTATGTTAAAATCATTTTAAAGGCAGAATGTTATAATCAATTTCTTGATAGAGTTTCTATTTTCTTGCTAATAGTTTAGCCCTTGATTCACACATCAGATATCTAGGAGGTGACTTTGTTAGTGGAATAGAAAATTATTCTTAATTTAGATAAAGATAGCCAGCATATCATCTGCAAAATGTATAATTACAAATTTGTTCTAAAAATGTTGCTGTCTGTGTCAAGTTTTGCTAGCTAATTTACTTTTTTGTTGTTGGTTTTTCCTCAGTATTTTGATGCCAATCCCTATTTTCACAATAAACACCTGTGTAAAGTGGTTTACACTAAAATACATGCTAAGGCCAAACCTTCCAATCGTATACCCATCCAGTGGAAAGAGTCTGAAGTAAGAGTTCTTTATATAACATTTCTATGACTTTGAGGGGTGCAGTTAACAATTATTTCAGTTGCTGTAAGAGCTCATTTGAGGTTCCCCGGAGCTTTCTGCTATCAAGTGATTTTTACTGCCTTTGGTTAAACCACCCGCCGAGGCACAAATTAGTGAAAATAAAAGCAACCAGTAAAAGCCATTTGTATTAAGATATTATTTGAGATTAAGGTTGTCAGTGGTACCCAACAAATTAAATGTAATACCTTTTGTTCTGTTAAATAATCAGTGCTGACTGCTCTGTTCCCAACATGTTTTGACAGCTGGTTATAGACAGCTCCATTTTAACATTTCAGTGTCTTTTGCCCCCTGAACAACCAAATGATGAAGAGAGTTGCAAAGATGACAAGTATGTAGAAATAACTAGTTCTGTGTGCTGTAATGATTGGTAATGATTTACCGGATGTAATTTTAGTGTTTGGTTTATATAAGCATCATTTGCTTTCATCATACCCACATATCTTCATGGTTTTTCTTTGTGTGGGACATTTTACGCAATACTCCATGACTTGTTGAAGTTGGTTGTTATAAATGATGTGATATTTTGGGGAGGCATCTTTTATTGGTTGTTTTTTTTACTGCTGGTTGTTAAAAAGAATGATTTGCTAACATGTAAGTTGTTTTAACTTTATAAACGATTGATTTATCTTTCTTTGTAATCTCCTAGATGTGAGAGCAAAGACCCCAAGCAGTGCCATAAATTCTGTGGTGCCTACTGTCGAAAGAAGGACAAGCCCCTCCCATCATTCTTTGAATGGTATTCACAGCCAGTCTATTCTGATTTAGATAAAATGTGGAAGGTCCTGAGTGAGGACATCTATGCAAGTCCTGTCAAGTATCTGGACGTAAGTCATTTACTAAACAGTTAATGCAGCACAAATTTTATTTTTCATGACAAAGGAATTAATTTAATAAATTTTATTTTATTTCCATCCCTTGTAAATAAAGCCTAAGAAATGAATAAATAAACCGGTTTAAAAAAAGTTATTGATATTTCAATGTTCATTTAATTTGTTAAAAGTTTAGAAATTTTGAAAGTTGTTTGTTTATTTCGGTTCAACTGTAATTTCTTTGTAGGAACATCCCAAATTGAGAGATCCTTGGGATCATCCTTTTAATTTTGTCTTCGGAAGAGATGATGTTATGGCTCGAACGGTGAGTAGGCCAAAATAAAGTTAAAAATTGTGCTCATTTTTGTGTGTGTAAATCTGCTGGTGTTACAAACCCTAGGTAATGAAATCATCTGTATTTAATGGTACAGTCGAACCCACTTATCTCGAGCTCGGTTATATCGACCACCCTATTATGTCGACGTTTTTTATTGGAACCGCC
Source organism: Ampullaceana balthica (assembly GCA_944989445.1). Taxonomy (NCBI): domain Eukaryota; kingdom Metazoa; phylum Mollusca; class Gastropoda; family Lymnaeidae; genus Ampullaceana; species Ampullaceana balthica. Next base: position 978,665 of record CALYLW010000443.1, on the reverse strand, counting down.
AAATTCTCTCTTTGTCTTAGCATTTTCTCATCGGTAATGTCGATTCTTTTATGTCGCCGAAACCTAGTATCTCGAGCACAAAAGAGGGCCAAATTTGCAACTTAACTCGATTTTCGTCGGTTGAAAATAAAGGTTTGTATCGAGAATCGACGGTGGTTTTTATATAATTAAATAAAAAAATTAATAAATTATTATTCTTTTAAAAGTTTGTTGTTGTTGCTTTGTTACCAGTAAGATAAGTGACTGTGACACTAACACGCGCGTGACGATGAAACTGATAACACAGTACACACAGCCCACAGCGTGCTGTGATCAACGGTCAAGGCCACAATAGTTTTATTTATATTACAAAGTTTGATTGACTGAGGAAATTCGAGAACGTTCTGATAGTTAATTAACAGATATCCTGCACGTCAAAAGCATTAAACTTAAAATAACCATATTGATTTGTTTATTTGTATTTTAAATTCGCGGATACGATGGCAAACGCGACTGCGACACGGCGAAGCGTAAACTTTGACCTTTTAGCGCATGCGCAGACAATTATAAACTGGTAACTTATTTTTCATTAAATAAATGGAATCGAAACATGACAGAGACGTAATCAAAGTCCTTTACTACGGCATAAATATATATACATCAAAAGCATTAAACTTAAAATAACCATATTGATTTGTTTATTTGTATTTTAAATTCGCGGATACGATGGCAAACGCGACACGGCGAAGCGTAAACTTTGACCTTTTAGCGCATGCGCAGACAATTATAAACTGGTAACTTATTTTTCATTAAATAAATGGAATCGAAACATGACAGAGACGTAATCAAAGTCCTTTACTACGGCATAAATATATATACATCAAAATCATTAAACTTAAAATAACCATATTGATTTGTTTATTTGTATTTTAAATTCGCTGATACGACGGAAAACGCGACTGTGACACGGCGAAGCGTAAACTTTAACCTTTTAGCGCATGCGCAGACAATTATAAACTGGTAACTTATTTTTCATTAAATAAATGGAATCAAACATGACAGAAACGTAATCAAAGTCCTTTACTTCGGCATAAATATATATGCATGTGTATATATAATATGTATATATATATATATATATATAAATTCCCGATTAGTCATAACTTTTCCCGACTTTCAAGGCCGAGAATTTATTTTTAAGAATTCCCGACTTTTTCCCGTTTTCCTGAGTGGGAACCATGGTTATATTTAAATTTTAAACGGTCCTTAAAAACGAACGGTCATTACAACCTTAGACTTAGGAAAGAGTGAAGAAATATTAGGGTTCCGATACGATTCCGATAAATCATCCCATCACTAATTAACGCTAACTGCCGCCATATTGAATTTCGTTTTATCTCGATCATCGGTTATGTCGACGCCATTTTTCATACCCCAACGCCGTCGACATAAGCGGTTTCGACTGTATTGAAAACCTGTAGTCATATTGTAGCCACAAGGAGGATCTAAAACTAACTGAGGAGCGCAGGATGGAGACAAAAGAGCTAGGAGAAAGGCCAGAAAAGTGGGAAGCACAGAACATGTGTGCAAAAGCTGTGATAAAGACTGTCATTCAAGGATAGGACTGCTCAGCAGCATGAAGAAACACCACCAAAGCCAAGGGTGATGCACCATCATCTCTGTTGTCGAAGAGTCATATGGTCGAAGTTTTCATTATCTTACCTTTAAGTAAACAAATATCTATGCTACAAGTTGCAAGAATAAATATAACGTTTGTTTTTTTGCCCCTCAGACCCATGGTCATATTTATCCAGCTATACTTAAACCGTTCCAAGCTCAGATAGAGGAGAATGCTACCAAACTGATGTACTACGCCATGACCGGCCAGCATGACCAACAGAGACAGGTCATCACACAGTTGTCTGCTGGACCACTCATGACCGAGCTCACATCTCAGTGTGAGCAGTTCATGAAAGGAAAGTAAGTAATCGGGTAGATCATTTATACGTGTCGAGTTTCCCTTTCAGCACTGACCAGAAATAAGATAGACCAGGTGCACATGGCATAGATGCAGCACTGACCAGAAATAAGATAGACCAGGTGCACATGGCATAGATGCAGCACTGACCAGAAATAAGATAGACCAGGTGCACATGGCATAGATGCAGCACTGACCAGAAATAAGATAGACCAGGTGCACATGGCATAGATGCAGCACTGACCAGAAATAAGATAGACCAGGTGCACATGGCATAGATGCAGCACTGACCAGAAATAAGATAGACCAGGTGCACATGGCATAGATGCAGCACTGACCAGAAATAAGATAGACCAGGTGCACATGGCATAGATGCAGCACTGACCAGAAATAAGATAGACCAGGTGCACATGGCATAGATGCAGCACTGACCAGAAATAAGATAGACCAGGTGCACATGGCATAGATGCAGCACTGACCAGAAATAAGATAGACCAGGTGCACATGGCATAGATGCAGCACTGACCAGAAATAAGATAGACCAGGTGCACATGGCATAGATGCAGCACTGACCAGAAATAAGATAGACCAGGTGCACATGGCATAGATGCAGCACTGACCAGAAATAAGATAGACCAGGTGCACATGGCATAGATGCAGCACTGACCAGAAATAAGATAGACCAGGTGCACATGGCATAGATGCATTTCATGGGAGTTTACTTGTTTAATTTAAATTAATTAATTAACGAATTAAGTTTATTGAGTTTCACATATTTACATTTTTTTCTTCTTCTTCTTGTTGCCTTGTATCTCAGAGGCCACAAGCTGTGTCTCTATTCTACCCATGATTCAACACTGACTGCTGTGCTGCAAGCACTGGATATTTGGGACAATGTGTGGCCACCTTTCGCGGCTGATATACGATTTGAACTGTATAAGGAAGTAGATAGTGATGAGTGGTATGTTAGAGTTCTCTATCTAGGAAAGGTAAGCAGGGGCATGTATTTTTGACATATATAATTATGAACAAATTAAAAGATATAAGCCTATATGAGACTGCCTTGTTAAATTATCATTGTTTAAAAGAAAAAAATTGAAAATTTATAATCCCAGTTAAAAACTTTAATGGTAAATGTATTGTCTTAAAAAGAAAGAAACTTTCATTTAAAAAAATGGATTAATAAATGTACATCTATATGTTTTGCACAAACAGCTCACATTTTGTTGTTGTAAACGGACATGTTTACTTCCTGATGTTGAAGCTGAACTTGTAGAATGTCCTGTTTTTCTTGTTTTAAAAGGTGAGGAAGATTCGTAACCAGACAGAAGACTATATACACTGGAGTGAGTTTAAGAAAGCTCTCACTTGCTATGTCATCAATCGGGCTCAATACACTCGCATTTGTGCCTCAAATATACTTGAGCGGATAGCTAAAGGTAATCTATTGTCTTCTCTGTGCTTTATTTTGTTTTGTTTTATATCAGACTTATTTTAGGCTTTTCGCTAATTATGATTTCTGTGTCAATATGAGTGGACCACATCATTTTTTTTATACTTTCATTTAAATATTCCATTAACGTTTAAAGCGCCATAAGGTTTTCGGTAAACTTCCGCCTCAGTCCCGTAAGGATTTCCCGTATCGCGATCGACTGGTTATGAAATTTAAAAAATTGCTATAAATGTATTTATAATGTTATTGTCATACTGACTTCATCTTTTAGGATAAGAATGGTTATTTTAAATTATCCAAAAGACCGTTTTGAGTTTAATACTATTTTACCTGTAGTTTAGTACTATTATTTTTACAAAAAAGTATAGCGAAATCACATTTTTTAAAAAAAAACGTAAAAACTACCCCGAAACTTCACGAATCGAGCGAAAACACGAGCGAAGGCAATCGCCGCCATTGCCAGAAGTCGAATACATCTTCTATCCCGCACTGAATAGTTTTTACTTTCTGTGATTTTGTTTCTAAAAAGAGTACTATTGAGGCGCGCTTTACCGTGCTTTGGTAATAGAGGCTAGGTGCGCATTACTGCGCTTTGTCAAATTAAACGTTAAGGTGTGGACTTTTAAAGGGTAATCCCTTATTTCAGCACATTTTATATTTCAAGTCATCACAAAAACATTTTTTCAAACTTCAATAATTATTATTATGAAATCTATTTTAAAAATTAAAACATTATTTTTTGTTGAAATAAAATTACTATTTTACGATTTGTACGAAATAAAAATTTGTATATTTCACTATCTTCTGTGACCAACGGCGCCATTGTTGTTGTTGGAAGTCTGCTTTTAAAAACCTTTTTCTAAGTTAAAAACCCCTTTAAACTCAACAAAACACAAGGAAAACTAGTTGTAAAGCATTAAATACTTTTTTTTATATCTGATTTAAGTGTTTAAATTAGTAAAAGTAAGTTATTTTATTTATTTTGTTCTAAAAATTTAAAATGCGCTGAAATAAGGGATTACCCTTTTAAAGACTTGAACATTAAAAACCAGGTTTAAAAAATATGTGGGTTTTTTAAGCACTTGTTTTTCCTTAGATGAGCTTGCTGATGTAATTTTAAAACAAGTTTCTACTGAGTTCACAATGCCTGAAAGAAATGTTGCAAAACAAAACTGCAGATCTGTCGTAATCAAAAATGGCATAACAGCCTTTATAGGACTCAGGCTTTTAATTTAATCACTAGGCCTACCGAGGGTTATCAATGAGCACACATGCTGTTAATAATTTCATCAGTTGAAATAATGGTTTTGAGAATGACTTTATCTTTTGTGCCCGCCCTCACCCATCTGGTCCCCCCTCCACCCATCTGTGCCCCCCCCCCTGTCATTGCTCAGAACATGTTAAGGGAAGCCACTCAAACTTCTGTTATGTTTTTTTGGGAATATCTTCTCTCTTAATGTGTCTGTGTGCCGATTTAGTGAGATAATTTAATTCAATTAAGTTGGTTTTAAAATATTTATCACTCAACTCAATGGGTTATTTCTCTTTAGATATAGTGAAAGAAGAGGATGAAAAGGATGATGTTGATTTAATTGAGATCAAAGAAGAATCAGAGACTCCAGCAGGGATGTAAATTTTAGGAGGTAAGGTGCACAGCATGTAGTTATGAGCTGATGTGAATTATTTCTCACCTTTTTTTTTAAAACATTGATCTAGAATTCAATTCTGGTAGTAATAATGATTTTTTTATTTAAACTGAGGTACAAAAACAAACAACTAATGATATGATATACAAAATTAAAATAAACACATTCTCAAGAAATAATAATTACCTTTGTTTCTTTTTCTTTTCCAGAGACGCAGTCAAGCTTTATTTATATAATTTATATATTTCATATCTTATCTTTTGATATATGTATATAAGCTTATGAAGCTGTTATATAAATTTCATTACTCCAGCATTGCTATGATAAATTATATATTTTGTCAAGCTTGTATCCTGTCAAACTGTACATACCCAGTACTAATATTTATGTTCAAAAAGATATTTTATTACTTTCATTTTTTAAAAATATTACTGATTGAAGATTTTTTTCTTACTAATTCTTTTAAAATTAACTTTCAAAAGCAGATGGTGATGATGATGATGATGATGTTGATGATGGTGATGATGAGTTTCTATAGGTCAATAAACACTAAATGTTTAATCACTCTGTGCCTTTGTCTTGTTTCAAATGACCATGTTTGTAATTTTAGCTCCATTTTGTTACCTGCTAGTCAGTCAAATCTGATTTGTTTTATTTCAATTTTGATTTGTTCCATATTTTTAGTTGTGTAGTTGTTTAAAACAATGTCTATCAGTTTTGTTAATTTGCAAGTTAATAACTGCCCTGTTACCTTTCTCATATTTAGTTTTTATACTTTTGGATTGTGTAAATTAATTTACATTTATGGTTCAATTGATGCCATTTTTAGAAATCCTTGTTTAGTGGCTAATACATGTATTTATGGTTAAATGGAGTATTTTTAAAAAATATTGGTAGAATAATAATAATTAATTCAACCATCACTTGGAGTATTTTTAAAAAAGTGATGGTTGAATTAATTATTATTATTCTACCAATATTTTTTTAAAACTCTTACAATAATTTTATGCTGAAAACTGTGTCTTGTTGTCATTTTAGATATTAAAAGAACTGAACTTATTGATAATATTTTTAAAAAATTACTTAAAAATGGATCAATTCATTAATTATTTAAAGTTTAAGTTTAAATTTTATTTTTGAAAGAATACATTTTTTAAATTAAAAAACCAGCAAAATATGCAATGTAGGAAGAAATAATTTTTATTTTATCAAACTTTATTTTATTGAATTTATGTTGTGTGGATATTTTGTTGCTGTTGAAATATACTTTTCATTAGCCAAAAAATCTCATTTGTCATGAGGCTAAAATATTTTAAATCTTTTTAGTTTGGAAATTGTGATGGAAGTGATAATTTACTATTAAAATCTGCCAAACAATAGCTGCTATATGGCAGAACTTTTGCTTAAGTTACTTGAGGAAAATGCTTTCATTTCATGTACATATTTGTCATACCCATGAATGTCCAGTCCCCTTATAAAGATGTTTATTTATTTCAGTATTTAAGTTTTAAAAAAAAATATAAGGAACTATTTTAAAGAATCTAATAAACTGCAGATATGTGGATCTTTATATGAATATTTCTATCAGCTAATTTTTTGACCAAATGATCCAGGAAATCATGTATTTTGATGAATTTTTATTTTAATGAAAATAATTGGGGGGAAAGTAAAAGATTTATTGACAAATATTTCTGGCTATATTTTGTAAATGTTCTTGTTGTCTTTAAAAGATTCCAATAAACATATCATGTTTCTATTTCATTGTCATGAATTTCATTGTCTTTCCATGTTCATTTTTCCTGTATTAATCTTGTATTCTGTGATCCTTTCAGATCTATTTAAATGGGTCAGTGATTCTCATACCTTATCACACAATCCCAAATGTGCCAGATAAAAGTAGTTAGTAGTATGCAAGTTTTTAATCTGATGCCTCAGGGGAGGTAATAGGGGTAGAAATACTTATAGAAACTGATAATCTTCAAGGGAAACAATTATTTCCCCTTTATAAAACAAACCAATCAAATGGGTTGAAACTTGTTTAATTCTGAGGCGGTAAAATCTGAAAACTTTATAGTAGAGTGGATATGTTAATTGAGTGTCGAATTTCTGAATTTCTTTCGTGGTCCTAAATTTGATTCAAAAACATTGTGGCCTCATGAAAATCGGCTGTGAAGATTCATTGGATATAACGAACTGTATTACCAAAATAAAAAATCTATAACGTCATGTTAAATTAACTTGCGATGAATGCACTCTCAACAGATGCCCCTTCTATAAAGAAGATTATTACATCCTAAGCTTATGCATGTTTTATGTCTAGTCTTGAATTTTTATTAGTTTATAATGTTGATAGAGTCTTGGTTTTCCCAGTTTCATCAGGCAACCCATTCCACGTCCGAATTCCAGACGGGAAGACTTGGAATTTGTATGTGTTTGTTCTTTCATAAGGAATATGAAAAGTGTTTCATCCATATGTCTGTCTATCTGAGATTATCTTTGTGTTGTCTTTCCAAGTTAGAAATATGTTGTTTGGGAGGATGGAGAGAATCCAATTTTTTTCGGACAGATTAGATTGTAACATTAAAAAGAAAGAAAAAAGTGAAACATAATTTTTGGACGGCCCCATTTTTGGTTTAATTTATCAAAATTAAAGCTGATTTTTTTTTCCTCCTTTAAATTCTAACAGAAAAAATTGTTTTCGTGCCAAATATTTACAGAAATCTAAATGTAAATATTATATTAATGAATAACTTGAACGCGATCTTTACTTCAGTTTATTGTACTTTTTCAATGAAAACCCACTTGACAAATATACATTGTCCGTATGCGACTGGTGCACCTTAGACTGCGCTCATCCGCACCTCACCCCCATGATGCGACAGAACTCATTCAATGGTGGCATGGCTCCGTGAATGTCGTCACGGCCTCTCTTCGATAAGTTGCTGTCCTGTCTAGATATACGTCCGGTTTTGGAGGTTTGGTCCCATGGCGACGACAGACGTGACGATAGCCCTGCCAGTGATCTGAGGTAACCACCGCTGGTGGTGAGGTGGTCACCTGTTGAGTCGCTGTGATCCACATACTCTTCAATGGGTTCTGATGGAGTAGATTTTTTTTAAAGGTTTAATTAGGAGGGAATGTTAAATAGAAATTTCAAGGGGGGAAAATGACATTTGAGGGGATCGGATAAGCGAATAATTTTTTATAAATTTATTAAACTATCAATTATAACATCAATTTTTAATTATTAATGATTTAACAATTATTTATTAGTTATAACTTACGATTTTCAACTTAATTTAAGAGTATCTTTGCTCTTGTTTACCAACGCAACAATATGCAACTGTGCTATAAAAGTGTTAATACTAGTTAATTTAACTAGGACTGATGTTTGTTTGGATCGCACGTCAAAAAAATATATCCGTAAATAAATAAATAAAGTTGAGCGTTACTGATGTGATTAAAACTTTACAGAAAAATAGAAATGAGGGTTCAATTATTTTGACCTCTGGCTGGCTAATCATATTGTATACCCAAATTCGACGCTAAAAACAAATAAGTGTAAACGAATTCGCAGATTTCCGACCATTGATTTAGGCTACGGTAAATTTCTTAACACAGGTTATGTAAGTTAGGCTAACACTTGCTGCCATCATGTAATCATGAAATGTAAGCCGACGTTACCTTTTCTGTGTTTCATAACAATATCCAAGAGGTGAATAACGTCTGGAAGTTCTCCGTCCCCAGGCTCACTGGTCAGGTAACTGTAGTCGGGTGGATCTGTGACAGGAAATAGAAAAAAGCGATTCAGCTCAATCTTATATATTACAAACGCTCCTTCTGTACAGAAGATTATTGCGTCCTACGCTTATGCATGGTCTTTGTCTAGTTTTGCGGTTGTATTAGAGTTTTGAATGCTGTGTTGGTCTGTTCAGGCAACCCGTTCCACGCCCAAATTCCAGATGGGAAGAAGGTGGATTTGTATTTGTTTGTTTTGCAAATAAAACAAGTTAAGTGTTTTTATCACTACGACTATCTATGACTGTATTTGATTATTTTACTGTTGTGTATCCAAGTTAGAATTAATTACCTTAAATACAATGACTACTTTGTTGTTCTATCCTCTAGTGCAGTGATGACGAACCCTTTTGGGTCCACGTGCCCAAAATTCAATTTAAACCTACTTTTATATAGCAAAGTACCAACAAGAAGTGCCAGCAAAGTGGTTTGATTAAGGAAATAATATTTTAGTTGTTTGCCGGCTGATGAGGCTCTGTGTGCCGTCTGTGGCACGCGTGGCATAGGTTCGCCATTACTGCTCTAGTGTTTCAAAATGTAATTATTTAACTAAAGATGTTACTCTTGTCTATTTTGAACATTCTCCAGTATTGAATGTTGTAGCTCTTGTTTGAATTTGTTCTAGTTTATCTATTTAATTTTCTTTGGTGGATGGGTCCTTACAGAAGACGCTTATTCTAGTATAGGTCTCACTAATGTAGGTAGCATTTTAGTCTATGTTATTTTCTGTTTGTAAATTAAAAAAAAAGCGGAGGGGGGGGGGATAAAAACAACAATTTGTCCAGTTTGTTGAGTTTTTCATTTTTATCTGTACGTGTAAGTGTAAAGGATTTCATAAATATATGTGGTTATGATATTTTGTCAGCGACAATCTTTTTACTGCATACAATAAAAACGTTAAGTAATTCAGTTTGTATCATTAATTTACATATTTGGTAAAGTGTAAATTGCAAACGTACACAGGAGCCAAAATGGTAAATGCATCGGCCGAAAGCTCTTAAGAAAGAAAAGCGAACAATCTTTGCAAACACTAGTTTGTTTAATATAGCGAAGTAAATGTACTGCAGCGATTCTCTTAACTATAGTTTATCGTAATGAATAACACAAACCAAAATCAGCTGTTACGTCGCCATTGTATCATTTGTTTTGTATCTGCTAGAAGACTTGGAGGCATGCAAAGATTACTAGAAGACTAGGTCGTGTCGTGCGCCGTCAGAAATATGAACGGCGAAGAGAAAATTGTGGCAATAGACACATATCACACACAATTAACTTGGAGCAAACATTCCTATAATAGCTAACATGTAGAGTCAGACAGGCTGCTGAGACACAAAGCTTTCAAGAGCTAAAAAAAACAAAAAAACAACAACCAAGGGGAATAAATCTCAAGCATGATCGAAGTTGCTGAAAGATACATTGTGCAAGTAGCAGGCGTTCCCCAATCATGATAGCACTGACATCGATGAATTCGGGTATAATTTAAAATTTGTTAGCATAATTTATTTCACTTTACGATCTTTATTGTGAGTTTTTCAAAATGTCGAACTATCTTCTTTAGTTAATTTTAGCAGACATTAAAAAAAAAGTCATCGGCTAAGGGGCCGTCCATAAAGTACGTCACGCTCTAGCCCTAGCGGGTAGGAGGGGTCTAATAAAGTGTGACAGTTTGTGACAGAGGGGAGGGGGGGGTCCGGCCATTTGTGACGTCACATGTTTTATTTTAAATTTTAATATTTCGTTAATAAAAACAACATTTTTGTTCGAAAGTGTGACACTTTTTATAAGGGGGAGGATGGGTTCGAGATATGTGACAGGGGGAGTTAAAAATGGTAAAAAAAATAGCGTGACATACTTTATGGATGGCCCCTAATTAGTTATGTAATTTATGCGTTTTCGTAACTTTTTATCCGCAAGCAAACTACACCGACAAGTGTTATTGAATGTTTTATTTGAAGCCTTTTGTTTATTATTATTATTTAGGGCTGTTATCGATTAATTTAAATATAATCGTTAACTTTTGAAAAATTATCGATTAATTAAAGCCAAAAATAGAAATTTATGACGTCATAAACTGAACATTTCTCACGGACATTGAAAATTAAGAATGTTTTGAACTAAATTTTATGAAAATGTGTTGATACTTGATCGGATGTTTGTGCTGAAGGTGGTATGTCAGCGATGCATTTGATCCTTTAAAAGAGAATTGTTTATGGCAGTGAACACAGTAAACTTTTTCACCATCTTCGACTTTGCCATCGGCAGTTAGCCTAAAAACAAAATTTTTGCTCAACTTTCTAGTTATATGTTTAAATTTAACTACGCTGATGCTGTCTGCCATTTTTTAGTTGACGTCGCCGGTCCACATGAAGTAATAAAATAAATTATAATATTACGCGGGAAAAGTTTGTACGTAAAAAGAATATAAATTATTATTAATTATTAATAGTTAATTATTGATTAATTAAAAAATTTCAAAAAATTATAAATATTTTTTAAAAAATTTAATCGAATTTTTATCGATTAAAATAATTTTAATCGATAAAAAAAATTTAACGGTTAATCGAGAAATTAATCGTTAATTTCCGCTGCCCTATTTTAATTATTATTATTATTATTATTATTATTATTATTACTATTACCATTATTATTATTATTATTATTGATTCCGCTAATCTCCCAACTGTCTATATTATATTTTTTACCACCACAAAACACTACCATTAACAAGCTGGATTTAACGTCACTAAAGCGACAAACTTTGAACCACTCTTGTCTAAACGTTCATCGGATTCGCAACATGCTCAGCCTCTACAACTATACCGACACTGTCCTTGCTGGCACCCATGCCCCTGTTCCACAGCAAGGCCAGTAACTACCAGTGTTTACCTGCTCATTTTCGACGCAAATATCTACATTTGTTTAGCGCACTGACACCAGGCGCGTTATTGTCCACATCCCGGCCTGATGTTTTATACGAAGAGTTGCTTGATCGTCCGGCGCACTTTAAATATAATCAAACCAATGCCCCGGGACAATCCAGTCCACTTTCTGTGAATCGCGGAACCCTGGTACATCCGAAGGGGTCAAAAAGCATAGCTATGTAAATGAACCTTAATGGCCAGATTATGATTTATGTTTCTAAATTTTGATTGTATCTTATTCCACATTTTTTAAATGTACTTTTCTTTTCTTTTTTTAAAATTTATTTCTTGCTACGCTAATGGTCTGTTGTGCTAGATATCGGAAGGGGATAAAATACATGACGCCTCTTCCCATTTGTTGACATTTGCTAAATACATGAGGGAAAAAAAATGTAAATTTCGTTATTATCTTGTGATATTACATTGAAATATGAAAGACGCAAAAAAGAAATGGCTGTTGTCGAATTCGATGTCATTCATTCTTTTTAAAAAATATTTTAAAATGTGTTTTCTTCTTAGAGATAATGACTTTCTAAACCTTTCAAGCTGAATGCACTAAATCAATTCGTTAAACAGAAAGTTTGTTTCACCAGCACTCCGAGTGTGGTGATTTGGGGGGTGGGGGTGGGGAAACATTTTGTAGACACTTTAACAAAAAATTAATTAACTATGTCAAATGGTTAACACTTTTATTGAAATTTTTATCCCAGTTAAGATCATGCACAGTGAATATTTTTGGAATACTTTGAAAAGTTTTGTTTTCTTTCACTTTCCAACCAGTCTAAGGCACGTGTGCACACAGTAAACATACATGTGTCCACCACTGACATAGTATACAGCTACCCACCATTAACTTACGTCTGTCCATCATTGACATATGTCTGTCCACCCTTGACATACGTCTGTCCACCATTGACATGCGTCTGACCACTATTGACATACGTCTGCCATTTTGTCATTTTTCTTCCACGCCCTTGTTTAGTATTAGTTCGAACATTCTAATGTATGTGCGAGTTCGAGACATGAATATTGTAGGCAAAAATTCAGTTTTTTTATTCAGATCACAATATTTTATTTGGCTAATTTTCCCTTAGAGAAAAGATTCGCATCCCCGTGATTATTCCTCAATTCGAATACACAACAACAACGTAAAGCCTGGCAGACTCTGGCTCAAATAATTTCGTCAGTGCAGCAAGGTGAGATTTAAAAACAATTAGTGCAAATTTCCTCACAAATATTATCAAATAAACTTCATTCAATTCAGGAAATCTTTTAAAACAATTTCTTAAAATCTCAGCCAAAAAAAAACAACAACAACAAAACAAACAACAACAACAACAACAAATCAAGTCGAACAAAGACAGAGGCGAAGCCCCAGCTGTTCATCTATACTAAAGTCACTGGACATGACATACCTTCAAATGCACATAGATCCGGATATGAATTCTAAACTGGGCCTCGCAACTGTCATTTAGTTTGGGAAAAAACTATTGTAGTTGATGTAATTAAAAATAATTTATAAAGCTTCATGTCACATTAACGATAATTCTCAAGTAATTAGAAATCAAACACTTTTCAAAATGATTTCCAAGTCGCAGTCGAAATTTATTACAAAGATGTTTGGTTCAGATTCGTGCCGCACCTTGAAAACTTTTCCTTTGGATATTGAGCTCTGAAGCTAAGAGTTGCACAAGAGTAAGTCCATCACAGATAATAGTAAAATAATGTGGCAACATGGATGTGTTTATTAGTAAAAGAACGTTTCCAAAAGTCAGCACCACATAATTGGGGTCGCTATTTACAAGACGTTATTTGATTGTTTCAGATACATAACTTTAGGACATTGTCAGTTCATCCTTATCCTCCGCCATTATTTGCCAGGTTCTGTTAGTGATGTCATTTTATCGCGTTTATTTGTAGCTTGTCTTTATTTATTTTCTTTTAACGAGTAAGAAATAAAGAGTCATTTAAACATAAGTAAAAATATCGTTTCAAAACTATTATAATGCACTATCGTGAGCCCAGCTCAGAGCCATTAAGTAGGCCACATAGAGCCACTGCACTCTGCACGTCTTCGACAGAGATAATAAATTTCATTTAAGTCGTCCACGAGAGAGTTGTTTATTTACCTAGGCTAAAAATAAACAAACTTGCGTGTCACGATTCATTTATATTCAAGATGCTTCTACTTTATTTATTGTTTGTGTTGTTGTTGGTAACACATAGAAACAACGGGTGGTACATACAACGGGTGGCACATACAACGGGTGGTACATTTTAGCCGCGATTTCAGTGGCTGTTCTGTTCCTCAAGTATAAATTCTCTTTTGCATAAAACTTTTGGCGGTTCTGTTCTTTCTTTGTCTGCTTGTGTAGCACCCAGATGGTCACCTCCACTGGTTTTGTAAATCAAATTTTTAAATTTTTTTGAAACCGCCCGCATGCCAGTACCGTGGATAGTGGATAAGTTAGATGCACACTTAAGACTTTGCGTACCTGTACTGTATGTTCAAGTAGTACTAATCGTGGAATAATTCGGCATAAATCTAAAAACGATTCACGCATCGCTGACAATACATTACCCGGAATTGATTTCCGATGCGCTCTACAGTGCTCCTCAAAGAAATGGATCAAAGACCGGCCAGTGTTGCCGAGACTAGACGTTGACGGGTCGGAAAAGGTAAACATTAAACGGAGATCGAATAACAAATTTTTACACTTAATTTTTACGTTGCCTCCTACTTCAGCTACAGCTGCAATGGGATAATATCTCAGTTCCAACAACTTCATCATACATAAAAGTTTGAGAAGCGCTAATCTCCGACACGGAATACGAGCCAAATGTGTGAATACAATGCCCCAATGCACGCGTCTATCAAAGGAATGCTATTGGGTGCTGCAGTTGTCCGCGTTCAACTACTAATAGGTTACTTCGGTTTAAAAAAAATAATTAAAAAAAAACACAACACACACATAAAATATTTTTTTGAAAATAAAAACAACGCTTACATTCAAATACTCTAAGATCGCCTAAAGTACCACGTATTTAAATGCTGATAGTGTTAAATCTACCAATTTCAGTTTATATGAAGCTAAAGTTATTCAACGCACGGCCGCCCATGGGTAAGACGTATGCGTCGTCAGATAAAAATGTGCGTAATGGTGCAATGAGGTGCAGAAGCAGGACTGTTGGCAAGAGGCGAAATAACACTAGAAAGAGGCATTTATTACAGCTGTCCCAGTGAATCAGACTAATTGAAAGATATTCTACTTTAAAGGTTTAGACTCTGAATTCTTGCGTTGCTTTTTTTTCTTCTTTTTTTTAAAATAGATGTTGAAAATACAAAAAAAAACAACAACTTTTTTATAACTATCTCGTAATGTAGAGCGCATGTTTCTGCTGTAACTATCTCGTAATGTAGGGCGCATGTTTCTGCTGTAACTATCTCGTAATGTAGGGCGCATCTTTCTGCTGTAACTATCTCGTAATGTAGGGCGCATGTTTCTGCTGTAACTATCTCGTAATGTAGGGCGCATCTTTCTGCTGTAACTATCTCGTAATGTAGGGCGCATCTTTCTGCTCTAACTATCTCGTAAGATCGACAAATAAAACATTTTGAAGCTAACGAAAAACAAACGATGAAATAATTTTATCATAAAATTTGTCCAGGCGGCAAATAAACCGTCAACCGAATACCTTGAACAAACGATAAATAATGTAACGTACAAAGTATAGTAATAATACATAAGGCAATTAATTATAACTTGGAAAATACAACACAAAGTTAATCTAATACAACCCTCAGATAGACATATGGATAAAAACACGTATCTTATTCCGTATGCAAGAACAAACACATACAAATTATCGTTCTTCCCGTCCTGAATTTGGTCGTGGAATGGGTTGTCTGAGGAAACTAGGAAAATCAACACTCTATCAACATTTAAAACTCAAATAAAAATTCAAGACTAGACATACACCATGGATAAGCGTAGGACGCAATAATCTCCTGTATAGAAGGGGCGTCTGTACCTGATAAGATACGATAAGATAAGATAAGACTCCGTTTAGCCCTCAGTGTTGTATGACCAACAACAAGTTATCTCCCTGGAATAGACACCCGTATCCTTCCTCGGGTCGGTAGCTCTATAGCTTACTACGGCCTTAAACAATGCCGTGGCGCTTTCGAAACTTGTACGCAATGTTAACGCGGCGCTCTTTAGAGAGACCCCCTTCCAGGCTTGACGTATACAATTTTTTGTTTATAAAAGCTTGCCGTCAAAAGTCTAGGAAACAAGGGTTATGATGACTTAAGACATGGGCAGTTCAGAGGTCAATCTATAGGAGGTGGATATATTCTGATCAACTCTTCATCCAAACTAGGGTTGTTAATTTCGTTGTCTTTTGGCTTACCGATTATCGGATATGTAAATCCGATTTTAAACCGGTTATCCTTTTTACCGCTGACTTCATAGAAATATATTAGTATAAGGCGGGATATGACGTGGAATAAGGAAATGACGTCGCAGTTTTCCTTGAATTAAAGAAAATGCCGTCCCACGCAGAGCTGTTTCTAGGGCTGGCGAAGATGGTGTGGAAACGGTGGAATTAACGAAATGATGTCACACGCAATACGTAATGTGGGGAATTGCGTTTTATGTCTAGCCTACATCATGATTTAGACAATAGAGACTGCATTTATTACGTCTACTTTTGTCGATTTCGGACATCCAATGAACTTAATGACTTCTCACTTTTCAAACAATAAATGTATTTATTTAAAAACACACTGTACGGAACGCTCAAAACTTATAACTAAACACACCTAGGCACCGTATTGGATGAACATGTCAGAAAATGCGGGAATACATTTTGTTTGAATATTTTTTGAAGTTTTCAGTACGGAAATGATTTTTTTTTAAAATGTTAAATTAAATTCGATTATCGTTTTCGGAAATTTAAAAACCGATTATCGCTTTCAAAAACGATAATTGGATTTCCGATTATCTTTTAACAACCCTAATCCTAACGTAAGTTATCGTAACGTGTTAATTTTAATAAAAACGGCAGTTGGCAATCCAGATGTAAAACGACTAACCACCCACTTACACAAAATCTTGTACGAAATACGGCCCCTATGTCTACCTGGGTAAACTTTTATGTGGACACGACTTATCGAAAGTTTCATATTTAAAAGAAAAGATAGATGAAAGATATCAACATAACTATTTGTGGACGCGACAGCAGCCGATGTTTATTATCTTTGATCTCCAGTTTTGAAAATAACGAAATGATGTGCACTGTAAAAAATCTTACCGTAAAACGACAGTAAGTAATCGTGTACTAGCTGCCATTAACTAAGCGCTTTTTAACGGTAACTTACCGCAGCGATAACTTATCGTTTTTGGCTTACCGTTATTTTACGACAGAATGTCGTAAACTCTTAGGATACCGTTAACGTTAAGTTAACGTTATTTTAAAAAAAACGATAACCACCCCCCCTCCATTTTAGGGCAGTCCCCCCCCCACCCTCATTAATACAGCCCTTGTTTTAACATTAGCTACTAATAAGCAATACAAACTGGACGCAAAAAAATGAGATAAGTATTTTTAAAATTAATACATTTTTTTATTAAGTCCATTCAGGTCATAACAGTATCAACATTCCTCTTTGTGTACATTCAAAGTCTGAGAGATCTCTTATTACGCTTGCAACTTTTCTGCCAACGCCTTCTTCTGTTGCTTTTCCTTTACTGGGTGTGCTGCTGCCATTTTCTTTTATCTTGCATCCACCTAATTGAAAAAGAAAGGAATAACAGGTTTATTAAATTCTGTAACTGAAAATACATTTAAAGGAAAGCTTAAAATGTAAAAACACACAATACATTGATAGCAGTAAGTGTTTTTGAAAATTACATGTTCAACCAGAGCATTTCAAAGCATCCAAGGTTGAATACAAAACCAGTCATTGTCATAAAAAAAATAAAAAATAAAAGAATTAAAACCATTTCATAATTTAAAATTTTAATTTTTTATATATATACATTTTTTAAAATTGATTGAATTTAAAAAAAAATTTTTTTAATTTTAATTTTTTTTTAAACTTTAAAAAAAAATTTTTTTTAAATTTTTTTTTAAAATTTTTTTTAATTCTTTTTTTTTAAATTTTAAATTAAAAAAAAATTGAAGGTTTTCTTAAAATGGGCAAGAAAAATTTGATAAATTAAAAGTAATAACAAAACTTTAAAAAATATTTTTAAATAATTGGTGAAAAAACTTAGTTATTTCAGCTTCCAAGAGAAAGCTGCTTCTCAAAAAACAGTTTTGCTATAAGTTTCTTGTTGGCTGAATAAAAGGGCACACAAAGATGGGTTAATGAATACTAAACCTCCTTGGCTAAGATTTCAACAAAGAAGTATAACAATAATAACATGACTAGAAGAAAACGATTCAGAAGACAAAGTAGAAAAAGACAACACAAAATTTAGTTTATTAACGTTTAAAGCCCCATAAGGTTTTCTGTAAACTTCCGCCTCAGTCCCGTAAGGATTTCCCTTTAATTGCGATCAACTGGTTATGCAATTTTAAAAAATTACGGAAAATGTATTTATATTATTATTATCATACTGACTTCATCTTTTAGGATAAGAATGGTTATTTTATGTATCCAAAAGACCGACTTGAGTTTAATACTAATTTTATCTGTAGTTTAGTACTATAATATTTACAAAAAAGCATAGCAAAATCACATCTTCAAAAACAAAAAAAGAAATTTTTTTTTAAATTAAAACACGCACAACTTTGCGAATGGAGCGATAACACTAGCAAAGGCAACCGTCGCCATTTACGGAAGTCGACTAAAGCTTCTCTCACTAAATGAAGAATTTCTTTTTTTTATGATCTCATTACTAAAGAGTGCCATCGAGGCGCGCATTACCGCGCTTTGGGATTAGAGACAAGGCGCGCATTACCTCGCTTTTGGGCATTAAACGTTAAAATTATCTATATAATCTGGAAAGAGCCTTTACTAGTTAATCTTAACATCTGCAACCATAAGGCGGAGAGGGACGCATACCAGATAGTTAAAAACTTGTTCATAGAGGGAAAATTAATTGTGGAAAAAAGGAAAATTAGAGTAAATACTTCTGAAATGAAATTTACAAATACATTTAATCACATATGAAAACATAAATTTCTAACCTTTGCAAAAACTCCAAAGTTGAGATTGCTTCTGTATCATATTTAATGTTGAATGTGTAATAGGCACCGCAGAGGCAACCAACAGCCTTTAGAAAATCATTCTCATCAGCATGGATGACTACTTTGCCATCAATGGAAAGCATCCAGTCCTCAACTCCCATGAGACTGTTACCTAGAAACAAAATAACAATTTACTAGTGCAAAACATTAAAACCATGTAAGTCTTACCCTAAGACAAGGGTATTCAAATGAAAGCAACTTTTCAAGTTTTATTTTAAAAAATTAATGTGAAAACGTAAAGGAAACCAAAAAAAAAGTGTTTAAATTCACTAAATATTTCACATACCCCTTAGAATTAGATGAGGTGTAGGGGGCAAAGATTTTTCTTCAATTTCCTCCAGTGCTGGCAGGCTTTAAAAAAAAAGAAATAGTACAAATCAAATCATGGTACAACAAAAGTCAAAGGGTATCTGTAATACACTCCCAAAGAACTTTTTGACTTGAAGATATTCACTTAACTTTCAATAAAACGTGTAACCCTATAAAATTAAGTAGAGTCATTGAGATGGGATAATAGAATATTTTATATTTTAATATATAGAAATTACTCAAACCCCAATTTTACTGATATGTAGGACAAAGAATAATACATAAAAATAAAATTTAACTATGAAACATATTAACCTTAGAATAACAAGGTTCTATGTAAACTTTTGGTCAAACAAGATATTGGCGTTTGAAAATTTGATATTATGTCGGGCCATATAGAATTAGAACCTTCAGTTATTCTAAGGTGGCGATATGTAAGCAAAATCTAAATTAACAAACAAGATGCTATTTCCACTTACTTTACTTATGATTTAAAACATAAATATTGTAGCACTCTAGAGTAAAATCAGAATACAATCTCACATGTTAAATAAGTGTAATTATGACATAATCACAAAAATAAGCTTTCAAAATAAAATCAACTTACCATTTCAATATGAAGTCCGAATATTGAACACTTTATCTTGGTATTATATCCGTCGTGACATTGTACGCCTTGACTAATCTGTAATCAAAGACCACCTTATTTCTCTATTATCTGAAATGGAAAGTGAAAAAAAAAGAACTTTATGATTAAAACAAATCTGATAACTGCACAGCTAGTAAGAGATCTAAATGCTCTGATTGATATTTAGTCTTAGCCAAAATACAAATTATATATTACCCTATCTAGTTTTGACCAAATTAGGGTGACAATAATCTTAACCAACACCTTAATAATAAAAAATAAATGTTAAATCTATAACTAACGTTTAAATGTACACATGGTTTAAATATCTCAACTGGCATTAGAACCAAAAAATATTACCATGATTTATAAACTGATAAATTTTGTTAAGACTGATACTTATTTATAATATAACTTAAAATCAGCAAAACATTCAATTTGAAAACATCCAAATTTAACACCTTTCATGACAGACCTTAAAGTGGTTATCCATCTTTTTATTGTATGCAATGGTCATTCTGTTATCAAAGACCTCCCCTTTTGTTATTGTAAAAGACAGAACCTGAAATTTCAAGTAAAAATCATTAACTAAATGATTACAAATAACAATTTTCCTTTTGTTACAGAAATTATACATGTATAACATAACTACATACCTATTAAAAATTAAGAAAATGTAAACAGTTTTTAATATAATTAGACTACATCTACTTAATTCTGTATAATAATATTAAAAGACATGAAAAATATTCTGCATATAAATATTTATATGCCATACACTGACTTTAAAGTTGACAAATGATAAATTCTCGTAACTTTTTCTAGACTTATACTTTCATTACTGTTTAATTTAAAATGTATAAATACTTACATATCGGTAGTGGTAATGTTAAAGCATATAATTTGCCAAGACTTGTATTGTTCAGTTAGTTTAACCTAGACTCCCTGTTTCATGTGATCTTTACCTGAAACCAAGTTTTTTTGAAAATATGTCACAGATGTCAGGAAGAGTCCTAACTTACATAAACTTAAGGTATTATTAAGCGTTATTAAACATAAGTGTTATTCGCACGGTTTTGGCAGTGCGAATAATGCCCAACATTATCTGCACGGTAAACCGTGCGGATAATGCCTAGCGTTATTCACACTGCCGCGCGGTTTTGACCGTGAGAATGATGCCAAACGTTATCTAAAGGCCTTGGACTTGGGTAATGCATATAAAAATGATAATAAAAATTAACAAATAATACTAACAGTCACTGTTACTGACTCTCACTTTAAATTTTAAAATTTTGACAGTGAGAATAATGTCGAACAAATTCAATTGTCATTTTAACCGTCTTTCAAGTGTCTGGAATCTTATATTTGTATCCATTTTAGCAATAATCTGAGCGGACTTGCATATCGTTTGTTAATGATTAATCATTAATTAATTAATTAGTAATACTGCGGATTTAGCCGATATAAAACTATACTTTTATTAACTGTTCCAGTGCAATCAACTTTGTATTTTTATTCTGTATAATTATGAAGTAACTTTTTATTAACTTTCATACATAAAATTTAATTGGACAAGACTCTGTAATGAAAAAGAATAATTATTATTCAGTGCGTTCTATTATAGCTAAAATATGTTAGGCCACTTCTCACCCTCTCTGTCAACTCAAAAGCCAATACTTAACTATTTTTAAAAGTCTATTGGGAATATTTTTGAAACTATAATGGCAGAAATTATTCTCTAAAGTACCGCCATGTGCTTTGTAAATATTTAAAATCTTATAGGCCTATGGTGCATTGCACATCGTGCAAATTAAACATGCCTCGGACTAGACCCCTCTACCTATAGGTCTTGCCAAATATTTAGGCACACTCCATCACCAGCTTATTCTATATTTTCTATTTCAAAATTAATGCCTATTGAAAATTTGCTATGCATTAATGAATATTGACCATTATTATATTATGATCACTATAATACTATTGAAGCTATTGACAATCTAATTGTAACAGATACAAACTATTGACTAAAGTGTCTAAAGCCATGTGCTTTGGACCTCGGACATATTTTAAGTCCTATGCCTATAAGTTTAAGGTATATTGCACACCACGCAAATTTAATATTTAAATTTCTTGAACTCTTCTATTCTGCCTGTAGACCGTCATTAATTTCTATTATTTTCATTAATAATACTAATGACAACTTAAATGTAATGGACATTAACTATTCACTAAAGCATGGCCATGGGCCATGTGCTTTGGAAATATTTAAAATCTTACATTTCCTAGTGTGCTATGTAATCCATGCTAATTTACTATTACTTGTACTTGTTACTTGTATAGTTTTAGGCTTTAACTTTAGGCCTTGCCAAATATTTACACCCGCTACAGCACTGAGTCACTGAGTGAATCACTGGCTTATATTATTTAATTATTTAATATCTGAATCTGCTATTCAAAATTTAATGCAAAATATGCTAGTTAATGACTATTACTATTTTTATTGGTAAAATATAAAATGCAATTAAAACTATTGACACATTTAGTTGACACTTACTACTCAGTGACTGCCGAGAATGAATCATAAAAATAAAAAATGACCATGACCATAATAATAATAGCATGTGATGCCATGTGCCGTGGACCATTAAAAATGTTTTCAATCCTTACAACTGTAAGATTAAAATTAGTATTATGTTATGGCATATTTAAATACGGCCATACAATCTTATGAGCAATAAACAATAGAAGCAGTGAATAATAAGCCTGAATAAGTTCGACTCAAACTTTTTTTAACACAATGGCGGCTTACCGTCATGCTGTCAACAATACTATCAATTGTGAATTGGGGCGAATTTAATTAAATTTAAACGGCTGAAGCTATAAAAATAGATATATAACCATTTCAAATGAAATAATTACCTGTTTCTTAATAATTCAATTATACAATCAAACGCAAAGACGAAATTTAAACTTAATATACTGACGAAATATCATCTCACGTTTAAGTAATTCCATTATCGATTGTAGTATTTGTAGAAGCCGGAAGTTTCCCATTTAGACAACTAATTTTAAAAAACAAAACATGTATACAACGAAACAACGTTTCAAATAAATTGAATAAACAATAATAAACAAATTTAGTATAATATTAAAGAAAACTTATTTATTTTCTAGTAAATATTTAATATTTACTTATAAACATTTAAATTATAAACATGTTGCAATTTTTTGTTTAAAAAAAAATTTATTGTAAGGAATGGATAATGAGTAAAAAAATTGTCTGTTAGTTTTACTGTTCCAATATAGAAAAATATATATATTAAAGCTTTTAAATTTAAAAATATAAATGATAATTAAATATTTTTTAAAGATATTTTTAAAATTAAATTTTATTATTATTATTATTATTATTATCTTCTTTTTTTTTAAACTTGAAATCTTACCTGGAGTGTTCTCAATTACTTTCAATTCAAACATTTTATTGCGATAGAATACAATAATGATAAAAATATCTTAGGGCTGTTAACGATTAATTAAAATTTAATCGTTATATTTTGAAAAATTAACAATTAATTAATCGTTAATTTCGATTAAAGCCAAAAAATTAAAATGTATGATGACATAAGTAACGCCTATTAAACGTTCTTGTTGAAAATCTAAATAACACTGGAATGTCTCCTTTATTACTTTATATGTCATCTTTTCACCAACTACGCAAAAAGACAAGTATGTTGGCATTATTTGCTTCAAGTGATGAGCGGGTCTAATTGATAATATAACCAGCCGATCTGGACAATCCTTCACTTGGAACTGTAGTAACTGGTATGCACTAACCGGTCTTGGCAAGGAATTGCATTATCGGATATCGGTGTTTTCACCATTGTAGAGGGTCAATGGATTCGGGAAGTTTCATCTCCATTTTTTAACGCAGTAATTCATCAGAAGAGCTGTGGTCATTTTCTGTCTCTGAGTCAGACTCCATTACTGCCATTAGCTTAATAGGCTTTTCATTTGGTTTGATAAGTAGGCGAAGTGTTAGAACAATGGTAGGCAAAATTTATCAACATTTTGAACATTCCCGTCAGTCAATAGTTTAAAACCAAAATGTTCATGTAATTTATCAGCCACTATTTAAAAAAAAATTAAAAAAAAATATTTTTTTTAAAAAAAAATTATATATTTTTTAAAATATTTTTTTTTAAATTTCCAATAATTTTTAAGTGATGGGTCGACTAATCCGAAGCCCTAAAATATTTATATTGAATAGCTTAAATAAGAAAAACAAAACTTCATTAATTAATCATTATGGGTTCCCGGGCCAAAACGTTGCAACATTTTAAATTTAAAACCCCTACAGTATAGATTTTAGTCTGAATCATGCCTAATGTTTATATATAATACTATTATGTCAGAACTCGATAATTTGTGGAAAAAAATGTGTCTGTTCCCATGTGAAATAATTAATACTGATTTTTAAATTGAGCTAGATTACCTGTCACGCATTGCAGAAATGGCAGAAGAAAAAGATATTCAAAGAAAACTTGAAATCATTTTTATATTTTAAAATAAAATACTATACACCTTTACTTTGCTAGAGTGTAGGCTTACTCAACAGCTTTCCAAAATTTCATTGCGATCGGGTGAATAAAATAAAATTTTTTTTAGCTTACATAAGAAAAGAAAACACATTAAGGTTCACCGGCCTAATTAGTGCAAGTTTAATTAAAAACCGTTATAAGGCTAATCATATTTTAAAGGAAATCTATTATTTATTTTAAAAATTATTTATACTATTTAATACGAAAGATGTAATTATATTTAAAATCATGATATTAGTAATAGTATATTACTAATAAATATAAAGGCATATTATTTCGTAAGGACCAAAGAAAAAAAATAATATAGAATTAAATGTAAGTCAAGACTTGACTGCTAATACTAAAACTAGGACTTCAGCTTACGACTATCGAGCGACCACTCTTTACCACGTTTTTTAATAACTTACTTTCGTTCTTTTTTGTCTGTTTGTCTGTCCGTAAAATATTTTTAAATAGCTCATATAAAAGAAAAAAGGCTACTTTGGGCACCCGGCCAAAATATTTTTCACTGTCCTTCATGGCAGTAAACTCAACAGCCTCCAAAACTTTTATGTCTATCGGATAATATAATGTTTAGTAACCCATAAAACGTCTTGCATTCATTTATTTATTTACTGTATTGAAAATATTTATAGACGAACATAGATTACACTCCATTACTGTTAAAAAAGGGAAAACAGTGAAAAGTAGTCATTTACAACCATTTAGCGTTAAATAACAGTATAAATGTGTTTAAAAACATTGTATTTTTTTACAGTATAAATTAATACCGGATTTTATTGTAAACGAACTTAAATTACATTACCTTACTGTTTTTTTTTAAAAACAGTAAAAAAATCTTCATTTACAGCAGTTTAGTGTAAAATAACGGTATAAACGTGTTAGAATACATTGCATTTTTTACAGTGTGTGATAAAAACAAATGGATACATCGAAAATTATTTCATCCTATAATGAGAAGCCCTGGAAAATGCTACATCAAGCATTAAATGTTAAATGCACGCAGTAAGGTTTTTTCCCAATTTCATATCATTTTTTTTGGATTTGTGTGGTGTTTCCGGTAACTCGGCTTTGCTCGGCAGTATACAAGTCGTTTGAAGATCTCTGGCTCCTAAGAGATAAGGCAGCACTCGCTGGCGGTTTAGGATATAGGCCCAAACCTTTGCCGAGTTAACAGAAATCCTTCACCTGGCTTGATTGTCCCCCTTGATTATGCCTCATGTTTGATTGATGTGTTTAAACGCCCCTTGGAGCTTAGAGTCAAAGTGTGACAACTTCAAAGGGGACACCAAGTCCATTATCTCGATTGATCTGTTCGATGTCAATATCTGCAACAGCCAGGGATGAAAGTCTCGTTAGGGAAGTTTGCGCAGCGGTGAGAGCTTATGGTGACAGTGATGGGAACTTATGGTGACGGTGATGGGAACTTACGGTGACGGTGATGGGAACTTATGGTGACGGTGATGGGAACTTATGGTGACGGTAATGTGAACTTATGGTGACGGTGATGGGAACTTATGGTGGTAGTGATGGGAACTTATGGTGATGGTGATGGGAACTTATGGTGATAGTGATGGGAACTTATGGTGACAGTGATGGGAACTTATGGTGATAGTGATGGGAACTTATGGTGGCAGTGATGGGAACTTATGGTGGTAGTAATTGGAACTTATGGTGACGGTGATGGGAACTTATGATGGAAGTAAAGGGAACTTATTGTAACTGTGATATGAACTTAGTGTGATGGGAACTTATGGTGACGGTGATGGAACTTATGGTGGCGGTGATGGGAACTTATTGTGGCGGTGATGGGAACTTATAGTGGCAGTGAAGGGAACTTATGATGGAAGTGAAGGGAACTTATTGTGACTGTGATATGAACTTATTGTGATGGGAACTTATGGTGGCGGTGATGGGATTTTATTTTTAAAAGTGAAGCGAGTGGGTTAATGTGTTCATTAGTTTATAATTTTTTTGTTACACAATTAGTTTGAAATCAATACTGATGCAAGGTGTTCATTAAAAATGGAATTTGTCCTAAGTTGAAAGTGGACCTTAATTTTACCGACCGATTGACGAAAACATTATAAGGGTGAGCATGCAAATCTGGTACATGTATAGACCAAATGTATATATATATATTATATATATATATATATATATATATATATATATATAATATATAAATATATATTTGTATAATAAAAGGCTATGTTCCGTGCAGTCATCGATAGCGATTGGTCCCTCAAACACATATGACTCCTACAGCCAATCATATTGAACACGTTTACGCAGACGTTCAAAACGAGTTATTTTTGGTGCAGTATTTCTTCCAAGACTTTATTTTGAATTATGCGCGATGGGATTTATAGTCAAAAGCTCTGTTTTTACGAGTTATTTATTTTAAAAATAATGAATAGTATTTTTGACGGGATGCGCATGTATGCCGGTCGAGACGGCTGTTGGAGGGGAGTTACAACAACATGCCACCGAACAGTGGCGGAACGTCCTTGGACGGGCTTTGTGACTCGTGTATATATATATATATATATATATATATATATATATATATATATACTAGGGGCAAGTACCCGGCTCCCGCCCGGGTTTAACAACAACAGCAACAAAACAAAAACAACAAAAACAACAACAAAACAACAAAAACAAAACAACAACAAAAACAACAAAACAACAAAAACAAAACAACAACAAAAACAACAAAAACAACAACAAAACAACAAAAACAAAACAACAACAAAAACAACAACAAAACAAAAACAAAACAACAACAAAACAACAACTACAACAACAACAGCAACAACAACAAAGCAACAACAACAAAACAACAAATACAACAGCAACAACAACAAAGCAACAACAACATGAAGGACATTGTCGTCGCAGGGCAAGGGATGTGGACAACAACAGCAAAAACAACACAAAAGCAGCAACAGCAACAACAACAGCAACAACAACAAAAACAACAACAGCAACAACAACAAAAACAAAACAACAACAAAAACATCAACAACAAAACAACAACAAAACAACAACTACAACAACAACAGCAACAACAACAAAGCAACAACAACAAAACAACAACTACAACAACAAAAGCAACAACAACAAAAAAAATTATTTTATGGCGATAACACCGGGACTAACTGTCACGACTGAACACGTCTGTGCAAGGTCCATCTAACCCTGGGACTAACTGTCAAGACTGACCACTCCTGTGCAATGTCCATCTAACCCTGGGACTAACTGTCAATACTGACCTGAACAAGGCCCTCACTGCAAGACACGGTGTCTAACTCCGGACTCTGATGACCCGACCCCCTCTCGCCACACGTGAAACAGCTCTAGCGATAGACACAGTGTCATGATTCAGACATATCGGACACTACTGACCAGACAACCCCCGTCCCTACCCTCCTACCTCTAAAGTACGAGAGACCCTGCATGGCCTAAGGAGGTTCATATCACTAACCCACCTGAATCATGACCATTCCCTCATTTGACCCCGTAACTCCCAGTACAAGAGATCAGGCGTGAGGCGCACTAGTTCCTGCAACCTTATTTACGAGCTGAGACATCGATGGTCATAAAATGGACACGACGAAATGGGAAGGAGCTAATAATTCCATAACGGTCCTCTTGACCTGGGCCAATCATTCCCAAACAGAGCACTTGACCGGCGAACGTGTGTACAAACATGGAGCAATGCTAATTGTTGGTATTGTCAACCGATGAAAGAAATATGCCCCCATTGTACTTGCATTTGTAGACGTAACAATCCAGGTTTTCCAAGATTACACGAGTCACTTGATGTTCGTAAGATTACGGCAGTTCATGTTAGAACGACTGACTGGCAAGAGAACGTTTTAAGACCGTATTATTCAATCAATACAAGCCGGATCGTGTTTAAGGGCTAAATTATAAGGTGGTCAATGTTTGTAAGACTAAACTAGCTGGTCAATGTTTGTAAGACTAAACAAGCTGGTCAATGTTTGTAAGACTAAACTGGCTGGTCAATGTTTGTAAGACTAAACTAGCTGGTCAATGTTTGTAAGGCTAAACAAGCTGGCCAATGTTTGTAAGACTAAACAAGCTGGTCAGTGTTTGTAAGACTAAACAAGCTGGTCAATGTTTGTAAGACTAAACTGGCTGGTCAATGTTTGAAAGACTAAATTAGCTGTTCAATGTTTGTAAGACTAAACTGGCTGGTCAATATATGTAAGACTAAACTGGCTGGTCAATGTGTGTAAGACTTAACTAGCTGGTCAATGTTTGTAAGACTAAACTGGCTGGTCAATGTTTGAAAGACTAAACTAGCTGGTCAATGTTTGTAAGACTAAACTGTATGGTCAATGTTTGTAAGACTAAACTAGCTGGTCAATGTTTGTAAGACTAAACTAGCTGGTCAATGTTTGTAAGACTAAACTAAACTAGCTGGTCAATGTTTTTAAGGGCCATTTCTCATTGATACTAGTACTGCGAATAGCATTGAAGACACGTTGGCATGCTAGATATCGTAAAATTTCATTGAAATAAAGTTATCTTGACTCACTTAAACCATTGCTCTCCGCTTCGTTCCAGAAATGACGCCAAAAGAAAAACAGTTATTTCTAACCACGAAATATTTTTTAAAATTATTTTTTTGTTGGAAAGAAAATAGTTGTAATAAAAATAAATCATATGCTTATAGAGGCTCGTTTATGTTATTTAAAAAAAAATAGCTTTAAGAATGGTACAACCTCTTCCACCCCCTTCACCCGCGGTGCTTAAGGTGGCATTGTCAGGGGGGATATCAGTTTTTCATTCAATGGAGGCAACAAACCCGCACACATCCCCTCCCGCCCTGGGTGGCACTAACATTGGCTAAATCAGTGCTTTTCAAACTTTTTAGAATGGCGGACCGGCAGGAAGTGTTCCATTGCACCAGGGACCGGTGAACTATTTTTCATGTTCTGACTTGGTTGCGAAATGTAACATATTTTATTTGATTTGTTT
This sequence comes from Ampullaceana balthica, assembly GCA_944989445.1. Classification (NCBI taxonomy): domain Eukaryota; kingdom Metazoa; phylum Mollusca; class Gastropoda; family Lymnaeidae; genus Ampullaceana; species Ampullaceana balthica. The sequence continues at coordinate 949,082 of CALYLW010000443.1, read as the reverse complement.
CATTGTATGTGCTTATTGCCGAAAAATTGTCACATTCTTTATGGTTAGTATTAAAGGATGAAAATGGAGAATTAGATTCTTCTGCGGACCGGCAGCGGACGGCCCAGGGACAGGCACAGGTCCGCGGACCACCACTTTGAAAAGTACTGGGCGAAATCACTGTGCCTTATATATATAAAGCTACGTTTATCGTTTACAGTGTACAGAAATGTTTGATTGTGTGGGTGTCGAGTGGTTGAGTAGAGCAAAGAGAATTTCAGAAAAGATGTTGTGACAGAGAACATAAGTTTGTAAGCAATTTTATATTACACACACAGATCCTTTAAAAATGATCCCTGTCTAATTCAGTTGTAATTGTAGACATGACACATGAAGTCGATCGCTGCATAGTGATGATTCCGGAAAGTTCCAAATCGATCCCAGTGGCAACGAATTTGCGTTTGATCACAGAAGGACGTCTGACCACCCTGGAGTAGTTCATTAATTGCGAGATCGTGACCAGCGCCGACTACAGTGACGCTAAACTCGGACCGAGTGGACATCACATTTGAATGTAGCACCAAGGAAAGTGGAGCGCGAGTCGTCCACCGATAAGGTCAAAGGGCGGCTAGACGGTTCCAAGAATTTTATTTATAAGACCAACCCATGAGAAGATGTCATTTTTGGATAACGCCATGATCGTTATCTGTTCACAAGGTCAGGGTCGGCGTTTTGTGACGGGTGAATAACCGGTAAGAGGAAAAAATAGTCACAGTGAAAAAAAATAAGTTGATGGCGACACATAGGCGGCTGGGTAGCGAAGTCAATAGTGCGCTCGCCTCACAAGCTGAGGGGCGTTGGGTCGAGCCCACGTTAAAACCACAATAATCAAACAACCCCGTAAAAACAAAGTTTTTGACTATAAATCCCTTATATATGAGACATAACTAAAAGTATTGCTATGTTCAAAAGTGACAAACATTTACAGACTGAAACCAAAATTATCTCCTTAAAACTAGGTCAAAACTCTAGCAGACGACGACCAAAAATTCTAAATAGTGATTTATATAGATAAACTAGAAATGCATTAATTTAATTACGGTACGTTCGATCGATCTGAAATTTTGATACAATGCATTGTTGGTGAGACGGGTCCGTGTACCAAATTTCAGCTCGATGGCTTAACTGGAAGTGGGTCATTTTCGACTTTTGTTTTTCCGCGGGACGACGGACGGGACGACGGACGTCGCGGTCGACAACGAATGAGACGGTGGTGAAGTTAATATAAGGGATTTAAAAATGTTGATGAATGACTAACGCTAAGAAAGTCCTCCGCTGACCTGGAGAGGGATGGGCGCCACCAAGGTCTACTAAACCCGAGAATGTTCTAATGGAAACATTAGAACCCCCTACGACCTCGAAAAGAGGTTATGGGACCCAAAAAAAACCATAGGTCAGGCCGCTCTTGATTTATAATATTAAAAAATACAGCTACGTCCTACCTAAAACATTTTAGATTTAAGGAAATAAAAATTAATATAGTAACAAACTCCTCACTGAAACAAAGATTAGAAGAACATCTTTTTAATGGGTTGAAGAACAACGCATCAAACAGGAAAATACCCCCTCCCTCCACCAACATCCTACATGACTAAGCGGAAAGTGATGGTCATTTAAAAAAAATAATATGAGGGTTCCTGAGAAGAAAATAACTTGTGTGGTAAACAAGGCTTTGAGAACTAAAAATAATATGTTTAAAAAATAAGTAAATGTAAAAAAGGATTTTTAAAAACCACGTTTTTATAAGTGGACTAACCAGAAGAAAATAATTTAAAAGTTATAAGTTCAAGCACTTTGATTTAATATACTAAAAACGTGGAACGGCGCTTATGAGGTTTAATATATGCAGTTCTCTCATTCTCTCACTTATAGATCTCTCTTTTGCCTTCTAAATTAGAAATCTTTAATTTTTATATCAAACACCCACCCCACGTTTTTAGTCATATTAAATCGAAGTACTTGAACTAATAAGTTTTAAATTATTTTCTTCGTTTTAGTCCGCTTATAAAAACGTGGTTTTTTAAAATCCTATTTTACCTTTATTTATTTTATTCTTTTTAGTCCACTTATAAAAACCTGATTTTTAAAAATATCTTTTTACCTCTATTTATTTTACCATACACCCCATCAGCGGCCGTCCAACGTTGTAATACCATGGCGATGAGGTCACGGGGTGAACACGGCACGTCAAATTGAACAGCAAACGGATACAGATGCTTATTTATAGATAAACCTAAAAATGCATTAATTTAATTATGGTGCATTTGATCGATCTGAAATTTTGATACAATGTATTGTCATCCAAGATCTATCTGTGGTAAAAATTTTGAACTCTCTAGGACCATCACAAGTGGTTTAAGTTTACGTTGGAAATTTTGAAAAATTGCGGACAGTCAGGAACGAAAACAATGCGGACAGACAGGAATGAAAGCAAGTTAATAAAAACGTTGTAATAAAAATATAAGCCACTGATGTTAATGCCCGGAAGTAACAGGAGATTGTGGAAAAATCTACTGCCTTCTTGTCCACGAAGGGGCAGCAGTCAATCCTTACAAGGGCAAGGCCACCTACTAGAGTCCTCCAGGTACCCCAATCACGTTCCAATATCTCCATCATCCCCCATTTATGGACAAGTTTCTTGACGTCTTGACTTGAAAAAATCCCCCATTCTTTCCCCCCAAAAAACTTACATCTTTGTCAATGCGTACAATAATAAACTTTGCCTATAATTTTTTCCAAAATATTTGGACGTTCTGAAATTTTGACAAGATCACCTTATTTCACAAACTCTACTCTATTCTCTTTGTCTTTTGTTGACGACACAAGAAATTAAAGTCACCAACTCCAATATACATATTTATAAGTATTAGTTAATGTATACTGTATACCGTATTTAACCCTACCCCCTCTCCAAAATCACTGACCGTGAGCCTGTATCAATACTCTCCTCACGCCGATAATATATGTCATTGCTCACGTATAAAGAGTGTAAATTGTTTAGGTAAAGCGATCAGTGCGTGCGAGAGACACCGCCTCACAGATCAACCCAATAATTAAAATTAATCACCGGCTTAAACGGCCCGTCACTCCAGGTACATAGAAATCTTGTACAAAGCCGGGATGCCACAGTGCGAGTGTCTCCAATGTGATACATTTTTATTTACTTCTGGCCGGAACTCGGTGTTTGCCAGGTACAAGTACAAACATCGACCAATGAATTAATGAAGAATTTGTATATTTTTTTTAAGTTGTAATTTTGTTTCGGGACTCGAGACAGCTACAGTTTTTAAAAAAAGTAATTGGAAGGCGTATAAATCGTTAAAAAAGTCCATCAATTACTATCAGATATTCTAACTGTACTATTCTAGCTATCACAGTAACAGACTTTTTTTTGGTTGTATTCCTACTTTATCTTTGCCCCCCCCCCTCCATTCACGTAAACAAAAATAAACTTAGAGTACTGAAGGTTACCAAACGTGTATCTACTAGGAGTCACACGTTATAAATAGATTAAAATTAAATAAACTGAATTTTGCTACAAAGAAAAAACACAAAAAAAAGCCTCCGTATAGGCTATTGATAGTAAACAACATATATCTATATTTAATGGCGGGTAGCCTATATCTCCATCTGACAAAGCCAAAACTCCTGCCTGCGACATCCAGGTTGTTTATGGCGATTGAAAGTAAACACATTGATTTGTAAACTTTTAGTGGGCGTAATTTTGTTTAACCAATCCATTTATTATTGTATTTTTAAAAATGATTTTTTAAAAAAATAATTAAGGTATCGAAGCACACCAAGCAACAATACCAGCACTGAATTGTCGTCCTTATGTGGATTAACAAAGAATAATAGTAATTTACGAGTAGAAAAAAATATTAAAATTTTATACTATGAAACATCCTAACAAATTTAAATTTAATTAAACAGAAATAAATAAACTAAACAGGCTTGTGGGTAAAGAAAAACAAACAAATTAGAAGACTAAAAAAATAACGTGTTGACAAGTATCCGTTTTCATTGAACAAATGTGACACAAAAGAGTTTAAACATTGGAAAACTTTGCAGTGATTCATAATTCAATTTCTAACTTCACATTTGTTCCTTCGCTGAAGAAGACTACTGGAAAACGTACACGTCTTTTTTTAGGGGGTGCGTGGTGGGGGTGGGGGTTAGGCTAAGATCTGTGGCGTAGCTTGGGCGGTGATGTAAGAGAGGTTGTCTCTGGTGCGAAAAAAGAACAAAAACAACAAATTTTGGAGCGCAAAATTGCTAAGAAATAATTGCAAAAACCTGACGTCAGTGAGTTGTGATCGTCTGCTGTCTGTTATGCCTTATTTAGATGTTTAATTCCCAACCTTGATTGATTGCAGTTTCTCCCCTTTAAGATATTTAAAATTGTTTTTAGCAAAAACTGAACATTTAACAGACCGCCCTTGTAGGGACGGGCCAGAAAAAAAATCAAGTGGAAAAATATAATTTAAAAAATCCTAAATCCTAAACTCCAAGGCAATGTGAAAATATACATTCAGAATATGAGTTCTGACGTCTTTAAAAAAAAACCTTTTGCGTGTAAGTTAACATAAAATTCTCATGAAAAATAGTCTATTTAATAGTCTATTGAGTGTTTGTAAATTTTGTAAATGTTAGATTTTGCATGTACAGTGAAGCAAAAGTTAAGTATGAAGCACGGTAAAAAGTCAAAACAAAAAATATACCGTGAAACATCAATTAATTCGGTCACGTAACCATGGAGACAATATCCAAAGGTCAGCTAAATGAAATGCGCCACGTGTTTCCAGTTGCTGTAAATTGTGTTGGTGTTCGATCCATACAGAAAAATAAAGACACGTTTCTTGGTGTCTCGAGTATTTTGTATCGAATACTTTTGGTATCCATGATTGGGAAGGCCCCACCTCCTGCCCACGTCACAATTAAAAGATGGAACTAAGATGTATCAAGTTTAGATTTAACGAGACAAACAATTAATAAGACAAAACGAAGGCAACGGGAAAAGGGGGGGGGGAGAGAAATGGCCCTGCCCCCTCCCTTTCCCCATTTGAACTCGCTAATAAATCTTTTACATGTATAGAGATATAGGTATTCCGCCAAGCAATCAATAAAAAAAAATTCCCAGCTCAATGGATTTGAAGAAGTGTGCATTGGAATAACGTACTTATCTTTGTGAGAATCTTATTTTTAAATATTTTTTTTTACACAGCCCCTCACAACTGTTGCCTTTACGCTGCGCAGCCGGGCTGACATTGGACAGACGCCTTGCAGCTGTTTAGAATTACCGCGCAGCAAATTTTGTAAAATTATTGTAAAAATTTTTGCTGTGTAACTTTGTACACCAGTTGTCTTTTTTTATATTACTTTGCACGAGGACCTAAGAACCTTAGAGAGAACATTGCCCCTCAACCCCCTCCCAAGTACGTTAGTGCAGATTTATTTTTGAAGCCCCTGAACTACCCTACTATTGCAACACACCCTTTCACACAACAAAAATTATTATATTCACAATCTTAATTCTCTTAATTAAAAAAAAGAAGAAAATATTAAAACACCAAATGCATTTGTGGGTACTTTCAAAAATCTAATTTAGTACCCAATGTTCCCTTTAAGCTGCGCGGCCACGCAGAGATCTGAACGCCGCCGCGCAGCAGTTTAGAGTTACCGCACAGCAGATTTTGTAAAATATTTCCCCCCAAAAAATGGTTGCTGTACAACCTTGCCCACCAGTTTTTTTTTAAATTTACACAAGTTCATAAGAACCTTAGAGGGAACATTGTTTAGCACAGAGAATTAGAATATTTTCCCTAGGTTGTAAGGGCTTTTGTTTTTCCGCAAATCTGCAGCTGTAGGGATCCTCTCATTCACTCGATTCAGCTAACAGACTAATTTTTTTTTATGCTGCGTCATTCGTGTTTCTTTTTTGGGGAAGTTACTGCAAATGAACCCTTGGACGCACAATTGAAACCTTGGACGTAGAATTGAAAACCTGGACGCACAATTGAAACATTGGACGTACAATTGAAACCCTGGACGTACAATTGAAACCTTGGACGTACAATTGAAACCTTGGACGCACAATTGAAACCTTGGACGTACAATTGAAACCTTGGACTTACAATTGAAACCCTGGACGTACAATTGAAACCCTGGACGTACAATTGAAACCCTGACGTACAATTGAAACCCTGGACGTACAATTGAAACCCTGGACGTACAATTGAAACCCTGGACGTACAATTGAAACCCTGGACGTACAATTGGAACCTTGGACGTACAATTGAAACCTTGGACGTACAATTGAAACCTTGGAGGTACAATTGAAACCTTGGACGTATAATTGAAACCTTGGACGCACAATTGAAACCTTGGACGTACAATTGAAACCTTGGACGTATAATTGAAACCTTGGACGCACAATTGAAACTTTGGACGTACAATTGAAACCTTGGACGTACAATTGAAACCTTGGACGTACAATTGAAAACTTGGACGTATAATTGAAACCCTGGACGTACAATTGAAACCTTGGACGTACAATTGAAACCTTGGACGTACAATTGAAACCCTGGACGCACAATTGAAACCTTGGACGTACAATTGAAACCCTGGACGTACAATTGAAACCTTGGACGTACAATTGAAAACTTGGACGTACAATTGAAACCTTGGACGCACAATTGAAACCTTAGACGTACAATTGAAATCTTGGACGTAAAATTGAAACCTTGTAGGTACAATTGAAACATTGGACGTATAATTGAAACCCTGAACGTACAATTGAAACCTTGGAGGTACAATTGAAACCTTGGACGTACAATTGAAACCTTGGACGTACAATTGAAACCCTGGACGTACAATTGAAACCTTAGAGGTACAATTGAAACCATGGACGTACAATTGAAACCCTGGACGTACAATTGAAACCCTGGACGTACAATTGAAACCTTGGACGTACAATTGAAACCCTGGACGTACAATTGAAACCCTGGACGTACAATTGAAACCCTGGACGTACAATTGGAACCTTGGACGTACAATTGAAACCCTGGACGTACAATTGAAACCTTGGAGGTACAATTGAAACCTTGGACTTATAATCGAAACCTTGGACTTACAATTGAAACCTTGGAGTAAAATTGAAACCTTGGACGTACAATTGAAACCCTGGACGTACAATTGAAACCCTGGACGTACAATTGGAACCTTGGACGTACAATTGAAACCCTGGACGTACAATTGAAACCTTGGAGGTACAATTGAAACCTTGGACTTATAATTGAAACCTTGGACGTACAATTGAAACCTTGGAGTACAATTGAAACCTTGGACGTACAATTGAAACCTTGGACGTACAATTGAAAACTTGGACGTATAATTGAAACCCGGAACGTACAATTGAGACCTTGGACGTACAATTGAAAACTTGGACGTATAATTGAAACCCTGGACGTACAATTGAAACCTTGGACGTACAATTGAAACCTTGGACGTACAATTGAAACCTTGGACGTACAATTGAAACCTTGGACGTACAATTGAAACCTTGGACGTACAATTGAAAACTTGGAGGTACAATTGAAACCCTGGACGTACAATTGAAAACTTGGACGTACAATTGAAACCCTGGACGTACAATAGGCCTTGCCCCTCCAACATGGTCGCAAGCCTCCATAAAAAAAGACTTTCTGAAATTGGACCTTTTCCAGTTCTCTTCGAAATCTCACATTTCTCCTCACATCACCTAATAACCACTGTAGACTTCACTTGGACAGCACACAACACATTTCTGCACGTTCCCCCCGCAGATCTGTGTCAGGCGCTTAGTCACACCATTAAATTCACACAAAATTCGACGCAGAAATTTTTTGTGGTTCCAGTGAGTATCCGCTTATGACTGGATTATGTGGCCCGCGCTTCAATGGCGCATACATGCCACTGAGGACGAGGTGGACTCTTGTATGCATTTAGGGAGGCTCTAATTTCTCGGTCACGCGTTTCATATAATATGTACTCTAAGTGTCCCGTGTCGCACGTCGTCACTTACTTTAGCTCCCCCACCTCCCCACCACCCCCACCCCCCCCCCACACACACACAAACAAACAAACTGCTCACACAACTTTGTAAACGTCGTGAAGCTAATTATAAACTTTGAGGAGGACGTTGAGTTGGCTGGGGTAGAGGGGCTAGAAGTCAAAGAAAAGAATTTATTGGTTATTTTCTCCTTTTTTTAGAGATACGGTGTTTTCACTGTATTAGAGATACGTTTTTCCCCCCTGCCTTTGAGATACGGGTTCTGTCATGTGTTTGGGATACGGTTTTTCTCATGCCATTGAGATTTGTTTCTTTCGCTGTATTAGAGATACGGGTTTTCTCCTTTGTGCAAAGGTTACATCTGTAATTAAACTAAAATGTAGTTAACATCATGAAATATAAAATTTAAACGCTATACACTATATTAAAAAAAAATTACCTTCAAAACTGTTGTCTGCTACTGCTGAACTCTGACTTATTAGGGTAACCATCACTGCCAGTGTTGACGTCATGGCTATCACGTGAGCAAAAAATTGTCTGTTGGTCATGTCTTGGCTTTGTGATGAGGCGATTCAGGGAAGATTCAGTTCAAAGTAATTATTTCCCCGGATAGGTTTGGCCTTTCTGGTAAAGAAAAAAGACCTGGCGTGTGTGTTCAAAGCGTTGTTGCCAGGTTGTTCGCTGTTCTAAAATTTATATCTGTAAATCTGTCGGAGAAAACGGGTGAAAAAAAAATTAAACAACATAATTAGCAACACGTTGTCAAAATGACAGTAACTTTTAAAATATGGTAAAACATTTTCCGAATTTGTTTTTTGACAACCATGAAACGCATTATCCACCGTGAAAAGTGAATGTTCTAATGAAATCCGATGTTAACTTTATGTCTTCAGCTAACATCAATTTTCCCAGTGAAAACGTCTTCGCTCCAAGTAATACCATTTGGAAATCTTCTAGTGAGATTTTAAATTTGATGAAAGCTTAATACTTTTCTCCACCCACCCCACCCTTTTGCCTGTACCCTGTTAAACTTAAATTTTGTCCAAACTGAAACCTTTGACCTAGTTTTTATGTTTACACTGAAAACTAAAACATTCTTATCCACTATCCCCCATGACACTGTTTTGCTCTAGGTCTGGGGTTTGGAGTCCGGTACAGCAACATTTACAAACTGAAACTGACTGAACTTTCCTTGCTGTAAAACACGGGATGTGATCATCGATGGCTGGAGTGAACTCCAGTGACACGTGAATGTCAACAATAGCAGACGGCTACATAGAGTTACATAGAGATTAACTAAAAATGCATTAATTTAATTACGGTGAATTTGATCGATCTGAAATTTTGATACAAGGCATTGTTATAGACACGAGTCTATGTGCAACATTTCAAATGATAGCATCACGGGAAGTGGGTCATTTTTTACTTTTGTTTTTCCGCCCGACCGCGAACCCACGACAGACAGAGATACAAGACGGTGAAGTTAATATAAGGGATTTAAAAATTGCATTTTAGGTAGAAAAATAATAGAAATTATATTCCATGACTCATCACTTTCGTAGAATTGTTTACAAAAATAATTTAAATGGTATAAAATAAATGTATTATTCTTCATTTCAATCTTACAAGCAAGTCAATAACGTAATCAAAATCTGTTGTCTTCCAATGCCACTATTTCTCTTTCAATACTAGCAAGATCGCTGAAACGATCCTGTCTCTTTGATGTACGGGAATACTACACAATAAGTTTCAATTTCTGGTACTATCGCTCGCAGCTTGCAATTTAAACTTCTATTTCAAATTACATTGTATGTGAACTTCGCAGATTCGAAAATACCTCATCTCCATAATACACACACACACAAAATCATGAAGATCCAAAAAAGTTTTCAGTAGAACTTCAAGAGGAGCAGTTTGTAGTAATCATTAATTTCCGTGTAAAGTTCGTGACCATTGATGTAAGTGACGTAGAAATTTTCCGAATATTTTGTAAATGCCGACAAATTTCATCGACATCTGTATCAAGTGGAACAGCCAATATACAAACTTTGTGTTCTGGTCTTTAAGTAGAAAACAAAACTGTTAACATCTTCCGTTGAAGTTGATTTGATCAAAGAATCTCTTCTTAAAATGTAAACAATAATTTTTCCAAGAAGGACGTCTCCGTAACCGCTCTGCATCGCTTCTGGTTTCTAGGCGTCATTATTGAGTTTTATTATGATGTCTCTGGCAGCCTTGCTAGTTAATACAGCCCTTCATGGATATCTTTAACAACTCTTGGTCGTGCATCCCAGCGTGTTTCAGACTCCCGTTTTTTTAAAGCAATTTCCCTTGGAAAAACTGCGTCTATAGATTCGAAATGTCTATCAAGCTTGACAATGTAACTCCTCCTGAGTCACACTAGATAGAGGGTTTGGGTCTTTTGCAAATATGCTACGGAGGTCCTAAGGATGTGCAACGGCCAAAAAAATACCGAAAAGATTAACTGGATTTCCTGGAAAATAAAAAAAAACCCGAAAAAATATCAGTACTTTGTCAATTTCTCGCCAACCATATGTGACATTCTCATTGGAGGGCTGAGTCACTCAGACTCTTATATCCCGGCCTACAATACCAACAGCGAGCCTCAACATAAGGGCATCGCCATGGAGATACTCTTCCACAGTGCGTGGGCTGTCTGATCCGTCCGTGTCCCCAATTGCCACAGAGCATCGGGTCAGAAGATGTGCCACTGTTTCCTCGGCCATACCACATAAACGGCAGCCGGGTTCCCTGTTCCTATCGAGCCTATTCAAGTAGCTGTTTGTTGGACAATGTCCAGTCCGCATTTGCGTAATGAGGGACTGGCAGCTACGAGGAAGCTCCCATCAGGGATCTCGCTTGCGCGGACGCGGCATTTCGTTGTATAGCACCCTTGCCGTGTCACCATTTTCCCATTCCGCAAGCCATCTTTCCATAAAGCTTTTAGCCACGATTTGACTCCCAACTGAGTCATTGGGCGATTGATTTGGGGACTGGGCAGCACCCTGTTGCGCCAGCAGGTTTGCCCTTTCCTGCTGTGGTATTCCTGCGTGCCCTGTAATGTACTGCAGGACAACCATGCCCCCGCGAGATCTAATGTTGTCCACGATCTCTAGTACATCATTGACAGTTTTCGTCTCCAATGAGCTCCGACCCAAGAGTTCCAGGGAGGATCTTGAGTCGGTGAAGACTACGACTGTTGGAAAAACCTTTCTTCTACATAGGCGTAGGCGCACTTCTTTCACACCCCTGTGAATTGCTTCTAGCTCGGCATCCCCGCCCGAAGCTATCAGTCCACATGGTCCAGACAGCTCAGCTGCTGCCGGTCCCCCCGCGGGGTATTCAATCAGTGCGCCGTACCCGCTTCGTCCATCTGTGAAGCATGAGCCATCTGCGTATACTCTCACTACGCCGGTTCCATAAGCATTAATAGTTCTCAGTGCTTCCTCGTGCTGAAGCTCTACTGGACTATTTTTTCTCACCGCAGCATTTGCCAGTGTCAAACGTAGATCGAGCGGAGAGAAGCATTCGTGGGGTCCCCTCGCCGGGACCATGGACATTTTTCCCCTGTTTTTGGGTAAATTGACTGAAACCTCAAGCTCGTTGACCGCATCCATAAAGGAGGGTCGTTTCAGTCGCGAGCGTTTTACCCACCTGTCTTGTATCTGAAAACAGGGTTCGTCACGGTCCATTCTACGGTATCGTTCCACCGTAGTTAGTATTGCCTTCTCTCGCCGTACTTTGAGCGGTTCCACGTTTGACAAGATTTCTACCGCGGCATTGGGTGTGGTACGTAACGCCCCACACACCAATCTTAGCGCTTGGTTTTGGACTCTATCCAGGTCTTCGAGCGCTGTTCTGTTCGCAAAGGCCTGGATGGGGAGGCTGTAGTCAATGGCGCTTCTCACTTTGCTGAGGTAAAGAGCTCTCAGCGTTCTTGCGTCAGCACCCCAATTTGTGCTAGCCAGTTTTTTCACCAGGGACAATTGAGCAGAGGTTTTGGCTCGCAATTCACTTATATGATTGTGCATCTGGAGTTTCTGGTCCAGTCGCACGCCCAAATACGTTGGTGTCTTGTCCCAATTCAGCCTTTTCCCGCAGATGTTAAGCACAACATCGTGTTTTAGTGCATTCCTTCCATTTGTGAAAATGGAGTGGACGGTTTTTTCTGTGTTCACTGTGAGTCTCCATTTGTTGGCATATGCTTCGATCTTATCGAGGTCGCGCTGTAGTCTGTGCTGCAAATTCGCTACGTCTTTACCGGACGTCAAGACAACCAAGTCGTCTGCGAACATCGCGCTCTGACACTCGATAGACGTTTGAATGTCGCAAACGTATGCTAGGAACAGCGTACAGCTTAAGGCAGACCCCTGAGGGAGTCCGTCCTGCAGCCGAGCTTCACTGAATATAGAGTCCCCCATGCGGGTTCTGATCGTTCTATTCTCCAAGAACGAGTGTATCCAGGCGTGCATTTTCGCTGTTATTCCCAATTGCTGGAGCTTATACATAAGTCCAGTACGCCAGACCTTGTCATAGGCCTGTTTTAGATCGAAAAACACAGCCAATGTATGGTTTCGCAATTGTAGCTCATTCGTGATAGTTTGCACAATACGGACAACCTGGTCCATCGGCTGGCGTCCCTTTACGGAAGCCGCCCTGAGTCACAGGAATGCACTTGTTCTTCTCTATATAGAAACCAATAGAGCCTGGCATTGACCATCCGTTCAGCTATTTTCCCCAAGCACGATGTTAGGGGTATAGGACGATAGCTGTCAGGGCGATCGCCTGGTTTCCCTTCCTTCTGAATTGGGATAATTGTGGCCTTTTTCCACTGCTTCGGCAAAATGCCTGTAGTCCAGGTCCTATTGATAAGCTTCAATAGCTTATGCCTCTCTTCGATGCCCAGCTGCTTGAGCATTTCGTTATGGACCTTGTCCGGGCCTGGTGCTTTCCCTGTTTCGCACTTATCGAAGGCTGTTTGCAACTCTGTCATAGTGAAATTTGCCGTGAATACCTCTAGGTGGGGGCCATTAATTTGCCTCTGGTCCCCCTCCTTTCTCATCCGGTTTATGGTCCGACTTTCATCAGTCTCTCTGGCCTTTCGATTTACCTTGGCGAAGTGCTTATTCAGCGCACGAGCGCGCTTTTCATCACCTGCCACCTTTCCCCCATCTGTCTGTAGTGGGGATGGGTTTCTAGTTTTCCCCATGCCAGAGAGTGCGTTTACCAATCGCCAGACCTTTCTGCCGTCGAGATCGAGGTTTTCACACGTACCAACCCATTTGGCCTTTTTTGCTTTCTGGACCGTATCTCGGACTTCGGCTGTTAATTTATTGTACGCCCTACGAGCTTTCGGGCGTCTTCAATTTCGCAGCTTTTTTCCGAGCCTTCTTTCTCAGCTTCACAAGCTCTTTCAGGCTCTTATTCCAGTAAGGCCTGAATTTCTGTTTTCCGTTCGTCCTCGGTATTGTTTTGCGTGCTGCGCCAAGGATCGCGCTGCACAGTTTCTCGTAGACCACATTGACGTCGTCCACCTCGACGTCTAGTGGTAGTAACAATCTGTGGGTCTCGCCCACATATCGGTCCCAGTTTGCTTTCCTGAACACCCATTGTCGCTGCTCGCACCGTGCCTTTACTGTCTTGAGCTCAAACCTCATTAAGATTGGCAAGTGATCGGACCCTACCTCTGCTAGGACTTCCAGACTGTGATGGGACACTAGGTCCACTGATATTAGCGACAGGTCTGGGCGGGACTCGGTGCTGTGTCCCGTATGCAGTAAGGTAGGGGGGCTCTCTGCGCTTTGGAGCCGTATGAGGTTTGTATTGAGGGCAACTTCCTCAATATAGCGCCAACCATAACATGTATCGGATTGAAACAAATGTGAAACAATAGCTAATGATATTTAGAACAATGTTGAAGAAGGAATTTTTCAAAAATCTCTATTCCCTCGACTCCCGTAATTTTAGAAGCAATTATTTAAAGCCATTGTCTTTTTTAATTGCAAAGTTATAAATTTGAAATGACTTTTACTTTTAATGTAATCTATAAAGACTAGATTGTTCCGGGGCGCCGTGGCGCCTTCGGCGCCCACTTCTTTTAGGGCGCCTACGGCGCCCACCTTATTCATAAGCAAAAATTAAACTTGCTGAAATGTTCACAAAGTATTTTTATAGGGGCCGTCCATAAAGTACGCCACTTTTTTTGTCAAAACCCCAAGTAACTTATCCTTGTTTGATAAATACGAAATATTAAACTTCCTGAAATGTACACAAAGTATTTTATAATTATAAATCATCAAATCCTATTTTTACATCGTTCCCTTTTTCCAAAATTAAGATATAAGCTAAAGCAATGACGTCATATAATATATTTTTTACAGCGCGTCTTTAATTTGTAATTAATTTGCACACCTTTTGATGCACACCTTGTGTTAAATATAAGATCAACCAATGACGTCATATTAAATATTTTTACAGCGCTAATCACCACACGATTTTTTAAAACTGCTATAGACTGTTGTACATCATCAGCGTTCCACATCCAATGAGTGAGCCACTTGGGCTTTTATATTATTTATTAGTTAAGGGGGTTTTCCCGCTTTGTGAATCCTTATGTTAGATTGGTGCGTGGTGCGCATTATATTGACACATTCTTGGTGTGATGTAGCGTGAAGGGATATGACGTCATAATTTGTTTATTTTCAGAATTACTTATTTGAATCGACTTTTAATGTAATCTAGAATGATTTCCCTTGATTAAGAAATAGAAACTTCTTTGTTGCAAATTGCGTTTAAATACTCATTCGAGTTTGTTTTTTCTTGTGTACAAACTCTTTCCAAACAGTTGATGAATGAGATAAAAACTAATATATACTTTGAAATGTTCAAAGAATATGATGGTGATACTTAGATGGATTATAATCAGCTGATTTAATGCTGTGGTCATCTCAGTTGACAAACAATGCTCTGTGAATTCTATCAACAATTTCGTTGTTGTGGGTCGGATATATGCCCTGTCGTCAAGACGGCATTATCAAAACTTTGTGCTAGACCGTCGGCTTAAGATATGTTCTCAGATTACAATCACTCGACGACGTCTTTCTCTCTTGCTTACTGCATCTTTAGAATATATCTCATATATTTTGATGATTCTTTAATAGTTACTTTTCATATCGATAAATCTGATGACTTGAGAAATTTGTTCCTAATGCTCTTGTTTAGTAGTTAGTTATAAACAAGATGCCGTAGTTGGACTTTTTCTCCCCTGGGATCACTCAACAATTGGATTCTTTCCGGTAGCACGTACGGACTGAGCCAGATGTAGCAGAGCCTTTATCTCGACCGGCTACAGTGGCTACAGTGGCTTCATGTGGATGGCAAGCAGCAGCATCGCCGTGCCTAGCAGACACCAAACGACACGCCTGCTGCGATGAAATCGTGAACGACTTATTTCCATTGTTCGCTTATTATAATGTAACGTTTTTAACCCCAACAGAGAATGGTAGGAGTCAAATAGTTGAGAAGACTTTAAAGCCAGTGCTATTGAAGTGTTGGCCAGAGTTTTCCATAGAGTTTTCAGATTTTTGAAACAGTAATAATTCAATAACGATCAAATAAAAAGTCTTCCAGGCTTTAGGTGAAGACAACAAGTTACAATCTAATAACGTTATTTGCCATCAGAAAAATTAAGAAAGTGTTATTTTTTAAAAAAATACTCAATGCATTTAAAGAACTATTTATGCAATTCATTTATCTCGGCTGCTGTTTTAGCTAGTTGGTATGCACTATTGCATAATCTCATTATTGTGACTCCATGCACCATGTTGCGTCGGTGTGCACTATATTACATAAACCTCCTTATTGTGACTCTATCGGTTTGCACTACTGCGCCGTTTCGGGTCATCCAACTATTTGACGTATATATATATATAACAACGCATCGAACTTTATGACTTCAAAAAGCAATATTTGAAACGTCATAAAAAAAAACGATTCTGCTGTGCCATGCGTTTCGAAATAACACTAGCTATCTTGTGGCATACATTACTAAATTTAACCTTCTTTTCGAATAAACCATTAAGAGTGGTGTACAATTTAAAAATTATTGACTTCGAGACCTGTACATGTTTTCTAATATCTGTACTTTTGGCGCGAGTACATATTCAAAAGTCTTTACCTCAAAACAATTTCACATATTCAAACAGGTGTACATATTGTACATATTTAAAAGTCTGTCCTCTGGGTATGTATACAACTTCAAAGTGTGGCCTCGTATACAAGTATATAGAAATATTTACAAGTATAGACCGTACGACAACTACACCTATTCTAAAACCGGGCTTTGCGATAGATGACCTCAGAAACGTCACATGGTCCCTTCATCTCCTGTTTTTACGGGGTAGGGAGCCTACGACATTTGAGGGGCCCAAAGATGTAATTTGGAAAAATATAAAACTATCAACTTTAATTGCAGATGAAAATAAAATTAAATGTGACGAAAGGGTAAAGTGAAAAACTATGGGCTTATATTATGATATATGTTAAAATATTTGGATTTCAATCAAATAAATGTTGCATGTCTGAATATTTAAATTTCAATTTAAAAAATGAAGGGCCAAACATTTGTGACGATGTGTGACGAGGGGGAGCGGGGTGTTTGAGAAATGTGACGTCACATCAAGACGCGCAACTTTAAATAAAAAAAATCATTTAAATATTTGATTGCGTACAATTTGTTTTATCACGTTTTAAATGGCTTCAGGCGTCTTACGATATTAGAGTGCAGCCTTACACTAAATACATACTTAGTTGACAATAAAGTATTTTGAAAAATGCTCATTTTCAAATAGGAAATACGGCTTTTATGGGGGTCGGCAAAGCTTTATGACGTCATATTTGAGGCCTCTAACTTATTGCGACGACATGTGAAGAAAGGGGGGGGGGTAAAAAATCGGCCAAAATCGCGTGACGTCATTTATGGACAACCCCTAAGGTGGAAGAAACACCAGGATCCAGAAATCTACGCCCGTTTTTTTTATGCCTTGTATGGACAACAGTTATTACTAATATTCATGATTACGCTTGGCGGTCAGAACTATTATGAATGTTAAATGAAAGATTTAATTATGCAAACCAATGCACGTTCTTTCTGTGCACAGCACGTAAGATATTTGTCTTCATTAAATGAGAACATTCAAGTGCAAGTTCACTGACAGGTCACTTGAACTCTGTGAATCGTTCGTTTTCAGAAGAAAAAAAACTTTCCGAGATTAACATAGGAAACTTTTATTTACTTTTTTTTATATAGATAATCATCTAATGAAAGCTGCAGGATTTCTAAAAATGAAATACTTGAAGTTTTTCCGAATAAAAAGTAAAATTTGCTGAGTAAATTATTCAATAAATAGCACTAAATATCAAAATAAACTTTCATTTAACACCAGAAAAAAGCGCCTCTGATTACACCCATCCTTGGATGTCTTACCGAATCACGTTCATGCAATCAATAATCTTGACACGGAGAGGTATCTATTTTAAACTTCACCACATAATCTCGAAACATATTTTGTAACCAAAACAAAAACAACAACTACTTAACTACGACATTAATTTTGCATCGGCTAAAATTTGAAGAAAAAAAACACACAACTTCAACAACCAAAAACAAAGAACAAAAAAAAATAATAAAAAAAATAACACACAAAAAATTAAAACCAAACAAACAAAAACAGTATACCGAATTTAGATGGCTAAGAACAGATTTTGACAAAGAATTGTAATAATAGATTAATTAGATCTACTGTTATAAAAATTCTCATTTCTAAGGTGCTGTTAGCGTAACTTACCTTTATCCCTCCCTCCAATTATAGAATAGCTGCACAAACAGTTTAAAGGCTTGCTAGATATATAATTTAAAGTGATTTGTTTAGTGACTAATTATTCATTAACTCAAAAGGTGATCTTCCTATGTTAAAATTCACTGGACACCAAGAATACCGAATCACCGGCTAACTTACCAAGCCCAACCCAAGTAAAGTTTTGCGACAAACTTGCGTGATTGGCTGAGTGACTTTATATAGAGCGCCCTGACTGGCAAATGATATATGGCACGGTGGGCGAAAGTCTGTGGGGGCGCGGGGGGGCAGTAACTTGGTGTTGTTGTTTTTTTTAAACCACGTTTTTATAAACTTGTTTTCTTGTCTGTCCATCTGTCTGGGTCAAATCTTGGGAAGGGAATTTACATCCATTTTCCGTCATTCAATTTGTTTAAAAAAAATTGACCACACAAAATCCCACACCCCGTCTAAATGGAACAGTGCTTGTGACAGTTTTAAGCAATATACCATTGAATGTTATCATAGAGAAAGTTAAATAAAAGTTGCCACTTATGAATAGGTATACGCCGTTACTGTTATAATAGCTAATGGTCTTAAAATACAGGACTGCAGAAGACCAACGTGTGTTACTACTTTTTCGTGGCTGGAAAGAACCCTGGAGTTTCAGAAGGACTCAAAGACATAAATCTCATTGTCAAATTAGTACCTTGCTCAAGCAGTTATTTAAACCCTGATTTGTTTCATGCTGTTCCAACTGACACAAACTCTCTGCTGGCCACTCGACTGGCGTGCCGATGGTCACGGGTACGAATCTCCGTTATGGTAGAGATGTGTTCCCTTTGTCCAGGGTGTCCATGAGTGCACCCAGCTCCGAATGTGACCTGACACTAATTAGGTAAACATAGATGGCTGGGAATAGCGTGGAACCCTCATAGCCGTGGCCTAAGAACGCTACGTCACTTGCCAATACGTTTTATCAGAAAAAGGACGCAATTATCGTCTGTATAGAAGAAACGTCTGTAATATATAATATTAAAATATAAGATAAGATCTTTATTTGTTCTAATTTCTACGTTTTCTTTTTAATGGGTCCCAAAAATAATCCCAACGGAAGATGCATATTCTAGTATTGGTATTTC
The DNA here is from genome assembly GCA_944989445.1 of Ampullaceana balthica. Taxonomy (NCBI): domain Eukaryota; kingdom Metazoa; phylum Mollusca; class Gastropoda; family Lymnaeidae; genus Ampullaceana; species Ampullaceana balthica. Next base: position 929,997 of record CALYLW010000443.1, on the reverse strand, counting down.
TAATTGCTAAAAAAAATCCAACGCTGACTTGGAGAGGAGATGGGTGCCACCAGGTCTACCAAGCCCCGAGAAAGTTCTAATGGAAACATTAGACCTCGCGGTCATTGGGAAAAACATTACTAATGTAAGGTAAAATTATTTTTTCATGTTTTAAATAATATTTATAAAAGTTTCTTCTTATAAAGTCTGAAATTTAGGTGGAATTTTTACTTCATTGATCAGTGAATTTTCATTATTTCTCAAATTTACTCCGAAGTACTTTGCATCTTTAGTTTGGAATAGCTGATTTCGATGAATGAAATAGGGTGCATTTATTTGTTCATTATTTCTTTAAACTCTTAATAAATAACGCATATTCTGGTGGAAAGACATACTCCAATTAGTTTCCCATAATTATAATTCACCTAGGTTTTATTCAAAATTGTGAAATTTCTGTATCTTGCTCAATTTACTTGTTTACCCACGATTGTCTTGTTTACTCAGGATTGTACTTTGTTAAGTACAGGTAGTATCTTGTTTACTTTAGCTTGTATTTGGTTTACTTCAGCTTTTATTCATATAAAATTATCTATACATGTAACAGTACATGTAATTGAAAATTTAAAACAAAAATAGTTTGGCTGATAACTTCCAGGCAAACTTATTCTTAAATTCTCAGACTAGTTGCTAGAACATGTCTTCTGTTTTTCAGTCAATTTTACGAAACGAAGTCTTTATAATGTTTTTAAAAACTTCAAGTCCATTTTCTTGTGCATTTTATTTAGCTATGATTAAATTGTGTGTAATTTTTTCCAACTGCCTTTTTTGGTTAAAATATTATCCAATCGTTAAATTATGTATGATTTTTTTCATAACATCAGGCGTTGTGGCAGGCCAAATAAGCTGCCAGCAGTAGCTGAAGCTTCTAACTGAGGCACAATAGAATAGTTCAATAGTTGTTATGTTGTCAGTCTGTCTGATTACGATCACTTACAATTGTCACCATTAGTTAAATCATTAAACCTAGAAACACTAGAGGATAAAAGAACGATGGGCAAATTAGTTAAAATAAATAAGGGAATTAATTCTAATTTGGAAATACAACACCAAAAAATAATCTAATACAACCCCCAGATAGACATAGGGATAAAACGCGTTTCTTATTCCGTATGCAAGAGCAAGCAACACATACAGATTATTGTTCTTCCCGTACGGAATTCGGAATTGGAATGGGTTGCCTGAGTAAACCAGGTAAAACCCCAATATTTTAAAACTCTAATAAAAATGCAAGACTGGACATAAACTATGAATAAGCATGGCACACAATAACGTTCTGTATAGAAGGAGCGTCTGTAAACGATAATGATATGATAATGAGGAATGAGTGTGGATGTTACAAGATCATTTTAGGGAAGGGCTCATTGTGTTATTTTCAATTAAGATTTTCATAAGTTAAAAAGCAGGGATACATTTCGGTGTTTACCTGAATTAATTTATTTTTTATAGCATTCTATGTTCAATCTAAGCAGGGGACGGAAAAAAATTGTACATTTAAAATAACCATATAGTGACATTATTATTTTAAAAAATTCTATCAGGGAAAATTTCTCTTTTTTTTATGGCTGATGACGGATACAATATTAGGCTGATTTAAAATTCATTTAAAATATCAAATTTTAAATCAAGATAATTTCTGTGTGTATGTGTCTGTTTCTGTGTTTATTTGTATTATGGTGTCGCTAATGTTCTTTCTAAGGTTCGTTGGTCCGTGTGCAGAGTTTAAAAAACAACACTGTGCAAATTTGCACAGAATTCATTTTTTGTGTAATATTTTACCAAATTTGCTGCGCGGTAATTTGAAATAGATGCGCGGCGTCGGTTAGATGTCTGCAGCCACGCAGCTTGAATGGAACATTGGGTGTAGCCACCGTCTCCTGATGCCATGAAGACGTTCTTAACAAGCCGAAAATTGTTCTTGGACTGTGGTTAGTAAAAAAAAACAATTCGCAAACTCTTCTAATCTAATTGGTGAAACCAAGAATCCCACAAAACCTAGAATACCACAAAACCTAGAATAACCCAAAACCTAGAATACCACAAAACCTAGAATACCACAAAACCTAGAATACCACAAAACCTAGAATACCACAAAACCTAAAATACCACAACATGTTTAAAAAAAAGTAAAAATCAATATCTTATAATTTAACCCCCCCCCCACTCACACACAAACAACACGCAAAAAACAACAACAAAAACAACAACAAAAAAAACAACAACTCTGCAATTGTTAATTAACATTGTACCGCCAAGATGAAATACTGAACAATGACTTTGACCATAAAGACATTGCGTAATTTAACCGTTACAGCGCTTTACCTTTTAAAAGACTTTCTGCATACATTTCCCTTTTACTTGTCATTTCACCAAACCTTGATTGCCTTTGTGTTCGCATATTATTATTATTTTTTACAAAATAGACTTGCCCGTGAAAGGAACACAAGTTACAGTGTACAACCGCACAGTTTTGTAGTAATGAAACTATGGACTTTCTCCCGGACTCACACCTAGTGGGAAAAAAACCTACTGTCAACAAATTTGACTAGATCGCAAAATGTGAACAGTTCGGCTTTACGACTTGTGTATAGGAAAACAATTGTCTTAATTTCAGAAACTTTCAACATTTATTTCAGCCTCCGAAATAAAAGTAAATTTTGGTGAGCGAGAAAGGAATAGCTCTGCTGTTTTTCGAGCTCCAATGAATCCTAGGTAAATTCTATCCCAGAGGAGTTTCAGGTGCTAGGTGGGTGGAGCAAATACCTGGATTCGGCTTTTTTCACAAGTAGAGAAACAGTAGGTAATACCGACTAAGTAATTAAATTAACTTTTGACTTCTATGTCATGATCCCACTTTTGGACTTCTTTTGATACACAAGGATGGATGGATGAATGGATGGATGGATGGATGGGTGGATGGATGGATGGATGGATGGATGGGTGGGTGGATGGATGGATGGATGGATGGATGAATGAATGGATGGATGGATGGATGGATGGATGGATGGATGGATGGATGGATGGATGGATGGATGGATGGGTGGATGGATGGATGGGTGGATGGATGGGTGGATGGATGGATGGATGAATGGATAAAAGGCTGAACATTTTGTAAAACATTCAACAACACGGGATATTTTGACAAGCACACTATTGTTTTTGTTTTCGTTTTAATCTGCCTTTTTAAAAAAAACGTTTGGTTGTTATTTTTGCTAGCTACAGAGTCAATGCTACGAGGTGTATAATGCAATGATCGAATACCGCATGAGCGAAACGCCCGCTGCGATTACCCTTGTAATGGGGAAACAATCGGCCATTGCGCTTAAAGGTTCAAAGGTTAATTTAACTTGGGGTCAAAGGTCTCATCAAAATCAATTCCCAACGATATCATCAACAAATGAAACGAAAGGGAGATAATGTACCGCGTCACACAAAGTTGACATTCATCGGCAGACGACATTAGCTCCCGAGCGACGTTTAGAGCAAAGTGTGAATTAAATGCAGATCGATTCTAGAAAAAAAAACTCAATGGATTGAAATGGAACAGAATTGGTGATTGCACGGTTGAGAGATCCTTACCACAAACAAGCAGCGCATAACAATTTCATAATATTGACCAAGTAATGCGCAACAAATTAAAAATATCACTAAGAAGTGCATCGCGAATTCATAACAATGACCAAAGAGTGCATAGCGAATTCAAAATATCGCTCAGCAGTGCATAGCAAATTCATGTTATGACCAAGTAGAGCACTTCAAATTCCAATTACTACTTTACCCGAATAATAAATATATTTTCTTATGTCTGTAAATGTAAAACCGGTTTCTTTTTTTTTAAATAGTAAAATAAATTATTGAGTCTTTTGAGAATCACGTGAATGGATACGTGAAAACAGTTAGTGATCATCGAAAGCAGTTAGTGAGCGTTAAAACCGGTTAGCGATCGTTGAAACCGGTTACCGATCGAAGAAAGCGGTTAGCGATCGTTGTGGTAAAATAAATTTCCGTTATACTTAAAGTGTCCTCTGTCCTCTTGGTGCCTGCGGCCTAAACCATGCCCCCCCCAACACACTTTCCATTAACTATAACAAAAGTGACACCCGTGGTGTATAGAAGTGTACAGTCTGTAATAGATAAGATGAGATAAGATAAGAAAATATAAGATAAGATATGATAAAACCCTATTGCTTCTTACGTCTGGTCACCTTCGGGAAAAAAAATCATCATTGTTTCATTAGTTTGTGCATGAAATAAACATGCGATCCTCAAATCTTTGTTCATTCCTGATCAAGTTTTATATTTTCACGTCTGTGAGAAGCAATGACTCCGAGTCTTTGCTGAGGTCTTCACTTCTTGTTATGTCTTCGAGATCAAACGCTTCCAGAACTTGAAGGATGCAGTCTTTCATGATTGGTCAAATACATTTCATACAAATTGTCTCCTTGTTGTAATATTCATGCCCATGTTTAAAAAAAAATAATTATATAGCGTTCTAAATTTCTTTCCAAACGTGCAGTTCTTTGACTGCATCGGGGTAAAAAAAAATCGAAGATCGTAGAGCCTCGCTTTGGTTCAACTATAGAGCCTCGCTTTGGTTCAACTATATTTGTTGTAATGAATAATTGAAAGACTGGCGGGAGAGTTTATGATATGGAGATTACAGTGGCCAGGTTTTCATAAATCTCAATTTTCGATAACAATTTGAGACTTTACAAATTTATAACGTCTGAAGTGAAATCCCTACTGGTTGCCGCAAAAGACCATCCTTAAAAGGTAAATTGCACAACGTTGAAACACAGATTTCAACGTCAACGCTTTCAGAAACGACACAGTGGCAGAAGTCCTACATTAAAAAATCGTGGCAATAGTTACATTAATAATAATGGAAATAGTCCTACATTAATAATCGTGTCAATAGATCTTTACACCTTCCTTTACACATCCATTTAAACGTCCATTTTCGTATGCCTCTAAATATCCCTCTGCACAAACCTTTACAAATCCCTTTTCATACAATTTGACACATCCCTTTACATATACATTAATTTATCTTTTGAATTAAGATAAACTTTTCGCGTGTAAAGCATCTTAATTTTTTAAGGGTAAAAAATAAGTTAGCTGTTATTAGGAGTATTTTCTTACTTGGCTTTAGAAATTAAAAATATAATGAGATCTTTTGGACAATTTGTTGTGCTAGCGGTGAGTAGAGAGCCATTATATTATGTAATTCCTCCTGAAATGTCAGCCAACGCTTGTTAGTTTCAATATGGAAACCAGTATTAGCAGTTAGCAATGTTGGGAACGAGTCTCTTCAGCCGATCCTACTGCTAACATCAATAAAACTCACATCCCACACCGGGAGTCGGTACAAATGATATAACCACATCTCACTTCACGTACCGGGATTGGTACAAATGATATAACCACATCTCACTTCACGTACCGGGAGTCGGTACAAATGATATAACCACATCTCACTTCACGTACCGGGATTGGTACAAATGATATAACCACATCTCACTTCACGTACCGGGAGTCGGTACAAATGATATAACCACATCTCACTTCACGTACCGGGATTGGTACAAATACGATTTTTTGGCGACGTTTTGTCGCACACACACACACAAACACACACACACACACGCAGACACACACACACACAGACACACACAGACACACACACACACACACATGCCGCCGTTCATAGCGCCTACCTGGCACTATTATATAAGCGGCGAATAACTGAACGTAACTTAAAGCCTTATGACCGAAGTATAAATGTTGCGAATGTTTAAAAAAATAAAAAAAATAAAAAACCTGTAAAAAAAACACGTTTTGACTAAAAATCATTTACATACGAGACATAACTAAAAAAATGTTAATTATAAAACGCATCGCACGACAATTTAAAAAAAAATCCTAAATTTTAGTTAGGTCTCAAATATATAAAGGATTTATAGTAAAAAAAAATAAAATCTGCAGTCTGCCTGCTAAAATTCAGCTCGATTTGATCACTGGGAAAGGGTTATAAAAACATGTTTAACATAGTGAGCACCGGGAGACAGATTAGCAATTAATGGCATTTACATTTAAAGATCGGGAATATATTTCTTAAAAGTATCGTCAATATAATACGCACCGCACAGCGCGACAGGAAAGTATTAAAAAGGTTGTTCAATATAATACAAACAGCGACACTCTAGCACGAATATTAACATGCTACATTGAGATAAATAGAGATCTAAACATTCATTAATTTAATTATAATACATTCGATTGATCTGAAATTTTGGTAGATCATTTTTATCACGGCACGAGTCTGCCTGGAAAATTTCAGCTCGCTAGCTACGAGGAAGTGGGTTAAAAATCGATCAAAAGTTATTTCAGCAAGCAAGGCAGCAAACAATCAGGCGCCACGAGTTAATATAAAGGATTTAATAAATGTTTCGCTCCGGAGCAAGTTGGCGCATAATTTGTTGAGAGTGCTACTTCATGGTTCGTTAAAAAAAAATCCTTGTATTTGGGGGATGCGACTATAAACAAAAGGGCAACTATTTCTAAGTTTGGGATTCCTGCTGTAATTTGATCACAGGGCACATGCTCATGTCTAGCGTTGATCGATATCTTAACCTTCCCCAAGATGTGCACAAAATATATATTTTTTAAAGTACTATACATATTTTGGTTTTTGGGAATCACTGTTTCAAATGGTCAAGTCACGTGTTCTACGTGTTCTTCCCCTCTCTAACTTTTTCTGATGGCATTTTCCAGGAGTTCGTCAGTTATCCCTACCCTCAAACCCCCCCTCCCCCCACGGATTGAGTCATGTAACTGTTTGTTATCAAGCCCCGAGTCGTGTTATCTCGACCAGGGACCAGCGTCACTGACTCACCGAGGGTCGCACTTGACCGGTCAGATTTACAGCTCTAAAGACATCAAGGGTCGCGCATTAGACTGACACACGCGGGCCGAGCCCCCAAACAATGGGCCGGATTACAACACACCACTGAGTAAGAAACATTAAAATCTTATTTCGGGAAATTGTTTCAACTTTATTTCTTTTGTCTCAGACCCTTTTTTCAACATTTCAATTAGATAATTTTTTATATATTTTTTTAATAAATTTAAAAAAAAATAAAAGACTTCTTGAATTGCTATTAATAGATTAAGTTTCACAAATTCCAGCGAGGTGAGGAGGCAGGACTTTGTTTTTGTTGAATCGAAGAGTCACAATTTTTGTCCTCCAGTTTAAAGGGCTAATAGTCAGTTCACACTAAAGAGCATCTCACGGAGCATGCTATAGAGCAACCCATCGAATATCGTGCGAACGCGATATTTTTGCTAGTCCACACTATGGAGCATCTCTTGGATTTCTACATAGTGTGAACTGATGTTAAATCTCCGGGAACTGTTTTTGTTAAGTTTGAAAACGACGAGGGTAAAATCATATCTTATCAGTTACCGACGCTCCTTCTATACAAAAGGTTATTGCGTCCTACGCTTATACATGGTTTATGTCTCGTCTTGCATTTTATGACATTTTTAAATGTTGATAGAGTGTTGCATTCCTGGTTTCATCAGGCTACCCATTCCACGCCCGAATTCTGGACGTGAAGAACGAGAATTTGTATGTGTTTGTTCTTGGATACAGAATAAGAAGTATTTTTATCCCTATGTCTATCTGAGTGTTGTATTAGATTATCTTTGTGTTGTATTAGATTATCTTTGTGTTGTATTAGATTATCTTTGTGTTGTATTAGATTATCTTTGTGTTGTATTAGATTATCTTTGTGTTGTATTAGATTATCTTTGTGTTGTATTAGATTATCTTTGTGTTGTATTAGATTATCTTTGTGTTGTATTAGATTATCTTTGTGTTGTATTAGATTATCTTTGTGTTGTATTAGATTATCTTTGTGTTGTATTAGATTATCTTTGTGTTGTATTAGATTATCTTTGTGTTGTATTAGATTATCTTTGTGTTGTATTAGATTATCTTTGTGTTGTATTAGATTATCTTTGTGTTGTATTAGATTATCTTTGTGTTGTATTAGATTATCTTTGTGTTGTATTAGATTATCTTTGTGTTGTATTAGATTATCTTTGTGTTGTATTAGATTATCTTTGTGTTGTATTAGATTATCTTTGTGTTGTATTAGATTATCTTTGTGTTGTATTAGATTATCTTTGTGTTGTATTAGATTATCTTTGTGTTGTATTAGATTATCTTTGTGTTGTATTAGATTATCTTTGTGTTGTATTAGATTATCTTTGTGTTGTATTAGATTATCTTTGTGTTGTATTAGATTATCTTTGTGTTGTATTAGATTATCTTTGTGTTGTATTAGATTATCTTTGTGTTGTATTAGATTATCTTTGTGTTGTATTAGATTATCTTTGTGTTGTATTAGATTATCTTTGTGTTGTATTAGATTATCTTTGTGTTGTATTAGATTATCTTTGTGTTGTATTAGATTATCTTTGTGTTGTATTAGATTATCTTTGTGTTGTATTAGATTATCTTTGTGTTGTATTAGATTATCTTTGTGTTGTATTAGATTATCTTTGTGTTGTATTAGATTATCTTTGTGTTGTATTAGATTATCTTTGTGTTGTATTAGATTATCTTTGTGTTGTATTAGATTATCTTTGTGTTGTATTAGATTATCTTTGTGTTGTATTAGATTATCTTTGTGTTGTATTAGATTATCTTTGTGTTGTATTAGATTATCTTTGTGTTGTATTAGATTATCTTTGTGTTGTATTAGATTATCTTTGTGTTGTATTAGATTATCTTTGTGTTGTATTAGATTATCTTTGTGTTGTATTAGATTATCTTTGTGTTGTATTAGATTATCTTTGTGTTGTATTAGATTATCTTTGTGTTGTATTAGATTATCTTTGTGTTGTATTAGATTATCTTTGTGTTGTATTAGATTATCTTTGTGTTGTATTAGATTATCTTTGTGTTGTATTAGATTATCTTTGTGTTGTATTAGATTATCTTTGTGTTGTATTAGATTATCTTTGTGTTGTATTAGATTATCTTTGTGTTGTATTAGATTATCTTTGTGTTGTATTAGATTATCTTTGTGTTGTATTAGATTATCTTTGTGTTGTATTAGATTATCTTTGTGTTGTATTAGATTATCTTTGTGTTGTATTAGATTATCTTTGTGTTGTATTAGATTATCTTTGTGTTGTATTAGATTATCTTTGTGTTGTATTAGATTATCTTTGTGTTGTATTAGATTATCTTTGTGTTGTATTAGATTATCTTTGTGTTGTATTAGATTATCTTTGTGTTGTATTAGATTATCTTTGTGTTGTATTAGATTATCTTTGTGTTGTATTAGATTATCTTTGTGTTGTATTAGATTATCTTTGTGTTGTATTAGATTATCTTTGTGTTGTATTAGATTATCTTTGTGTTGTATTAGATTATCTTTGTGTTGTATTAGATTATCTTTGTGTTGTATTAGATTATCTTTGTGTTGTATTAGATTATCTTTGTGTTGTATTAGATTATCTTTGTGTTGTATTAGATTATCTTTGTGTTGTATTAGATTATCTTTGTGTTGTATTAGATTATCTTTGTGTTGTATTAGATTATCTTTGTGTTGTATTAGATTATCTTTGTGTTGTATTAGATTATCTTTGTGTTGTATTAGATTATCTTTGTGTTGTATTAGATTATCTTTGTGTTGTATTAGATTATCTTTGTGTTGTATTAGATTATCTTTGTGTTGTATTAGATTATCTTTGTGTTGTATTAGATTATCTTTGTGTTGTATTAGATTATCTTTGTGTTGTATTAGATTATCTTTGTGTTGTATTAGATTATCTTTGTGTTGTATTAGATTATCTTTGTGTTGTATTAGATTATCTTTGTGTTGTATTAGATTATCTTTGTGTTGTATTAGATTATCTTTGTGTTGTATTAGATTATCTTTGTGTTGTATTAGATTATCTTTGTGTTGTATTAGATTATCTTTGTGTTGTATTAGATTATCTTTGTGTTGTATTAGATTATCTTTGTGTTGTATTAGATTATCTTTGTGTTGTATTAGATTATCTTTGTGTTGTATTAGATTATCTTTGTGTTGTATTAGATTATCTTTGTGTTGTATTAGATTATCTTTGTGTTGTATTAGATTATCTTTGTGTTGTATTAGATTATCTTTGTGTTGTATTAGATTATCTTTGTGTTGTATTAGATTATCTTTGTGTTGTATTAGATTATCTTTGTGTTGTATTAGATTATCTTTGTGTTGTATTAGATTATCTTTGTGTTGTATTAGATTATCTTTGTGTTGTATTAGATTATCTTTGTGTTGTATTAGATTATCTTTGTGTTGTATTAGATTATCTTTGTGTTGTATTAGATTATCTTTGTGTTGTATTAGATTATCTTTGTGTTGTATTAGATTATCTTTGTGTTGTATTAGATTATCTTTGTGTTGTATTAGATTATCTTTGTGTTGTATTAGATTATCTTTGTGTTGTATTAGATTATCTTTGTGTTGTATTAGATTATCTTTGTGTTGTATTAGATTATCTTTGTGTTGTATTAGATTATCTTTGTGTTGTATTAGATTATCTTTGTGTTGTATTAGATTATCTTTGTGTTGTATTAGATTATCTTTGTGTTGTATTAGATTATCTTTGTGTTGTATTAGATTATCTTTGTGTTGTATTAGATTATCTTTGTGTTGTATTAGATTATCTTTGTGTTGTATTAGATTATCTTTGTGTTGTATTAGATTATCTTTGTGTTGTATTAGATTATCTTTGTGTTGTATTAGATTATCTTTGTGTTGTATTAGATTATCTTTGTGTTGTATTAGATTATCTTTGTGTTGTATTAGATTATCTTTGTGTTGTATTAGATTATCTTTGTGTTGTATTAGATTATCTTTGTGTTGTATTAGATTATCTTTGTGTTGTATTAGATTATCTTTGTGTTGTATTAGATTATCTTTGTGTTGTATTAGATTATCTTTGTGTTGTATTAGATTATCTTTGTGTTGTATTAGATTATCTTTGTGTTGTATTAGATTATCTTTGTGTTGTATTAGATTATCTTTGTGTTGTATTAGATTATCTTTGTGTTGTATTAGATTATCTTTGTGTTGTATTAGATTATCTTTGTGTTGTATTAGATTATCTTTGTGTTGTATTAGATTATCTTTGTGTTGTATTAGATTATCTTTGTGTTGTATTAGATTATCTTTGTGTTGTATTAGATTATCTTTGTGTTGTATTAGATTATCTTTGTGTTGTATTAGATTATCTTTGTGTTGTATTAGATTATCTTTGTGTTGTATTAGATTATCTTTGTGTTGTATTAGATTATCTTTGTGTTGTATTAGATTATCTTTGTGTTGTATTAGATTATCTTTGTGTTGTATTAGATTATCTTTGTGTTGTATTAGATTATCTTTGTGTTGTATTAGATTATCTTTGTGTTGTATTAGATTATCTTTGTGTTGTATTAGATTATCTTTGTGTTGTATTAGATTATCTTTGTGTTGTATTAGATTATCTTTGTGTTGTATTAGATTATCTTTGTGTTGTATTAGATTATCTTTGTGTTGTATTAGATTATCTTTGTGTTGTATTAGATTATCTTTGTGTTGTATTAGATTATCTTTGTGTTGTATTAGATTATCTTTGTGTTGTATTAGATTATCTTTGTGTTGTATTAGATTATCTTTGTGTTGTATTAGATTATCTTTGTGTTGTATTAGATTATCTTTGTGTTGTATTAGATTATCTTTGTGTTGTATTAGATTATCTTTGTGTTGTATTAGATTATCTTTGTGTTGTATTAGATTATCTTTGTGTTGTATTAGATTATCTTTGTGTTGTATTAGATTATCTTTGTGTTGTATTAGATTATCTTTGTGTTGTATTAGATTATCTTTGTGTTGTATTAGATTATCTTTGTGTTGTATTAGATTATCTTTGTGTTGTATTAGATTATCTTTGTGTTGTATTAGATTATCTTTGTGTTGTATTAGATTATCTTTGTGTTGTATTAGATTATCTTTGTGTTGTATTAGATTATCTTTGTGTTGTATTAGATTATCTTTGTGTTGTATTAGATTATCTTTGTGTTGTATTAGATTATCTTTGTGTTGTATTAGATTATCTTTGTGTTGTATTAGATTATCTTTGTGTTGTATTAGATTATCTTTGTGTTGTATTAGATTATCTTTGTGTTGTATTAGATTATCTTTGTGTTGTATTAGATTATCTTTGTGTTGTATTAGATTATCTTTGTGTTGTATTAGATTATCTTTGTGTTGTATTAGATTATCTTTGTGTTGTATTAGATTATCTTTGTGTTGTATTAGATTATCTTTGTGTTGTATTAGATTATCTTTGTGTTGTATTAGATTATCTTTGTGTTGTATTAGATTATCTTTGTGTTGTATTAGATTATCTTTGTGTTGTATTAGATTATCTTTGTGTTGTATTAGATTATCTTTGTGTTGTATTAGATTATCTTTGTGTTGTATTAGATTATCTTTGTGTTGTATTAGATTATCTTTGTGTTGTATTAGATTATCTTTGTGTTGTATTAGATTATCTTTGTGTTGTATTAGATTATCTTTGTGTTGTATTAGATTATCTTTGTGTTGTATTAGATTATCTTTGTGTTGTATTAGATTATCTTTGTGTTGTATTAGATTATCTTTGTGTTGTATTAGATTATCTTTGTGTTGTATTAGATTATCTTTGTGTTGTATTAGATTATCTTTGTGTTGTATTAGATTATCTTTGTGTTGTATTAGATTATCTTTGTGTTGTATTAGATTATCTTTGTGTTATATTTCCATCGCTTAGGACTTTGAGTGTCGGTGCTACCAAGAGTACGAGATAGAAGCGATCCCAATACAAAATTGATCGCCAAATTTTTTTAAAAGAAGTATTTGTGGCCGTCCATAAAGTACGTCACGCTATTTTTGACCATTTTTGACCCCCCCTCCCCCCTGTCACAAATCTCGGGGACCCCCCCCCCAAAGTACGTCACACTTTCCAAAACAAATTTAATTAACACCTAATTAAAATATTAAATTTAATCCTTAAAATACACTTCACTATTAAATTGTATTAAAATATAAAATTTCCACTTAAATGTAGGGATGTACCGGATTCAAAATTTTGAAATCCGGCTGGAGCTGAAGTGGTCCGGATTTATGAAGTGAAATTCGGCTGGAGCCGGAATCAGATTTGTTAAAATGGCCGGATTCCGGATTTTTCGGGGCCATTATGATTATGAATATATATATAAATTAGGGATCTACCAGCCAGTCGGATTTATGAAGTGAAATCCTGCCGGAGCCGAAGCCGGATTTTTAAAATTACATAATAAAAAGGAAACAAAACAATTTGACTAAAAAAAAGACTTGACTGACAAATTATGTGATCAACTCTTGTGCTATATTTAATCTGTTTATTATGGTCCTATGAATTATATTTAATTCAAAAATATTCACTGGGCATCATCTGTGTTCATCCATAATTACGACTGACATCAATCTTTCACAATCATCGTTTCCTGGAAGGATAAATCCAGACAGATCAACTCGTCCTCATCTAGCCACTCAACGGCTTCAGTATGTGCATTTTCTCCTCTGGCAATAACTGCCACGGGTTCTCTTTGACTTCTAGAAGTGATTCTCAAAGGACGGATGCGTTTTATCTGAGTTGATTCTTGAACAGTTTGGGTTGGCACATTCACCTGAGTTCGAGCTCTGCGTTGTCCTGTATGTTTCTTCAACATTGTTTGTGAGGCAAAATATGAGTGACATACTTTGCAAAGTCGATCAAATAAGCTGGTAATCATATGGTTGTACTTTGAAAGCTCCTGTTGATCTTGGCATAATTTCATCAAATTTGAGAGTTTGTGCTACAAACAAGGAAGGAAATTTATGAGAATCTGCATCTGCTCTTTCTTAAGCTTTGAGTCCATCATTTGTTTGGTTGATTGTGATTGGAGGAGGGAAGAATCTTTAAGGTAAAATGTTAAAATATGAGCTTCGTGCTTTGTCGCAACATTTCATGTCCTGATATTTAATAACAATTTGAGTGAAATATTGGCTGGTGCGAACATGATGGTCAAACCATTCCTGATCCTTCGATATCAGTCCTGATGTATCCAATTCAGATTTATGAACATCACATTCAGGAGATACGCATTTCAATGCTATTTTGACATAAAACTAATTCTAATGTTTCACAAATTTTTGAAAATTATTTTTAAAGCTATTTAAATTCTAATAAAAAATATATATAGATTAGAAAAAAAAACACTTAAAGTAATAAATGTGTGCACACACGGCCTGACCCCCCTCCCCTGTCACAAAGTGTCACACTTTCTTAGACTCCTCCCCCCCCCGGAGAGTGACGTACTTTATGGACGGGCCCCTTTTCAACGTTTGCTTCACACGTATAGATATTAATTAACATCATATATTTTTTTCGCGTTATTCATTTACAAATCAAGCAGTTTGCGCTCATGCTTGCTTGTTAGCATCGCGTTGGATTGGACATTTTTTTTGGAATAATTATATCCAGGCGAATGTGTCCAGGGGATTTTGCCAGAGGTGGAACACCAAGACAGCACACGTATAAATCTTATCTTTAATTATATGTACAGCTGTACTCCTAGAAAGAAACGCGTTTTTTTTTGTGTGCGGAAGTTAAAAAAAAATTAACCCTCAAACAAATGTAGATCACTAAACAAAAATTATCGATTTTTCTTTCAAGAAATTGGGTAGGACCTTTATAATTGTACACATATACAACTTTATAATACCCATACCCCCACAATGCCCCACATTTATTATAACTTTTCATGTCCACAACAGTTATCGTTCAACTGGGGATGAGTGAAATAAAGCCATTAAATTTCATAAAATGATAGAATTTTCATAATGTATCCAAAAACATAAGTAATAAAATCATACTATAGAAACAGAAAAATTTCATAGGAAATTGTGCTAAAGATTGTCCAAGTGAATTTTTATGTGCTTTTTGGCAAAAAAATTAAAAAACCCGGTAGCTCTAAAATATTTATAAATTTGGAAATAATTTTTACTATCACATGTAAATTTAAAATAAAAAAATTAATGTTTCTATAATTTTATGTTAAAAAATTGTTTATATGCCCACATAGTTTCCCCTTGTTGAAAAGTTTCGTTCATTGATACTCACCTAACCGCAGGTCATAAACATTGATTATGTTGGTTAGGGCTTCTTAAGGACATGTCATCACAAATTTACAACAAAAAAAAACGTTCATAAACATTATTTTGTCATTGGGTGCAGGATATATGTGGAAATGTGTTTTACAATCATTACTGTGGAAAAGGGGGGGGGGTGTAAAAAATTACAGAAACCCTTATTTAAATGATGAAAAACTTTAAGAATTAACTTACATTAGTCAAATTAAATTGTTCTTGAGAAATGACATCAATCTGAAGTGACCAACTGTTATTTTGGGATGAAATTTACCAACGACTTATGGTCATTAAAATGCAGATTTTTTCTGCCACATCATTTTCATTGTTATGACAATACACAAGTACAAGCCTCCAATATACTAACAGAATAATCTGTATTTATATGTGACAGTTGCACTTCAATTGTGTCATCATACATTATGTGCTGTATTTGTATTTGATGGTTGCACTTGTGTCATCATACATTATGTTGTCTGTTATTTTTCTCCATTAAGTCAAACCAAAGCTAAGTTGTCACAGAGATTTGAAGTAATTCAATGTCTGTTAACACTGAGCAGTTACTTAATGTCTTGTTCTACTAAATGAATATATTCTTTAAGAAAAATATGCTTCTTACTTAAATCTTCAATAAAGCAGACAGAACATATTTGTTGAATACAACATATTAAAATAGAAAACAGAGGCCGGCATACGCAATTGTATAGTTTATTAAATTCAGAAGTTCATACATTGAATATGTGCTGTCTTTATGTATATATATATGCCATATGTATAAGTCCAATGCACACCAGAGAAAGCAAAACTAATGTACAGTACACTTACAAGTGTACACGCTATCTGCTGTACACAATAAGATTTACATTATTTAATAACATTGTTCAGTATACATGAACATGAGAAATGACACACCATCAAATGACACACCATCCAATGCCATTCAGCACTATGAAATCTACCCACTAGTAACACATAGATGATAGAATGCCTTTAGTTTAATAGGAATATTCCAACACACCATATTTTCGCACAGTCACTGGTCATACTTATTCTTTCAACACTAAAACCAAACACAATTTTTATTTCATTTTTGTTTTCTCTTCAGTTTTGTGTATAATCAAAGTTGTTGATTTTAGTTGACACGTGACCTAGTGAGTCTTCAATATAAAAAAAAACAACATGTTTACAAGTCTTTTAATTAGGGTTATGTTTTGACGAATCACATGATAAACTAAGAATACAGCCGTGTCTTGGATTGACTAATTTATTGCAGAGCAGTGCTTTTCTGACCACCATCACATACTTTACGAGCCATTTAAGTGTAACAGAACCAAATCAAACTCTAAAGGTCTGGTGGTCCCGCTGATGTTTAGGTACATCATTTGGCCACGAATGACAAAGATGATGGTTCCTTGTATAGCCCCTTGTATCTGAGATGGCCTTCTGATGTTGAGATGGATTCACATCAGCTGGGGCATGGATACAAATATCCATGGCTCGTTCTCAATAGAAGGATGTTGTGGCGCTGGACAGGGCCCTACATGGAATTTATATCCACGGATAATTGTGTCCAGTTGACCGACAAGTTTGAGAAGCACTGCCCCACAGGAAAACTGACCATCCAGGACAGCGCCCGGACCAAACCAGTTCTCAAGGGTTTAGATTATGCCTAAATGTGAAGCATACATCACAAAACTGATGAGCAGCGTTATATTGAGTAAAGCCAAGAGGAAGATTATGATAACATTGAAGATGCTAGGACCTGATATGTCTCAAAGAATTATATGGTATGATCCCGCCGATTCCTGCAATTGTAGACCGATGTATGCCACATGACCTGCGGCAGACAACTGACTGTGTTCAACATTGGGAACAACATTTCTAAGAAGATGTCTACTGTACAAATATAAGGACATGTCCACCCAGTCTGTCATGTAAAAGTGAAATAAAAAAAACCCCAAAAAAACAACAACAAACAGAATGTTTAAAAAAATAAACAATTTCAGAGTATATGACCATGTTCAATGTCCACACTTGACCAGGGGTTGACATTGAAAGGGGATCCTCTCATACATGATAATACTAAATACATGACACTCATACTACACCCGTCCCCAACACCTTTGTCTAATCTTTCTCATCTTGTGACTTTTCTGCTGGGCTCTCTTGATGACATTGTCCCCACTGACACGTATGTTCTCATCTACACAGATGGCGTGTCTGGGCTCTCTTGATGACATTTTCCCCACTGACACATATGTTCTCATCTACACAGATGGCGTGTCTGGGCTCTCTTGATGACATTGTCCACACTGACACATATGTTCTCATCTACACAGATGGCGTGTCCTTGAGTTGGGTATCAGGTGAAAACTGTTACCCAGTGACAGTTAGAGAGGAGACCCATGACGTCAGTGGAGACCCATGATGTCAGTGGAGACCCATGACATCAGTGGAGACCCATGATGTCAGTGAAGACACATGGCATTAGAAGAGACCCATAACATCATTGGAGACCCATGACATCAGTAGAGACCAATTACATCAGAGGAGGCCCATGACATCAGAGGAGAACCATGACATCAGAGGAGACCCATGATGTCAGTGGAGACCCATGATGCCAGTGGAGACCCATGATGTCAGTGGAGACCCATGACATCAGTGGAGACCCATGATGTCAGTGAAGACACATGGCATCAGAAGAGACCCATAACATCAGTGGAGACCCATGACATCAGTGGAGACCCATGACATCTGAGGAGACCCATGACATCAGTGGACAGAAGATAGATTCAGCGAGGGGGGGGGGACAGGTGGCGGGTTATAAGTTATAATTTTTTTATTTTCTAAAACAATTAACAAACAAAGATTCCAGTGTCGTTTAGATTTTTGGCCAAAGTGCGATAACAGCTCAGACAGGATGGCGTGATGGGGACACAGTAAAGCACCAATAAAACAACACATGTCAAAGAGTCTCTTGTCCAGAAAGTGAGGTCAGTCGTGGAATAGTGTATCAAGACTTCAGAATAGGAGAGGTAAGTGAGGTTGGACTTGAGCTAGAGTCTGTCTTTAAAGCCAGGCAAGGAACCATACATATGTAGCATATGGATGGGAGCTATATGTGGTGCCAGACAAGGAACCATTCATATGTAGCGTATGGATGGGAGCTATATGTGGTGACAGAAATGGAACCATCCAGTCATGTTTTCAAGATAGGACATGTCCCTGGAACTGACTCCTAAGTTAGACATGGAACCACTCCACTGGGTGTAACACAGAAATCCAGTCACAGCACGTGACTTTATTGATTAATTATTTAAGAATAATTATTTGATAACATAATTTTAAAAAAAAACAAGGGACATTAAAAAGGATGAAAATATAAAGGCAAAAACACTATTTTGACTACATAAATAAAATGAGCAAATTGTAGCACCACTGAATGGGACTATAAAGAATGAGAAAACAAGATTTCAAATTAACATTCAGCCCTAGGCCAAACCACTTACAGATGTGAAATAAATTTATTTTTTGATGTTATTACACCCCCCCACAAAACAAAAAGAATTTAAAAAAACAAAACCCACAGAAAAAAAACTTTCTATTATAACCAAATTTACCATTAAGGATTTTGTTTTGTTTGCTGAAATAAATAAATAATCTTTGCTGAACTGAATAAAGTTAAAACTGATTTAATGCACGAGAGAATATTCCTCTCTAAAGCAATTAAAGTGATAATTACAAATAAATTGATATTATGTCAAATGAGATTGAGTAACTTATGTTAATGTCAGTAAGTACATCTGTTTTGACCGAAGCATTAATCATTAATGAATAGGCGAGTAATGACAGTAGTATGAATTTAACCAAAGCATTAATTTGATGTGTAATGACAGTAGTATGACCCTCTATGACAAGCAGCAGGAGATGAACAACACTAGATTAATGCAGACACAAGAAGAATAAAAAAGGCTGATGTGTCAAAATCTGTTACTAAAGTCTGAAAGTCCGAAGCCTGGACGAAACGTCAACAAGTGCCGAGGAAAAATAACATAGTAAAATCCGTGAGCCAGAAACAGCAATTGGCGTGGACCAGTCGGTGTGGACCGGCGATTCTTCCACTAATAACGAGAAGATGACTAACTGAGGCTGGTCGTTTAGAAAGATGAGGAGGAGTCGTCTTCCTCAGGGGGTCGGTCCTTGTATCGGTCCTGTCGGATCTTCATCAGCCGTTTGCGAGCTTCAATGAGTTCTCTCTCTTTTCTTATGATCTCTTCCTGCGCTTGTATTTCCTGTGAGAGTAAAGAGTACATTGGATGAATTTAAATATCGACAATGCCGTTCTATTCTAGTCTTTATCGGGTGGTATAGGAATCTGTATTATTGAATGTTCCATCTTCTTGTGTGGTACAGCATTAATGAATGTTTGGGCCCAAAGAGATTGTACAGCATTACTGAATGTTTGGGCCCAAAGAGATTGTACAGCATTACTGAATGTTTGGGCCCAAAGAGCTTGTACAGCATTACTGAATGTTTGGGCCCAAAGAGATTGTACAGCATTAATGAATGTTTGGGCCCAAAGAGATTGTACAGCATTACTGAATGTTTGGGCCCAAAGAGATTGTACAGCATTACTGAATGTTTGGGCCCAAAGAGATTGTACAGCATTAATGAATGTTTGGGCCCAAAGAGATTGTACAGCATTACTGAATGTTTGGGCCCAAAGAGATTGTACAGCATTACTGAATGTTTGGGCCCAAAGAGATTGTACAGCATTACTGAATGTTTGGGCCCAAAGAGATTGTACAGCATTAATGAATGTTTGGGCCCAAAGAGATTGTACAGCATTAATGAATGTTTGGGCCCAAAGAGATTGTACAGCATTGCAAATAGTTCCAATAATGTTGTCTTATGAACGGTGTGGATCAAGAGTTTATACCAAGATGAAGCTACTATAACCCCCTTTCCAGTCCATGACGGACTATGGGGCAAGTGAAGTAGCGTTGACAAGTTCATTTAGCCACCACTAACGAGCAAGGGATTGTGTGGCCAGCAATGTTTCATAGCGAAATGAGGCAACAAAATGTTGCATGGTGGGAATTTTCATTCATCCCGAATCTTGTTATTAGTAGGCCGACCAATGATAATTGCGGACACATGAGATTTGAAATATAAACCAATAAGAACACATGTTGAAGTAAAATTTTGGGGGCTAGTGGAACAAAGGGAAATTTCTAGACTTTGTTATGGACGAGTCCATTACACAGTGGGGTTGATAAGCTTTCCAACGATACCAAATATGCCTAGGTAGCTTTATAATTATGATTGTAAAAGCAAAGGGCGCCCTACAGGGTATATTTGGAGGAATTTTCGCCCCCAAGTCAAAATGGTATCTCCCTATACCACTTTCAAATACATTTTTTAACACTTTTTAATAAATTTTAATGAAAACGGTAAATGCCGAAGTATAGATAAATGGATAAACTAGTAGAATTCACCAAAATCTCATTTTTGATAAAAATTTGAGAAATACTGATATTTTGACCCGTGGACCACCTTAACATGCGCTTGAAATTTCTTTATAATTATATACATGATGTGCGTTAATTAGTGATGGGACGATTAATCGGAATCGTATCTGAATATCGGGACCCTAATATTTCTTCACTCTTTCCTAAGGTTAAGACCGTTCGTTTTTAAGGACCCTTTAAATAGTTTAAATATAACCCAGAGTTCCCACTCAGTCGGGAATTCTTAAAATAATTTTCCCGGTCTTGAAAGTCTGGAAATAGTTGGGAAAAGTTATGACTAGTCGGGAATTTTAATATATATATATATTTTTTTTTGCCGAAGTAAATGACTTTGATTACATCTCTGTGGTCTTGTTTCGATTCCATTTAATAAAAAAAAAGTGACCAGTTTATAATTGTCTGCACATGCGTTAAAGGTCAAATTTTTCGCCTTGTCCCAATGCCCGTCGAATCGGCGAATTAAAAAAAAACATATCAATATGGTAATTTTAAGTTTAATGCTTTTGACGTGCAGGATATCTGTCACTATGAGACCGCACTCGAATTTCCTCCGTCAATCAAATGATACTTGTAACTTGTATTATAAATAGTAACAAACGCGGCCTGGACCATATCAGAGTTCGACCAACAACAGTGATGACGTGTCTATATTATATATATATATATACTAGAATATTAAGAAAATGATTTGATTTCACCGTCACGCGCGTGTTAGTCACAGTCACGTATCTTACTGGTAACAAAGCAACAACAAACTTTTAAAAGAATAATAATAATTAATTTAATTATATAAAAACCACCGTCGATTCTCGATACAAACCTTTCTTTTCTTTTCTAAAGATATTCGTTTATCTTAAAAAATAAAATGATTAATGCATCAGAAAATGAATTAAGTTTAATAATAATATAACATGCACTGCGAAATAATGACGGATTAAAGACCGCTAACACGATTTTCGAGTACCTCTGGTGAATACATACTAATTCACATAAAGAATAAAATTGAAAGTAAATAAATCCGGTAATTTTTATTGAAATCTCGTAAAATCACACAATAACCGGAAGTCTCGAAGAAAGCGAGATGTCAACACTGTTTTGAACTAAAAATGCCAAAGTGCATTGCTAGGCGAACAGACGGGGATCGAGCTAACCGGCGTTAAGTTGCAAATTTGGCACTCTTTTGTGCTCGAAATATTAGGGCTCGGCAACTTTAAAAAATCGATTTCGCTGAAAAAATGCAAAGACAAAGAGAGAATTTGGCGGTTCCCAAAAAAAACGTTGACTTAATAGAGCTGACGAGTTAACCAGGCTCGAGTTAAGTGGGCCCCACTGTTATATCAGCATTATATAACTAATGTTGTGTTGTGATGTTAATATCTCCATTATATAACCAATGTTGTGTTGTGATGTTAATATCTCCATTATATAACCAATGTTGTGTTGTGATGTTAATATCTCCATTATATCAGTGCTTCTCAAAGTGGTGGTCCGCGGACCAGTGCCGGTCCGTGGGCCATCCACCGAAAGTCCGCAGAAGTTATCAAGAGAGGACCAAAAAATCTAATTATAATCCTCCATTTTCAGCCATTAATACTAACCTTATAGAATACGTCAATTTTTGGGCAATTAGCACATTAAATTAAACAAATAAAATAAAATAAATTACATTTCGCTACCATATCAGTACTGGTAAAATAGTGCACCGGTCCCTGGTGCAATGTAAAATTTCATGCCGGTCTGTCATACTAAAAAGTTTGAGAAGCAATGCATTATATGACCAGTGTGGTTTTGTTATGTGGTACTGTCATATTCTTTGATTTGACTGAAATTATATGAGGCTGACCTAACTCTCTATGTGATTCAGATCACATGAAGCTACGTCGGTAAATACACAGCCAGTCGTGTGGTTATTTAAAAACCTACCTGTGCTATTCCGCCAACCATCCTCTTGTTGACCGTGAGAGCAGAATCATCATCAATGTGATCCTTGGCCTGTTGCGCAGCCTTCACTAGCGCCTCCGTGGCTCTCTTCACCGCATTGCCAGCAGCCTGTATGAGACAGAAAATATTTGGCCATTAATTCACTTTGTGGCGGGACTCAAGATCAAAAATAAAAAAAATACTGTGAGCAAAATATTGTGTATTAAACTCTTGTATTAAAATTAATATTAGTTCCCCCGATATAGTCTATTGGTTCATGACCTGTATGCTGGCCTAAAAAAATAATAACCAAAACAGATTCCCTATGTATTTTGCCCCCTCAAAATATTGGTTTTCCTGCATATGAAAGTAACATTGGTTTTGAGCCTATACAGAGTGCTGTTTTCCTTCACATAACAGAAACATTTGTTATCAGCCTGTTTATAAAGTGTTGGTTGCCTACTCCTGGTATTTATTCCAAACACAAAAATAATGCTTGTTTATCCAACTTTACTTACACTATCAGTAACTGGTCAGCAGTTTGACCGTGACCCTACCTGTAATCTCTTCATGGCCATGGAGTCCGAGTCGGCCTTGACCTTGCAGGCCATCAGCAGCTGCGCCGTGGAGCCGGCTACTTCTTTGGCCGACGCAATCAACCTCTCCTCACTGGCATGACCTTGGACCATGGCATTGGCTGCCTCGCACAGGCTGTGAGTGGCTGCAGCGACCATCTTGGCCTGAGAAAGAGGATACAAACGGATGAAAGCTTGGATACAAGCTGGACACAAGTGGAAAGAAATGGATACAAGCTTGGATAATACCATACAAGAGGAGAGATTTACTCAGTTGTGTTTGATGTGATGGGTGCAGGGTGGAGCTGAGGCGCATCTAAGTTAAGACATGGAAACCTTTCATCGGTCGTCTCAGAGAAGAAAAAAGCATGAATATAAACTCACGTTTGACATTGAGGTGCATCTAAGTTAAGACATGGAAACCTTTCATCGGTCGTCTCAGAGAAGAAAAAACCATGAATATAAACTGAGGTTTGATATTGAAACAATGAAAGTTTCAGGAGTGACTCCTGCGATGCCACTGTTTTCAAGCGACATCACATTCACACGTTACCATAGAAAATCTAAATGTGTGGAAAAGGTTAATTCCTTGTGTTGGGAACCAGCAAATCAACTTAAAGAAAATGACAAGCCCTTGAGCTCTTTTACTGTGGAGTTTGAAACCTTGTCATGTGACATAAGGATAACAGAAAGGAAAATTAAAAAAAAACAACAAAAAACCCTTTGCATCTCATCCGTTGAATTACAAAATAATATGAATGAAAGTCTGAATTTAAACACCTTTCAAAAACACCCTGTTGTTACTGTTAAAGTCAAGTAATAAAAACTTGAGTGTATTGATTCCATCCTTGAGCTGCAACCTTACTTAAGTGCTGATGAGACCGGAAGACTTTACTTACTGCAGAGATGAGACCCTGCGACCACTGGCCGTCCTCGTCCACCGCGTGTCTGGTGTACGTGGAGCCGACCTTCCCTTGGGCCACCAGCTCCCTTTGAGCGGCCGAGGCTGACTTGACCAGGGCGGCTGTCGCTGCGGCTATCGACTTGGCCGCTTCCAAAATTTGCTCCTCAAAATCCAAGTCTTCATCAGCTTTCTGGAAATTGAAAGAGAGTGTTGGTGAAATCAGTCTGCTGGGATTAGAGTGTTGGTGAAATCAATCTGCTAGAATTAGAGTGTTGGTGAAATCAATCTGCTAGAATTAGAGTGTTGGTGAAATCAGTCTGATGGGATTAGAGTGTTGGTGAAATCAGTCTGCTAGAATTAAAGTGTTTGTGAAATCAGTCTGCTAGAATTAGAGTGTTGGTGAAATCAGTCTGCTAGAATTAGAGTGTTGGTGAAATCAGTCTGCTAGAATAGAGTGTTGGTGAAATCAGTCTGCTGGGATTAGAGTTTTGGTGAAATCAGTCTGCTGGGATTAGAGTGTTGGTGAAATCAGTCTGCTGGGATTAGAGTGTTGGTGAAATCAATCTGATGGGATTAGAGTGTTGGTGAAATCAGTCTGCTGGGATTAGAGTGTTGGTGAAATCAGTCTGATGGGATTAGAGTGTTGGTGAAATCAGTCTGATGGGATTAGAGTGTTGGTGAAATCAATCTGATGGGATTAGAGTGTTGGTGAAATCAGTCTGATGGGATTAGAGTGTTGGTGAAATCAGTCTGCTAGAATTAAAGTGTTTGTGAAATCAGTCTGCTGGGATTAGAGTGTTGGTGAAATCAATCTGATGGGATTAGAGTGTTGGTGAAATCAGTCTGCTGGGATTAGAGTGTTGGTGAAATCAGTCTGATGGGATTAGAGTGTTGGTGAAATCAGTCTGATGGGATTAGAGTGTTGGTGAAATCAATCTGATGGGATTAGAGTGTTGGTGAAATCAGTCTGATGGGATTAGAGTGTTGGTGAAATCAGTCTGATGGGATTAGAGTGTTGGTGAAATCAGTCTGCTAGAATTAAAGTGTTTGTGAAATCAGTCTGCTGGGATTAGAGTGTTGGTGAAATCAATCTGATGGGATTAGAGTGTTGGTGAAATCAGTCTGATGGGATTAGAGTGTTGGTGAAATCAGTCTGATGGGATTAGAGTGTTGGTGAAATCAGTCTGCTAGAATTAAAATGTTTGTGAAATCAGTCTGCTGGGATTAGAGTGTTGGTGAAATCAGTCTGCTAGAATTAGAGTGTTGGTGAAATCATTCTGCTGGGATTAGAGTGTTGGTGAAATCAGTCTGCTGGGATTAGAGTGTTGGTGAAATCAGTCTGCTGGGATTAGAGTGTTGGTGATATCAGTCTGCTGGGATTAGAGTGTTGGTGAAATCAGTCTGCTGGGATTAGAGTGTTGGTGAAATCAGTCTGCTGGGATTAGAGTGTTGGTGAAATCAGTCTGATGGGATTAGAGTGTTGGTGATATCAGTCTGCTGGGATTAGAGTGTTGGTGAAATCAGTCTGCTAGAATTAGATTGTTGGTGAAATCAGTCTGCTGGGATTAGAGTGTTGGTGAAATCAGTCTGCTAGAATTAGAGTGTTGGTGAAATCAGTCTGCTAGAATTAGAGTGTTGGTGAAATCAGTCTGCTAGAATTAGAGTGTTGGTGAAATCAGACTGCTAGAATTAGAGTGTTGGTGAAATCAGTCTGCTGGGATTAGAGTGTTGGTGAAATCAGTCTGCTGGGATTAGAGTGTTGGTGAAATCAGTCTGCTGGGATTAGAGTGTTGGTGAAATCAGTCTGCTAGAATTAGAGTGTTGGTGAAATCAGTCTGCTAGAATTAGAGTGTTGGTGATATCAGTCTGCTGGGATTAGAGTGTTGGTGAAATCAGTCTGCTAGAATTAGAGTGTTGGTGAAATCAGTCTGCTGGGATTAGAGTGTTGGTGAAATCAGTCTGCTGGGATTAGAGTGTTGGTGAAATCAGTCTGCTAGAATTAGAGTGTTGGTGAAATCAGTCTGATGGGATTAGAGTGTTGGTGAAATCAGTCTGCTGGGATTAGAGTGTTGGTGAAATCAGTCTGATGGGATTAGAGTGTTGGTGAAATCAGTCTGCTGGGATTAGAGTGTTGGTGAAATCAGTCTGCTAGAATTAGAGTGTTGGTGAAATCAGTCTGCTGGGATTAGAGTGTTGGTGAAATCAGTCTGCTAGAATTAGAGTGTTGGTGAAATCAGTCTGCTGGGATTAGAGTGTTGGTGAAATCAGTCTGCTAGAATTAGAATGTTGGTGAAATCAGTCTGATGGGATTAGAGTGTTGGTGATATCAGTCTGCTAGAATTAGAGTGTTGGTGAAATCAGTCTGCTAGAATTAGAGTGTTGGTGATATCAGTCTGCTGGGATTAGAGTGTTGGTGAAATCAGTCTGCTAGAATTAGAGTGTTGGTGATATCAGTCTGCTGGGATTAGAGTGTTGGTGAAATCAGTCTGCTAGAATTAGAGTGTTGGTGAAATCAGTCTGCTGGGATTAGAGTGTTGGTGAAATCAGTCTGCTGGGATTAGAGTGTTGGTGAAATCAGTCTGCTAGAATTAGAGTGTTGGTGAAATCAGTCTGCTAGAATTAGAGTGTTGGTGAAATCAGTCTGCTGGGATTAGAGTGTTGGTGAAATCAGTCTGCTGGGATTAGAGTGTTGGTGATATCAGTCTGCTAGAATTAGAGTGTTGGTGAAATCAGTCTGCTGGGATTAGAGTGTTGGTGATATCAGTCTGCTAGAATTAGAGTGTTGGTGAAATCAGTCTGCTAGAATTAGAGTGTTGGTGAAATCAGTCTGCTGGGATTAGAGTGTTGGTGAAATCAGGCGGCTAGGATTAGAAATACACCAGAGATAAGGATTGATGTATGTGTTCCCAGTGAGGATACAGTAACTTAGGGAATACATGCAGAAGGGAATAAAATAGAAGTACTTCATGAATTCTATAGAGACTATTATAAATCTTTTTAAAATAAAAGATAAAACACATGGAACTACAATCTCATATAAATATTTATAATATTAATAAAATTTATTGAACTTTTAATTACAGACAATAATACACAAGAAATTAAAAGAATTAAAAATTTTTATTCAAATTTACCAATATTTTTCTTAACCAAGTTCTTGTAATATAAAGGTAAATTAAACCACACAGTAGCGAATCAATATACATAATTTCCATTGTCTGTATGGATTTAATGCTGTTAGGTGGCGCTGCGATCGATTTTGTTTTATAGTGCTACTAATTTTAGAAATTTTACTGCACCAAAAATAACAATTTTTGAATGTTCCACATAAAATTGTTCAATATGATAATAAATGAATCAAATAAAAATAAATAAAATAAATGAAAGTTCTGTATTACGTTATTTTTTAATCTGATGTGTATTTATTTTGAAAACATTTCCTTCATTTTTGACTTTTGATACACTAGTTATGTCATAATTATATTTAAAGGGTGTGAAAAATCATGTGAAGTAAAGTTAATAATAAACTATTTATGTATTTGCCACCAACCGTATTTGTGGTTGTGAAGGTTGGCCAAAGCACTGGAGATCACACATAAACTGTTAGCAGCAAATTAAAAGCTCTTTATAATAACAGTTAAGCAAAAGCTTGTTTTAAAGCAAAGGATGGAGAAATAAGACATAAATTATGTTGAGGTCAGGCGAAAGCAGTAGGCTGGAATACGTGAAGTTACTGACTTGGTACATAAACAACAAAAATATATTAATGTTGGTTTCTTGCTGGTTGGATCACGCTGGTTGGTGGTAAAAGCCGCCAAAGCAGGAAGCAACCGATGGGGGTACAACAAAAGAGGAGAGCTACGTTATGGGTGAAGGACACGAAGGATTGACGACACCGATGGCTAACTGGCCGCCGTTGTGACATGTCTGATATCTGGTGAATCTGGTACACACCACCAAATATATCAAACATATCTAACAGCGACCAGCCTATCTACAGCTAGGTGATACCTACACACCAACACACACCACCACCACCGATATTACAGGACAGAAATGAGGTTAATGACAGGTGTGGTGCCAGAGGAGGTGGTTAAAGAAAAGTTAGGTGGATCACGACAAAGAGGATTTATTTCGAGGGATAAATCATAATTTCTATGAAAAATATTAACCTCACAAGGAATCAAATCTGAATAAAATTTCTGTACAAGCTACTGCAAATATTAGCTTCTATAAGATTGCTCAACAATTTGTTTTACTCAAATAAAAAATGAAAGAGATTTAGTGCAGAACCTAGAGTGAGTGAGTGAGTGAGTGAGAGAGAAAGAGAGAGAGAGAGAGAGAGAGAGAGAGAGAGAGAGAGAGAGAGAGAGAGAGAGAGAGAGAGAGAGAGAGAGAGAGAGAGAGAGAGAGAGAGAGGGAGGGAGAGAGAGAGAGAGAGAGAGAGAGAGAGAGAGAGAGAGAGAGAGATGAAAAAGAAATATGTTGAGCTAAACGGCTGTTACGTTATTATTTTTATTTTTTGGAATTTTTTTTCTACAGGTATTCATTTCTAAAATCAATATACATAATTCCCGTTGTCTGTATGTATGGATGTAACTTGTAATGCTGTTAAGTGGCGCTGCGATCGATTTTGTTTTATTCTTTTGATGGGGTTTTTTCGGGCTTACCCATTAAATTCCTTTTTGCTTTTATTATAAAAGTTTGAGCTTATATTTTAATACAAGGCGTGCATCGGAAGGCGCGCAAAAAGGTGTGCAAAATAATTATAAATTAAAGATTCGCTGTAAAAAAAATATTATATGACATCATTGTTTTAGGTTATATTTTAATTTTTGAAAAGGGAACGATGTAAAAATAGGATTTGAGGATTTATAATTATGAAATACTTTGTGTACATTTCAGCAAGTTTAATATTTCGTATTTATCAAACAAGGATAAGTTACTTATGTTATTGATTCCCGTTGTCTGTATGGATGTAGTGCTGTTAAGTGGCGCTGCGATCGATTTTGTTTTATAGTGCTGTTTGGACCAAAAAAGATTCCGTCATTTTTGGCGGGTTATCTCTAGTATATAATATAATATTTATAGTATATAAAGAGAGAGTGAGGGAGACAGAATGAGTCTATAGCATGAATTTAAATTTTGACAATTACTATTATAAAGCACAAATTGAGAACTGGTGCAAGTGACATGTTTTGAGGCATTAGGTGTGACATTAGGTGTGACATTAGGTGTGACATTAGGTGTGAAATGAAGAGGGATTATGAATTATGAAATCAGGTGTACATAAAGTATGAAATGACATTAGGTGTGACATGATGTGCACAAAAGGCACAACATAAGTATGACATAACAAGTGACATTAGGTGTGACACAAAGTGTGTAAATAGGCTTGACGTAAAAAATGACAATGAAAGAGCCACAATAAATTTAATTAATTAACATGTATAAAAAAATCACTTCACTAGAAGAAGAAAAAAACCCACCGCAAGCAGAGCCAGAATTTGACAGAAAGAGTAGCATGTTGAATAACACCAGCATTACCCTACTCTCTAGACCAAACTAACATTTTAGACCAAACTCTCTAAGACCATCCAGTCGCAGGCTATCAGTTACCTTGGCTTGTTGCCTTGGCTTAAGCTGGGCCAGCTTCTTGGCTGCCGCCTCGATGGAGCTGGCAGCAGTGAGGAGTTCGTTCTCGGCGATGACCGTGGGGTCATCGGGGTCGACCCAGTCAGAGCCTTCAAAAATGGAAAGACTGAAAGATTAATCACTGGACAACTGGTGGATATAGTCAACTGATAAAAATGCTGGATACAGAATATTTCAGTTAAATTAATATCTTAATTATAACTAGAAGTTATGAGGTGATTGGATGAGTGGAAAATATATATTAATATTTATTAAATATTTTATTACAATTCAATTATTAAATCTTAGCATGGTCATTTAACCATTTTAATGAAAAGCCATACAGTAATATTGGCAAAGATTTGATAGATATGTTATATTAAATAGGTGCGTAAATACATGTATCAAATTAATATTTTTTTACTTAGTGAGAATAGTTTTAGTTTAGACAAATCAGTTTTTTTTTAAAGGCTTCATTAAAATAATGAAATCATAATAAATAAAACAATGCAGTTGTTGTTTTTTTTTCATGACTTCTTCAAATTAAAACTTTAACTGCCTATTGATTGTGCCCATATCCCCAAACCCCCTCTAAATTTAATAATTTTATAAATATACATTTGGTTAATAAAACACTGGAGAAATGTGTCATAGCTTTTACTTCCTCCTATACATTATCATGCCATTTGTCAGAGGCTGAAATGGATACAGTTTCCTGAGCACACCCAGACATCAGGCGTGTGTCACACCCACACATGAGGCGTGTGTCACACCCAGACATGAGGCTTGTGTCAAACCCAGACATGAGGCATGTGTCACACCAAAATGAGACATGTGGCTTGTGTGCTAATCCTGGATTACCCCCGTACTTAGTCTTAGCCGTACCATAGACATTGAATTATCCTGAGTAATGCCATCCAGAAGTAGTTGATATTAGTATTAAAAACTAGATTTTTCTCTGATTATGAAAGATTGGGGGCAGTCTCTAGATTGATAAACACACAAGGGGCGTGTCCTATTGGGTGACGATGCATAGACTCATCCAATCAGCAGTTACCAGATAGCCATGCTGACCTCCCTGGTCGATCCTGACCCTCTGGTCATTGCTGACCCTATAAAGCCCCACCTGGTCATTGCTGACCCTATAAAGCCCCACCTGGTCATTGCTGACCCTATAAAGCCCCACCTGGTCATTGCTGACCCTATAAAGCCCCACCTGGTCATTGCTGACCCTATAAAGCCCCACCTGGTCATTGCTGACCCTATAAAGCCCCACCTGGTCATTGCTGACCCTATAAAGCCCCACCTGCTCAATGCTGACCCTATTAAGCCCCAACTGGACATTCCTTACCCTATAAATCCCCACCTGGTCATTGCTGACCCTATTAAGCCCCACCTGCTCAATGCTGACCCTATTAAGCCCCAACTGGACATTCCTGACCCTATAAAGCCCCACCTGCTCAATGCTGACCCTATAAAGCCCCAACTGGACATTGACCAGACAGGAGCCAACTCAACTGTAACTGCAGATGTTTCAAGTGTAAACTTACAAATATTAGGATTCTTAGATTTAAAATAATAAATACAAATAAAGAAAAGATGAATTTCAATCCTATTTGAAATACTTGAGCAGAGCTTTGAATAATTGATTGACTCTTGATGCGGTTTATGGTATTGAAAATACTTGTAACAAAACTGAGATCTTTATTTTTTTCAACTGTTCCATATTGAATTGAATTGTTTAGTGGCTATTACTTGCATGAATGATGACAAAGCAAGCAGCACATGAAGAAGAGAGACAGAGAGAGAGAGAGAGAGAGAGAGACAGAGAGAGAGAGAGAGAGAGAAAGATGGGGGAGAGAGAGAGATCATGCAAACCTCTAGTCTAAGCATGCACAAAATGACCATTGTTAGCTTTAAAAAAAAACTGTTACCACAGCGACAGAGAGATAGAGAGAGAGAGATAGAGAGAGTCCTAGTTTGCCAACTAGTGGATGACACATGATAAGCAAACAGTTTAATAGGGGGTGGGGGTGGATTTGAAGAAAAAAGGGGGTTGGAGCGGGGGAGTTTTATATTAACTGCTGTTTTAAAAACCTTTTTTTAAAATATAAATTCAAAAGACATTTGTTAAAATTAAAAATTAATTTTGAATTCTTGTTTTTAAATTTCAATTAATACTAAAATGAATGTACAGTGTATTAATATTTATTTTTCATGATGTATATATAGCCAGTGTTTGAGCAATTATGAAAAATTAAGCAACACAATTTCCTAGGAGGGAGTATTTTACAGGGACATGGTGTTACTCTCAACGAGAAAGTTTCTCTACGAGGGTTTCTTTAGATTACATATTTTCTATCAGTGAGGGCCCAACAGAGATATGATTAGAAAGAAAACTTTTAATCTTTAAATGATCATGAAATGCAAAGTTCTGTAATCTACACATTAAATAAAAATATTATAAAAAAAACCACCAACTGACTAAATGGTTAATAGTTAACTAACGTATGCTTGGTATGGTACACTAACTGACTAAATGGTTAATAGTTAACTAACGTATGCTTGGTATGGTACACTAACTGACTAAATGGTTAATAGTTAACTAACGTATGCTTGGTATGGTACACCAACTGACTAAATGGTTAATAGTTAACTAACGTATGCTTGGTATGGTACACCAACTGACTAGATGGTTAATAGTTAACTAACGTATGCTTGGTATGGTAAGGTACAAGTTATAATGGTGGCAATGTAATCTGATACAAATACATTTTTTTTTAAACAAAGAAAACTTCACAATTAATGCTTTCAAAATAAGTCGTTAAAAGTTCAATATAATTTAAATAAATTGGACGTTTAAACAAATATGTCATATTCATTGAAATGATTCACTCCATCAAAATATTTATAGACATGTTCTTTGACACGTGATCTTTGACCTGTCATAAACTGTGGACTTATGAAAATGGAAGATCATATTGGGAACCTTTAAAAAAAAATTTTGTTTACAAAAATTGTAGCATGAAATACTTTTAGAAATTTAAAAAAACATTTTTTTAATTTTAAATATTAAAAAAAATAATAACCTGAAAGTGAGCAGTTAACTAAAATGCTAAACTTAGAATTTTTAAAGAGCTTTTAAATCAGGAATGTTTAATTTTTAATAAGTAAGGCTTGCCAGCAGGAAATGTTTAAAGGGTTGCCCCGAGTTTTGCAGAGCATTCACAGAAACTCAGTAGATCTCCTAAATATAGCACAGTCTTCTAGAAATGTTACATATACCTGATGCTTTACACTAAAAATGATTTTAAAAGATGGAATAATCAATCAGAACAAATAATTTTAAAAAAAGATTTTTTTTTAATGCAAAAATTAAATAAATTAGACACATCCATTACCTTATTGCACATCCTTAACAAAGCCGATTATTATTTTTTTACAGGGTGCATCTGATTCTAAAACTCGGGTTTGTAACTAGTAAATAAATAAGCTAAACACAGACTAATTAATAATAATAAGCAACCAAGGAATAGATGGGCCATGCTGCAAGGAACAATAACTCTAAGACATAAAAGGAAAAAAATAACTGGCTGGATTACTGTACAACAATGACTAAAGTGGGAACTGATGGGAAACAACTGATATGGGTGAGACTATGTCAACAACTATAGGCTTAGACCAGAGGTTCTCAAATACCTGACTACTTGTACCCAATACAATAACCCAGTACTGTGCATTCATTTGAACTGCTTCTCCCACCAGGGAGGGGTGAAGTCACCGAGTACACTCAGAACAATGTTTTTGATTGATCAGATCATGGTATCCGGTCGGAAACCAAAGCCCCAGACAACAAGTAATGGATTGAGAACCTCTGTCTAATGAACAATTGAAAGGATTACCTGCTACCCAATGGGACCAGCGGATTTCTAAAGTGTCTGAGATCATAATAAGGGGGTCAAGGGTCAATGACAATGTTTCAATTCAAACATTTAAAAAAATGGTGTGAATTAAGCCTGACTGAGCCAGGGAGCAATCACCAGCCCCAGCTCTAGTGCTCAAACAGACAGCACCCCAATTATAGCATACTGTGTGTTGGTTTTTGTTGCACTGAATAACAATATTTTAATGTATGGAGACTTGATGGTGAAAATAAATTATTTGACTTGGGAGGGTCCAACTTAAAAAAAAATTAAAAAAAAACAAAAAAACCTTGTATTATATTTCAACACATGTGAACCTAAGAAAGATGTGTTGAAGGGACAAAAAAAACACTCTATTCCCTCCAGGATCGATGATCAATAATTCTTTTCTGTTGCTCATTAAAAAAAAACTTTTCTCATGACGTGAAGCACAAAAAAAATTGAATTTACAATTAGCATTTCCCCAAGAGACAGTCTGACACGGTTTGGAACAAAATCTGGCCCCTTTGCTACACAGTCCAAACACAATAAAATCTTAAATCAATCTAAATAATCTTTAATTTTTTTTTAAAGATAAGAAAAAATAGAGTTTCCAACATGAAACAGAATGGTAAAACTGAGGAGAAAGCTGATCAAAGGGTTACAGAATAAAAGGTCATAAAGCATCCATTCAAAGGGAGAGAAGATGTTTTCACAATGCCAGTTGGTCCTTAGAAAAGGGAAAAAACAGATGTGGATCAAATTAGATAAAGAAATAGTAACTTAAAAACAAGGGAAAATTATGAATATTCATAATCAGCAAAACAAAAAAAATTAATAAAAGTTAAAGGCAGGAAAACCCCAGAAAAATTTATGTTCAAAATCAAATTAAAAAGGGGGAAACATGTTTATGAATGTATTAAATTTCTCAATTTGTACTCACCACCCACTTTTGTAGAAAATAGAGTCATGAAATAAAAGTTGTGACAGCAAATAAATTAAAATAAATCAGTAAAAGTTGCTAAATAAAAAAAACACAATAAATTATGCCAGAAAGGGGACACAACTGAAACTTGCAAGACAATGATTTGTAACAACAAGGTGGGATATGTGTAATAAGCCTGGTGTCCAGACACAGTGATCAGGCAACATTGACAGACAGCTAGTATCCAGACACAGCAATCAGCCACTAACAACACTAAAAGGCTTGTAACCACTTAGATTCATATTCTTAATGTATGTGGTTTTTTTTATCAGACATTACAAATGTCAAGGGCTACCGTCATCACAGGTGTCAAAAAATCCTAGATGATATTAGAAGAGGTGATGATTAAAGTTGTCTTCTTTCACCTGTGAAAAGGGTAAGATTATCTTTCACCTTTCAAATCCGACCATTCTAATTTTTTTATTTTTGAACATACATTTCTCTCAGAAGAACTCAGGGCATTTGACTTATTAGAGTAAGAGATGTCTTCACCATCGTTGTAGCTGCCTAATAATTTAAATTCTTCCAACTTCTAAATTAGTTTCTTCCACTTTATTTTCTTCTCTCTCCCAGTAAATTAATTTATAAGATGTGCAACAGAGCGCCACCTAGGCTGATTGTTAATAAATATGGTGCTCTTCTAAAGAGAAACAAGAGATCTTTCTGAAAAACCTGTAGAGGTTGATTTTTTTTTAATTTTGTGTTAAAGAAATAGAAAAAAAGAAAAAGGTTGTACAACAAGGTCTCATTAAGTGACAACAAAAAAATAAAGAACACAACTAAAGAACATTAATGAAATACAACAAATGTGAGAAAAAAATACCTCTTCTAAATACCCGTGGCTGGCAGTCTTTGATGGGGAGGAAAAAATGATAAAAGGAAAGAAAAATAACAACAAAATGTAAGAGGTTATGAAACCACCTAAACACAAAACAGATGGAATATGAGAAATGAGTGCTGGTAAGCCTTATGTTACAATATACATGTGATATGGATTTATCTGAAGACTTCAATCTAGCCTTCATTTTGTTTTATTTTTCTCTTGCAGTTTTTCTTAACTGCCATATTATTCAACAGTCTTATACTATCACTAGTATTATTCTCTATTACCTTATCAATAATGCATTTGATGTTGAGAATTGAGATATTATTTTGAAATGCAGTTCTTGATAAGGATAAGCACCAAATACTGACGGCTGTGAACATTGTGAATGACACGCCCAAGAAATCGTATGTTATACTTTGAGAACAGGTTACTGTAAAGTAGCATGTCACACAAAATTATGTCTGATGTCAGATATAAGGTGACCAAGAATAAAGTTGTTCATAATAAAATACTCTTTGTTTCCATCTAAATTATATTTAATCAGAATGTGCTTTGGAAAATAAATGTCGATACTATGTAACCATTAAAATTGTTTTTAGCATAGATTTTGCACACTATAATGGATTTTAATATCCAGAATGATTCAGGTTCTAAAGTAAAAATCTACATTCTGTAAATTTACATGCCCTGATCAACTATTGGTAATGTTAACCTAAAACAAAAGTGTTTATTTTCACTATGAGAATGCAAATGAATGTAGAAAAATTCAATTAGAGATCTATGAACAACATTTCCTTTAGTTTTTGAAAAAAAAATTTTTTTTTAAATTCAGTAGTCCCTTTTTTACAAGATATGAAATGTTTGAAAATTTGTATAAAATTATATTTTTTCACATGCTCTTAAAATTTTTTTTCTGGAAATACAATGATGATGGAACATGAGTTCCATAAATCAATTAGTTTTCTTATTTGATAAAAATTTATAGAACACATGAAAATTTCAATGAACAAGGCTCAGTAAGGAAGATGTGATTTTTTTTTACCACCGCTCTAGGAGACAGGACCAGTTAATGAAACAATTGGTATTAGTATTGAAGAAGACTCATATCATATCTAAATGATCATTTCATAACAATGAGGTATGACAATCATGATGCAGCATGTTTTCTGGTCATCTGTGGCAGATGGAGGGATCTAAAGCTGGCTAAGAGTGGAATCTATTATGTTATAAAGACAGGACTAGAAAGAAAATACTTAAATTAAAAATTAGGTTGGTCTTAAGTTCAAATGAGCTAATGAGATTCTATGATTAGTTGTTAGTGTACCAAAAGATAAAAGATACTCCAAGATTCTGAAATGATAGAGTTTAAAGACATGGCACTATGACAAGATGGTGCCTTCACAAAAAGTCAGTTCTATTGTCATACACTATAATGGTGCCTTCACAAAAAGTCTAGAATTTCTCTCAACAACATTCCCACTATGTATTTTCTGATAACACAAGACTTGTATGTAAAGAGAGTACACACACACATAATGATAGTAAAAAAAAATAATAATAAAAAAAGGGTTGGTGAACATTTGGTTTGCATGTCCCAAAAAACAGAAACAAAAAACAAAAAAAAATCAAGCTTATGTATGATGTCACTATGGAAACCATAACATGACGTTGCCATGGTAATCTGCCAACTTACGGCTTGCAGCTTTTCTAACAAAAAATGAACAAACGTCGATTTGGGCTGAAACACAATTTGGAAGATGAGGTTTATGTATGATTAGGAAAGTGAGCTCCCTGCAATGGCTACCGCACAAAAAAAACAATCACTGGTTACGCCTTCCCCCCACACAAATATGGAATACAAAGACCAACAACACCTACAGCCCTGCCTCACCTGGGACTTTGTGAGTCTACAAGGGTCACCAGTGTTGTGATGATGTGTCATGTTAACTTGGAAGGGTGGAAAGTACAGGTCTGCCCCTTGCCACTTCTTGGGATTTTTTGGGGTATAAAGGAGATTCCAAGTGTTGTGATGATGTGTTTAACTTGAAAGGGTGGAATGTACAGGTCTGATAAAAATACAACCTCTATGCCTCTTGCCACTCCTTGGGATTTTTGGGGTCTAAAGGGGATTACCAGTGTTACGAGTTTACGACTACATATTAAATAGATAATCTCCTCGTGTAGGTTCTGGTGTTTATGCTTAAAATTATTACACCAGACATTAACCATAGGCTACATGGGTTAATGCTAAATATTATGTTTAGGACTGACAATAATAGGCTTTGGCTTTTTGAAACAAACACCTTTTTACAAAAATTGGACTCATAAATTTCCCAATGTTTAAAGTATAGGATATATATATGGAAAGGTGTATATATACATATATATAAACATGAATTTCTCTCTGTTAGGATATATATGGATGAACAAAACAAAGAAAGCAACAAGTGATGGCAATAAACATAATGATTTTGATTGTGTATAAGGCCATTTGAAGACTCGACATTTTTTTAACGTATAGACAAAAGGACTTTGTATTGGACAACCAGTAGGAAAGAGATAAGAAGACCTCAAGGGAAACATTTTTAAAGTTTTTTTAAGTTATCCTCTCTGCCTTATAGAGGCAGAGGCGTTGTCACTAGGGGGGGGGGTGGTGGTGCGGACTACACGGGGAGACACCATCACAAGCGGTGACACCATAACAAGCGGTGACACCATCACAATGTGTGAGACCCATGTTTAAAATTCTGTATGTTCCTGTTATTTGGCACGGGCAGACTCTGATTAGGTCTATGGGGTAGTTCGTAAGGGGGTGACACCATGAGGTATCGCACTGGGTGACACCAACCACAGTGACGCCTCTGGATATAGTGTAAAAAATAGAATGTTCTAAATGATGTTTTATGAAGAAATAACGTCTTTGATCCTACAAAAAAATCAAATGTATTTATTTAATTAATGATTAATCTATATAGTTTTGAACTTTAAAACTGGAACATCTCAAAACTACAAAAATGTCACATAGCTGTGAGGTCTTTAAATTTATTTTATTTTTTGGTATGAGTTTTTATTGCTCATCTTTAAGTCTTGTTTATTTTACTGTTAGATGACAAGTGAAATTCAGGAAATGACACATGGAAATGTTCTTCTGTGAAATAATATCATGGGGCCACAGTTGATAAAACGTTGCATACAGTTAAAGGCTTATGGCAGCTCTCACAAGACAACTGTTTATTCTGTTACGTATTAATTAGGCCAAGCAGAGGTTCCTTCACTTAAAAGTTTAAAACTGAGCGTGAAAGCACTGTAACATGAATTGTCAAACATACTCATAAAGCAACCAAGACGTAAAATGGTTATACAAATTATAAATGATTAACATCTTATACATAAAATACATATACACCATTGCGTATAGCATAAATGTTTTAAAAAATAAATAAAAATAGCTTATATTAATGGACAGTTTCACATAAACTTAAGAATGATTCTGGTATTTTTGTGTTAACATAATGTGATCCTATTATACATGTGATGTGATCGTAGTATACATGTGATGTGATCATAGTATACATGTGATGTGATCGTAGTATACATGTGATGTGATCGTAGTATACATGTGATGTGGACATAGTACACATGTGATGTGATCGTAGTATACATGTGATGTGATCCTATTATACATGTGATGTGATCGTAGTATACATGTGATGTGATCGTAGTATACATGTGATGTGATCATAGTATACATGTGATGTGTGATCGTAGTATACATGTGATGTGATCATAGTATACATGTGATGTGATCGTAGTATACATGTGATGTGATCATAGTATACATGTGATGTGATCGTAGTATACATGTGATGTGATCGTAGTATACATGTGATGTGATCGTAGTATACATGTGATGTGATCGTAGTATACATGTGATGTGATCGTAGTATACATGTGATGTGATCGTAGTATACATGTGATGTGATCGTAGTATACATGTGATGTGATCGTAGTATACATGTGATGTGATCGTAGTATACATGTGATGTGATCGTAGTATACATGTGATGTGATCGTAGTATACATGTGATGTGATCGTAGTATACATGTGATGTGATCGTAGTATACATGTGATGAGATCGTAGTATACATGTGATGTGATCGTAGTATACATGTGATGTGATCGTAGTATACATGTGATGTGATCGTAGTATACATGTGATGTGATCATAGTATTCACGTGATCTGATCTTTGTATCAAAGGTTAACGTGATGTGTATCAGAGAATAACAATAATTTCTTGTTTAGGAGATAGTGAGTGTCCTCATCAGAAATTAAAATGTTCAACAGAGAAAGTCGGTTTCAACAGACGATGTCTTGTTTAACTGATAATGTCATGATTAGAATTAAAATGCTCAATAGAACAAAGCTTGTTCAACAGCAGATGAAATGTTCTATAGAGCATTTACCAATTAAAAGAGTGAGATTTTGAATACAGACAACTTTTTATGTTAACCATGTGATTTTTTAGCCCCCTCCCAACAAATATACTGAAATCTGGCCGGCACGCTTACCTTTAATGGCTTCTGCTGACTGCACAAGTTCTGTCACCGCGTTGGCAACTTTACGGGATATCAAGGAAAGGTTATGTTTACCTTCTGGTGAAGGCTTCAAGACCACCTGTAAGGTAAGTTCATGTCAAGTCTTACAATACTATCTGTTACCTGTAAGGTAAGTTCATGTCAAGTCTTACAATACTATTTACTACCTGTCAGGTAAGTTAATGTAAAGTCTTACAATATTATCTACTACCTGTCAGGTAAGTTTATGTAAAGTCTTACAATATTATCTACTACCTGTCAGGTAAGTTTATGTAAAGTCTTACAATACTATCTACTACCTGTCAGGTAAGTTCATGTCAAGTCTTACAATACTATCTGCTACCTGTAAGGTAAGTTCATGTCAAGTCTTACAATATTATCTATTACCTGTCAGGTAAGTTTATGTAAAGTCTTACAATATTATCTACTACCTGTCAGGTAAGTTTATGTAAAGTCTTACAATACTATCTACTACCTGTAAGGTAAGTACATGTAAAGTCTTACAATACTATCTACTACCTGTAAGGTAAGTACATGTCAATTCTTACAATATTATCTACTACCTGTAAGGTAAGTTCATGTCAAGTCTTACAATACTATCTGCTATCTGTAAGGTAAGTTCATATCAAGTCTTACAATATTAACTGCTACCTGTAAGGTAAGTTCATGTCAAGTCTTACAATATTATCTACTACCTGTAAGGTAAGTTTATGTAAAGTCTTACAATATTATCTACTACCTGTCAGGTAAGTTCATGTCAATTCTTACAATATTATCTACTCCCTGTAAGGTGTAAGGTAAGTTTATGTAAAGTCTTACAATATTAACTCTTGCTTAAGTATCACAGTTGATAACAAAGACAGGACATTGACAGGAAAAGTAAAAAAGGGAAGTAATGATGAAAATTGTACCACTCAGAGTAATGGCAGACAGAAAGGAATAAGAGAAATAACTCTAACTTACCAGTAGAACACTCTCTAAGAGTTCCTTGTAGGTCAAGGCAGCGGTGCGGCCGGCATTGACAGCTCGGCGTTTGATCTCGGATGTCTCGGCAGTCGCAGCAGCTCCCTGGAGGAGACATAAATCATAACATCAGCGTGGAACGACTCCATTGAGTGAGGCACAATCACCTTCCCACATAGGACCATTTAGTGAGACACAATCACCTCCCCACATAGGACCATTTAGTGAGACACAATCACCTCCCCACATGGGACCATTTAGTGAGACACAATCACCTCCCCACATGGGACAATTTAGTGAGACACAATCACCTCCCCACATGGGACCATTTAGTGAGACACAATCACCTCCCCACATGGGACCATTTAGTGAGACACAATCACCTCCCCACATGGGAACCAGATTATCTGTGTTTTAAACTGTTCCTATGACAGCTAAGTTGTGATAACTTCATTCTTTGTTTTATTTTTCTTTAAAATCAGTATTAAAAACATTTTGGACAAGTTTTTTAGAACTAACAAGACAAAGAATTTCCCCCAATCTCTGTTAGTGCTTGAGACTAAATTTTACATGAAAATAATTTGACAAATGGTGAATAACCATTAATGAAGTTTCAGTTTTTGCTTCTTTTCTTTAATAATAAGACTTTAACTTATTTTAAAAAAATATAAATATGATAGAGGTCATTCCAGACTTAAAAATATAAAATTAGTGTAAAAACTTAAAAATGGTTAAGGATAAAATTTCCATGAAATCGTAACTATGTTAAAAAAATCGATTAACTAGAAAGTTGCCCACCTTCACCACACTAAGTAAATCAAAGATGGCCTTGCGCCCCATGTTAGCAGTACTGATGACATCTTCCTGTCTCCCAGAGTTCCCTGCAGCGACGGCCTTGGCGGTGGCCGTAGTAATGGGTTTGGCAAATCTTATCAGGTCCTCAGCACTGGCCTTTTTGTGGACATCATCTGAACATTCAAAGGCCTGGAATCATGGACAAAAGGGCGTTAGAGGCTTCACATTGTTACATTCTTTTTGGTGTGTGCATAAATATAAATACAAACTTGTGGGATGTGTACATAAATACAAACTTGTGGGATGTGTACATAAATACAAACTTGTGGGATGTGTACATAAATACAAACTTGTGGGATGTGTACATAAATACAAACTTGTGGGATGTGTACATAAATACAAACTTGTGGGATGTGTACATAAATACAAACTTGTGGGATGCGTACATAAATACAAACTTGTTAGATGCGTACATAAATACAAACTTGTTTGATGTGTACATAAATACAAATTTGTGGGATGTGTACATAAATACAAACTTGTTGGATGCGTACATAAATACAAACTTGTTAGATGTGTACATTAATACAAACTTGTTTTATGTGTACATTAATACAAACTTGTTGGATGTGTACATAAATACAAGCAATGATAACTGACAAACCTTTTCATTTCAATGACGATTTACAGGACAACAATCTTCAGATAGGGAAATAACATTTCTACTCCTCTACTTAAAGATAGGGATGTTCAAGAACTCATTTGTATAATATGCTAATAACGTGATGTACTTGTAGACATACTCAATCAATCAAAAATCCTACTATGACAATTTTTTAAAAATATTTTCAAAAAAAGGTTGCCTCTCTGTTGTAAAAAAAAGACTAGAGATCTTTTTTTTCAGGACAACTAAAATTACTTTAGCTCTATTCAATAAACTTTGACATGAGACATATGATAGTAAAAATTAATTTTAATTCAAAGTCTTGAAATTTGATATTTTATAGTCTTTGGTTTTTTCTACTGTTTCTTGTAAGTTTAGAATGTACAAGATAAATAAGAAGTTGTTTATAAATTTTCTTATCAGTCTGTCACACCATGTTAAGTGTTTATTGAAGTGAAAGTTAATGGGTTATTTTGAAAATTGAATACAAACATCACATGGACATACTTTTATTAAGTTAGGTGAGTCATCAAGTTTATTCCTGAATTATTTATGTAATTTTTTTTTAATGAGTGAGAGTAGATCAGCCAACTGGCACATCTAACTCCGTTACCTTAATTTCCTGGCCGATGGCCTCAATTGTTGACTCCAAGGCTCTGGTGCCCCTCACAGCCTCATCTTCCACCGTCTTGACCGTTTTGAGTAGAGACGTGACATTGGTGACCATCACCTACAAGTGAGCACATCATTACAGCTGTTAATTTTATTTCAAAACCCCTTTACTGATGTGTTAAAACGTTAGCCTATCATCACCTACAAGTGAGCACATCATAACAGCTGTTAATTTTATTTCATTACCACTTTACTGATGTGTTACAACCGTTGTTGGCCTAAAGTTTGCATCATTGCCTAGAAGCAGAAGCACACAGACTGACTAATAAAACACAATTTACCCTCTAAAAAAACAAACGACGCAGCCGCAGCAGCACCACCACAACACAAGACAACAAATCACATTAAAAATAACAAAGCAGGACAATCACATTTTTACTTACATGTGGTTCCAGCAGCGGCTTGACATCACCCCCTAACAATACGCAATTATTGCAATCTCAATGATTGAGTTGGTGTGGCACACAATATTTAGTTCAAAACAAGTTTAGGAGATAGAAGACCTTATATAGATGTTAATTTTTTATTTTTTTATGAGCAGAGCAAACAGCGAGTGGTCTGCACAGACTGTGTATTCAAATAAAGAGATGGAGTCCAAAAAGTTGATTTAAGTTGATGTTTATTCGTCACAAGCATAATTGTAAAGCTACCAGACACAAAGGTGATATAAATATTGAAATAAATTATTACATTATTAAATGTGTGGCCTAGAAAGTCCTTTATGAATGAACTTTATGAATGAAGCCGTCAATAAGTCACAGTGTGAAATATACAGTAATGATTGGCGATGAAGGATTCTATTTATACCACATTATTCAAGATAAATACTGACATAATGCTGCAGTAAT
Source organism: Ampullaceana balthica (assembly GCA_944989445.1). NCBI lineage: Eukaryota > Metazoa > Mollusca > Gastropoda > Lymnaeidae > Ampullaceana > Ampullaceana balthica. The sequence goes on along the minus strand of CALYLW010000443.1, from coordinate 885,890 downwards.
TCTGAAACTCTGGCCTAACAGACAGATTAAGTAGTAAAATAATCAGGTGTCATCATCTATAATCTAATCTTTTGTTTTAAACATTTTCCTTGTATTATTTGGTTGTTGTTCTTATTGTAAATTATATCCCAAGAAACTCAACACAGAGCCTAGCGTCAGCTGTCTCGAAGATTGGAGAAAATTTCGCGTGACTCACTTTTAAAAGGGTTTTGCTTACTGTTTTAAACCTTTAACTAAGCGAGAGTGCAGATGGCATCTCGGTTTTATCAGTGGACATTTATGTCGTAGAATATTGTAATAAACACAGTTACAAATTATTGGTAAATACTGAAGTACAGTGATATGAATTACTTTTGTATAAGCCACTATGAAATGTCCAAATAAACAGACAGAAAGTGGTCACCGACTCGGTGAGATAGCACAACAATTAGAGAGCACAACACCATGGAGATCTCTAGGTAAATAAAAACAAACTACTTGTATAATAATAGGGCTCGTAGCGTTATAATCAAGTGATGGCAGGCCAGGCTGGCTAGCTTTAATTTCTGTTCTCTGGCAGTCGTAGAACCCGCGCTGTCCTATACAACTGAAATCCTTTTTCCTTTTGGGAAGTGAGAAGCACAGAAATAATAATTAACTCTCAACTTTTTAAATTTTACTCAGCTACATCAAATTATTTCTACAGCATTTATGAATCTAATGCACTCACTTGTTATCTATTTTTCTGTGCATGAAATAAAATAAAACTTCTACCTCTCTTCTCCATTAGTCGTTAAAAAAAAACATCAACCATTTACAAAAGAAATCTTAGAATTGCAATAACAATTTTGCTAGTTTGTCGCTAGTAAAAATTTGTTATTTAATTATTTTTTTTAAAATCACAATTTACTATTTACACTATTTTAAAAACTAACTGGTACAATGTATCGACAAGGGTCAAATCAATCTACTGTTTTTTCAATTAGTATCTAAAAAATAACATTTATTTTTCTCAGAAAAATTTGTCGTAGTAAGTTTGAAAACGAGGATGTGTATGACCGGTAGCCACTTTTGGTGGATCCAATCATAACGTCACAAGCTACAGTCTAATGGTCAGCCAAGTGTTAGTGATAAATCCAAGGCAAACTTGCTAGGTGCATGCTGGTATAGCGCATAAATACCGCACTTCTGTTGGATTCAGGTGTCGTCTTGCCTGAAAAAATTAGTCCAGAACATAAGGTTCATGCCGTGGTACACCTAGAGATTTGTTTTGCTCATAAAACTCTTGTAATTTCTTTTTCTTTTCTTTTCCGGGGGGAGTTTTACACACATTTATTTTTTTAGTTTTAAATTTGCTTTGTCCCTTTTGATAACATATCCTTGAAAATCTATGCTTTAACATTTTAGTTTTGTTTATTTATTGCAGTTTAGTTGTAGCAGCCTTGTTAGTGATAATGACTGATACAAACAATGAGATCCATTGCATAGCTTTAGATAGTGTTAGTTTAAAACCACATATGCCAAACCTTCAAACCAAAGCCAACAAAACCAATCCCAGAGACGTGGGTAACATGCAAACCTCATAGAAAAAACAACAACAGGAACATGGTGAAATTAAATTATAAAGTTGTCGTGACTTTTGGTAGATTTCCTATAGAACTTAACAGTCAGTGAAAGATTTTGAAATGAAAAAACTTACTTAAGTAGAATAAAAATGATTGAAAAATATGTATGAATACCTTTTTATAGTTCTTCTCTCTTGGTAAACGGTCTGACCGCGTAAAAATTTATGGATATGCCTTCATTGACCTATCAAATAATCCGGCGCTGAATTTTGTACTCCACAAAATAATGTCTTAGAAATATTTATTTATAAAGTAGACATGTGACATGTATAGTTGATATTATTAGATAGTTTTCATAGCCAAAACAAAATGAAAAACATAAGTAATGCTGTCGATTATTTTGTTATTACAAACATGCATTTGACCAGTAATTGATTTAATTTATCATCTTATCTTATCTATTAAAGACCCTCCTTCTAAACAGAAGATTATTCCTTACTTCGCTTATCCATGGTTTATGTCAAGTCTTGCATCTATATTAGAGCTTTAAATGTTTTCAAGCATGTCTATATTTATTAAATTATTTGTTTTTTTTAAAAACTGTTTATTGAATTTTTATAAATTTTCAATTTTCGATAAAACCATAATAACATAGTAGATACTCACTCACCATGGGGATCTTGTCTCCATGTCATGACCACAGAGTGGTGCACTCAATCAGAGACAATATTAATGGTTATACCCAGTGCTTTTTTGTAAACAAATAGGTTCCGGTACTCAGTGATGGATTGCCTAACTTTTAATTACCATTTCGCACCTCGATGCAAGCTAAATCACAACTGCAAAGATACTAAATGTCTAAAACAATTTTATTTTATAATTAACCAATAATAGCAAACTTTAAAATACAAGAAAAGTAATAATTTTTTCCAACATTGAAAAAGGTGCCGGTACGCCGTACCGGTGCGTACCGTCACAAAAAAAAAGCACTGGTTATACCCATTCAGTCGTTCTATATAATATGTTGTAATGTCTATGATATGGAAATTTATTTCAGAGGATCTCAGCATTTTATGCTGCCTTATTGCTTATCAGAGTTTTAAATCTTTTAGTAGAAACTTATGAATGTACAAATAAAATGTCCACACTTGACAGAAAAGGGAAAGAAGGGAAATAAGAGCAGCTCCAAATAAATAAAAACAGTAATGAAATCTTGAGTCCGGATGAGAGCTACCGATAAGCCAAAAAGAGATGACATCGACGACGACGACTAGGGGAGTAGAGGGTCAAGGTCAAGCAAAGAAAATCACACGAGTACATACAATCTGACATAAAGCACCAGACAAGATCAGATAAACAAACAATGCAGCAGCCTGTCCCCCCCAGTAACAACAATGGTAAGTGTGCTTGTGCTTCTACTTGGTTGTGACACATCAAAGTCATTGGTCCACCAATAACATAATCTTACATCTCATTTATTAATCCGCAGTGAACATACTAAGCCACAGCCTTCAACTGTCACAATTTAGCGACTTCAAATCAATAACCTATTAAAATTTCTCTGTCATTACAAATTTACAATGAAAAAAATCTTAAGATTAACAGAACATAATTAAATGCACATGATGCGATGATGCCACGTTATAATTACTTGTGCTATTCGGTTTTATGATAGTTCATTGTTTTTATGGTTCTACAGAACTTATCAAAGAGAAAATTGACTACCCCCCCGAGAGCTTAGATAAGTTTCATAAATCCAACCATTCATCACAAACCATTTTTGTTTCCTTTGATGTGCACAAACTCTCTACTGCAAAATTCTCAAGAAGAATACAACACCGTCAAGGACTTTTGACACAGTTATGTGGGGTTAGAGTATCATGCTTTTTTAATAATTTTTTTTGTCTTTATTTCACAAACTTACATTTTGTGGATTGTAGTATGTAGTTTAATTGATTTCATATGACTGATACATTTTAGTAATGAAAATAAGGGACATGGAATCCACATGATGATTGCTTTTTATATGATTCTACTTTTCAACATAAAACCTGCCAGAATGGCCTGAAACTTTAAAACTCCAGCAGCCTAGATAGTACATATAGCCATGTGCATTTAAGTATATTCAGTAAATAATTATATCCTCAAAGAGTTTGCATTTTTCCACATACGAAAAAAGTCCCAAAATATAAGACTAGGATTTGATGACTTGAATACTTAACAAATGAATATTTGGTCTCTTTTTAAGAAATGTTTATTTATGCAAAATAGGGCTGGAGTTCTTCCCCTGCTTTATGGGTTAGTTTGAAGAGGACACAACAGGCCAACAGAGTTTCTGATTCCTGAGTTTGACCCAAATTTATGTTTCAATAACAAATCCCTTCGGTGTGAAAAATGCAAAGCTCCTAGAGCTAAATAAATGCATGAAAACATTCAATAGAAATGGTGGTAAGAAACTAATCATGATATTTAATTATCTCTACCAAATTACAATAATGCATTGATGTCATTTCTATTTTCTAGTGAAATCTCGTAGCAAAAGTTAATTTTTTGTTAAATAGCGTAGAACTTCTTTAATAATTTTTTGGGGTTTCTTTTTAAGTTTTTGGGATGTGATGAGAAATACGATTTCTCAAATGAGAAATAATTTTTTTGTGTGTGACAGAAGAAAAGGGAGTGGTGAGAGCAATGGTGACTTACCTTAGCCGAGTCTTTCAGGGCCAGCATGGCGGGGTCATTGACACTCTTGCCCGAGGCGTTCTTGGTGGCGCTGATCAGGTCGGACAGCGCAGAGGCCACGTCCTTGACAGCATTGATCAGCAGGACCTGTGGCCAAGCAGGCAGAGAGGCGGATGGACAGAGAGGTTAACAAAAGTCATGCGGGGAACTTCATCTGAGGTACACGGATGAAACACAACAATGCAGTTTGAAACTGTCAATATGACAGGTGTTGAGCTGAATGTAAACACTAGAGGGAGCCAACCAAAAATGACAGTGGTCTAAATGAATGAAGGCGACTGATGATCTTTTTTGCGATTCAGTCACTACACAAACTTTAACTTCGTTGGCATAAATTTCAGCATTACCATTTTAGATTATTCAGTTTCTGTAGGTACATCTTAAATGTACCAACTCTAGGTAAATAATTTATGGATGTGTGCATTTCCACTAGCTAAGACCTCTATTATTAAAGACAGTTTTTATTCCATCAGCGGCCAATCCCCGCTCCCGTAAATAACATTTTGAAATCTCAAAACAAAATGCAACAAGAATAAGAGTGACAAAAACAAACTGAAAGAGATAAAAGAAACTCTAAAAGGCAGCATAGCCCTACTGAAGTAAACCACACAGTCTATTCAAAGCTCAAACAATAGAATAACAATTCAGTCATTTAACTGTTGGCTTGTGGGAGGCAGTTTGACTAAAACCAACAAAAATTGGGATGTACAGAATAATTATAAGAAATTAATTATCTAGATTTCTTACATGGTTGATGCTTTTGCAAAAATACAAACTGACTTCATTGTAGCCCAAACATTTTATTTACCTTAACAGATATTTTTAACATGATATGATGGCGAATGTAGGGATAACACTTTTAGGAAATTATTAATTTTGTTTACTTCTTTTTATCCAGATAAATTCTTGCTTATTTCAAAACTATAAAACATTCTCCCCCCCCCCTCCTTTTTTTTCCTTCCTCAAATCTGATATAATGTAACAGACCAATACATATCTTATCTGTTACAGACGCTCCTTCTATACAGAAGATTATTGCATCCTAAGCTTATCTTTGGCTGGGTCGCAGCTTAAATTTTAACTTTACCAAGTACTCTCCACTTCTGACAAATGGATAGGGTCAACAATGACAGATAGTTCTCTAATAAACAAGAGCATATCTGGAAAATGCCCTACACTATGATGGTCAGACATACCTGAGCCTCTGGTTGTTCAGATCCAAGGGAGGCTGCACCCAGCTTGACGACATCGGCCAGTCGGGTGATTGTTTTCACAGCGCACTGGGCGGCAGCGGCAAGCTGTTCCTGATTGGAAGCCGCACCAGCGACAAGAGTTTTAGTGTCCTCCACAAGAGCTTTGGCCGTCTTGAGAATGTTCTCCCTTGAATCAGATACAAATTTGTTTATTTATTTGAAGAACCAGAAAGGATGCAGAAGATAGAATAGTTACCTATTTGCCTTAAAAATATTCTCCCTAGCTTTAAAATATTGCTGCTATAATTATTCAAAGAGCTAAAAAAAATATGTATGAAAAATTTAACAGTTATTTTAGTAGCTGCCATGAGAATGGTAATGCCAGAAATAGTCTGTATTAAAACTACATTTGATGTGATGTTTAAAAGCTGAAAACTCCTGAATTCAGAATTATTTACAACTGCAGCCACACATACTCTACAATTGGTGGTTAAAAATGTGCATCTTTGCCTTTCCTCTTTAATATTTCACAAGACAAGAGAAGGTGGCATAGAACTTTCTATTCTTTCTACACCAACTCTAATGTATTTGCCAAATTTTTTCATGTATCTCATTTGAAAATAAAATTTTACTGACCTCTGGTCAGCGAATGACTCAGAACCTTCGTCGTTGAGGGTTCCGGCTGAGGCGAACATGATGGTTGTGTCCAGGTCTCCTATGATACCGCTGACCGTACTGGCGGCGTTGATACATGCCTGTGTTCCTCGGGCGCCTGCTTGTAAGGCAGCAAGGACATAAGCAACCTGGGGAGACACATGCAAGAATATTCAACTTGAGATGACAGGAGGGGTGAAAGGTCGTAAAACATTGAGATGACAGGAGGGGTGAAAGGTCGTAACACATTGCAAGTTGGAATGAGACCTAAACTCGAATGCTAAATTCACTCTTAGAAAAAATTTAATCCAACTTAGGCCACAAGTACTGTTCAGCGCCACAAGCGATAGAGTTACCTTTTCCTGCACACTCTTGGCGTGGTCACTGAGTTCTTTTTGTGTGTACTGATCCGTGGGGTTACCCTGGAGATTGCCGGCGTCTTGTACCAGCTCCACGCAGGATTTTCCGAGGTCTTGGACGGTTGACCTGATTCTGTTACCGATCTGTTGACATGTGGAAAATGTATAAACCCATTTAGTGACTTCTTAAATTGTTTTAAAAAGTAATTCACCACTGCGTCATCTTCGGCAACAGTGCCTCTCAAATTGTTGGGACTGTGCAAAGTCTGGTCAAGAAGATCAGTGCTTCTCAAACTATTGGACTGAGCAAAGTCTGGTCCAGATGCTCTGAGTTGCCAATCCACAGCAGGGAGAATTTTAAAAGATACATAAACAAAAAATCTGTAATCAGTAAACCAGAAACTACTATCTGCTTGTAATGGAAAATATCTCTTGGAGGTTATACCTCTCTAAATTTTATAAACAACAAATAAAAATATAAGCGCAAATCACTTTCATGAGAGTATTTCTGTTTCCCTAATGTTAAATTGTATTATTCACTCTAAGAGACTGTTTGTGTGTGTGTGTGACACTGGTCAACAAAATTTATTCTCACCTCTAAGTTGTTAGCAGCTTGCGTGGCACCTAAAGAGGCGTTGGCCAGGGCTGCGTAGTCCCTGGTCAGCTGGTTGGCCAGCACGCCCAGCTGGCCAACATTGGTTGTTGATTTACCAATCTGTTAAATAAACAGGTTAGTTGTTATTAATTCCTTTCAGCTATTCAACTTGACCTCATCAAAGGCCCTGTACCCTTGACACATTTGGTTTCAAGAGTTTCAATATTAACAAATACGTAAAATTTTGTAAAAACCATTTTATAAAATTGTCACTACAAGCACAAAGTGGATATTTTCATTAAAAAAAAATTTAATTGGACAGTAAATTTGAAGACTCCACAGGTTTTTAAAGATAACTAGGTAGTATTTTGAAACCGTTGAGCCAATTCCCAGTATTCCCACATGAAACAAATAAAGGTTTGCAAATAGTTTTCTTTTCTACATTGTTCAAGATAACTCTTAAAAATGTACGGTGCAAAAATTGAAATCTTTTTCATTTTTATTGATTAACATTTAATATTTATAATGAAAAAAACCAACAACACTTTTTTAAAATGAAATCTACTTAAAATAATTGTCCTACCATATCTTGGGCTGTCCTTGCGATCTGTTTTGCTAGTCGGACCATGTTAGTTTGGTGGTCAACAAAGGAAAGGTTTTCTATAATGGACATTCTGTCAATCTGGCGTTCATCCGTCTGAAAAATAAACAACAAGAAACTGCTGTAAAAACATTTTTCTCCCTTTATTGTTTGTTTATTTTCAATACTATAAGCCCTGTCAAAGAATTGATGCAGATTATAATCGAATGTGAATCAATGTGTTATAAGTTCATGAGAACTTCACTACCCCCACCAATAATCTTCAACAGAACACACAAGCCTGGTGTGTACATAAACAGAACACACAAGTCTGGTGTGTCAATCAACAGAACACACAAACCTGGTGTGTCTATCAACAGAACACACAAGTCTGGTGTGTCTATCAACAGAACACACAAGCCTGGTGTGTCTATCAACAGAACACACAAACCTGGTGTGTCTATCAACAGAACACACAAACCTGGTGTGTCTATCAACAGAACATGTAAGTCTGGTGTGTCTATCTATTAACAGAACACACAAGCCTGGTGTGTCTATCAACAGAACACACAAGCCTGGTGTGTCTATCAACAGAACACACAAGCCTGGTGTGTCTATCAACAGAACACACTGGATTGTGATTGGAGATATAACATTTTAGGACCCCAAGATCCCATGAGTCATGTGATCCCTTTCATGGACTCCTACCCTGGCAATGGACTTGGTTATGGTGTCTATCATGCTGTTGACGACTCCAGACTGTGAGGCGGCCTCCTCCATGGTCTGCAGCAAGTCCTGCAGGACATCCTTCATATCGTCTGCTGCACTGTCGATAGGACCGTGGGTGTGGGTGGCCTATTGAAACATAAAAATGCAAGACTAGGCACAAAAAAACATGGATAAGCGTAGGACGCAATAATCTTCTGTATAGAACTAGCAGTAATAGATAAGATAAGATAAATTATGGAATGCACCTTGATTTGCTTCACTATATCAGAGGTTTCCAAACTGTTGGCAGTAGTACCCTAGGGAGCCAGTGCTTCCTCACAGGGAACTTAAAAATATTCATAAAATTATTTGCTACTTTTCAGAACATTAGACATGGATGCCTGGGATAATGACCACCACAAAATGAGCAGTGGTGAAACTTGGACTTACTTTTGGATTACCTCCCCCTTCTTTACAGGCGTACATAAACTGTAAGGCCGACTCGGCAACAGTTTTGGTCAGGTCGAGGATGTTCATCTGTTGTTTGGAGTTGACCGTCTTGCTGGCACTGCCGATGGCAGATCTTGTCAGAGGCTCAAAGTAGGAAGACACTGTTGATATCTGGGGGTTAGATAATTTGTGGAAATAGAGCAATAATACTCCAGCAATCAAAATAGCAAAAATATTACAGGAATCAATAGAGCAATAACATTCCAAGAATCAATAGAGCAATAATATTACAGGAATCAATAGAGTAATAATATTCCAGGAATGTATAAAGAGATAACATTCCAGGAATCAATAGAGCAATAATATTCCAGGAATCAATAGAGCAATAATATTCCAGGAATCAATAGAGCAATAATATTCCAGGAATCAATAGAGCAATAATATTCCAGGAATCAATAGAGCAATAATATTCCAGGAATCAATAGAGCAATAATATTCCAGGAATCAATAGAGCAATAATATTCCAGGAATCAATAGAGCAATAACATTCAAAGAATTAATAGAGCAATAATATTCCAGGAATCAATAGAGCAATAATGTTACAGGGCAATGATATTCCAGAAATCGAAACATGCTCATGTAACATTACTCCATCATATAATCTAGACGGTTAGGATGTTTAGAACTTTCCAGTTTGAATTCTCACCAAATGTCCCAAGTTCTGAGGTTCCTCTTTGGCTGCCTGCCTGATCAGATCTACTCTGTCTAATATTTCTCTGGCACTGTTGATCATTTGTTCTTGGTAAGCCTAAGAGAAGAGAAACCTTGTTTATGTTTTATTGGCTAAAACTTTCAAAACTCGTATATTTGTTCTTGGTAAGCCTAAGAGAAGAGAAACCTTATCTATGTTTTATTGGCTAAAACTATCAACACTCGTATATTTGTTCTTGGTATGCCTAAGAGAAGAGAAACCTATTTCTCATTCATTGCCTAAAACTATCAACTGTCATACATTTAAAAAAAAAGGTGTAAGATAAATTGTATTTAAATATCAATAACGGTGGCAGGTCGCCTTGCCTTCAAAGACTTTTCATCACGAGGCTTGAGGTTCTGGCTAATGGCCGCCAGTGAGGCTTGGTCCAGGTCACGGATGGTCAAGTTCAGGTGCTCAATGGCGTTGTCACACTCGTGTTGGCCGGGGGCCATGTCCCTACATCACAACAAAAAATTGGTTCTTTAAGCATGAATATACATAAAATTTAAATATATTGTTAGCATTTGCGTCTTAAAAATTATTGAAACAATGACTAGTGCAGTATGCTATATATCAAGAAAATACAAATCTATATAAAACACCCGAATATTGAGCAAGCCAGACGCAGGCGAACCCTCCCTTCCCTTCCCTGCCAATTGTTGGTCTCGATACATGCGCACTGCGGTTGAGCTACCTCCCCCCCTCCTGCACCACCCTCGCTTGCCAGCCATGTGAACACCCCAACAAGCTCTGAGCCAGCTCCGATTTGGTTGATTTGCTTTGCTAACAGGTGTGTATCATTGCTCTCTTCTTTTCTGCGCGTATGCTATTCCGCGGGTCGGCTTGTATATATTAATTTGCTTCATCAAAAATGACCAGGGTTTTGAATAAATCAGTATAAAAATAAAATTAAAAAATAGGGAGGAAGACAAAAGGAACTCACTTGATAGATGAAACTAGTCTCTTGATGGCCTCTGACACACTCTTGGAGTGGAAGGAGTACATCTGATAGGTTTGGGGATCCTTGGGGTTGACCGCCAGCTGCTTGGCCGCTTGCAGCATGCTGCACGCTCCCTCGATCATGGCCTTGCCTGACTGGGTGATGGGCTCTTGTGCCTGGCGAGCCTGCAAGGGGAGACAATAGCTGAGGCTGGTTGAAGGGGAGACAATAGCTGAGGCTGGTTGAAGGGGAGACAATAGCTGAGGCTGGTTGAAGGGGAGACAATAGCTGAGGCTGATTGAAGGGGAGACAATAGCTGGGGTGGGCTGAAGGGGAGACAATAGCTGAGGCTGGCTGAAGGGGAGACAATAGCTGAGGCTGGCTGAAGGGGAGACAATAGCTGAGGCTGGCTGACAGGCATGTTAGTAATACTCGCTTTGGTTAAGTCAATGTCAACAAAACATTTTGCTTCTGGTAGCACTATCAGTGTTCCTATAAGGTTCATACAAAAATTCTATTGAGTAGGAGTGAAAAAAATATGGCTGAAATAATGATTTGTAATTTTGAAGAAAAGAAAAATAAAAAAATAAAAAAAACAAGATATAAAAAGCCATTTCCAACAAAGTTGCCAAGTAAGAAATATGGAGTAAATTTAATTGTAAAGAAATATTATTATTTTTTAGCGCTGTAGGACATTTCTGTGGAGGATCTATCTAACCAACAAGAGGCAGTACATCTATACACACTTGAGCCTTTGTGTGTTTGAAGGCATGCCTTTCTTTTTAACATATAGAATAGGACTGCGATAAAGCTTTTAAATTCAATACAAGATACATGAAGGAATTGTGTGATCAAAACAATAAATTATAACTTTATTAAATAATGGACTAATACACAAGTAGACATTTGGGCTATTGCCTACATCAGAAAAAATAAAGGAACACAACTATTAAAATTAAATTTACATTATATATGAAATGTTAACAGCCTACCAAGGAAAAAATAACAATTTAATAATTATTTTTTAAAAACACAAAAATGAAAAGAAGAAAGATGGGCACAATTACTAAACAAAAAGTACAGGATAGAAGAAGAGCTTTACCTGGGCACTGATTTTGGCAGGTTTACTGGCAAACTCTGGGGATGAGGCAAATGTTGTCAACTCATCGACAGCGTTGATCAGCGGCCGTGCAGCCTCGGCACATTTCTGTCTGTTTTCTTCTGTGAAATCACTGTCCAGAGCCTGCAGACATTGGTCAGTGATGTATGGATTAATTTAATTGACATCAGAATTCATGGCCTCTTCTCTAATATTTGAATACCTCAAGGGAAGAAACGGCTATGTGACATTTTTGAAATGTTTTAGTTATCCTCTGTATCTGATAGAGGATCACAAATAGAATGTTCTGAATGTGGTTTTATGAAAAAATTAAGTATCTGACCCTATTAAAAATTCAAATCTATTAAGTTAATTTATAAGAAATCTGTATAATTTTGATCTTTAAATCTTGAATAACTCAAAACTAAACAAATGTGGCATAGCCGTTTCTTCCCTTGAGCTCTTCATTTGTATGCGAGTGAGTCTTCAATCAGCAAACTCCACATTTTGTGTGTGTCTGACATTTATTTCCTACTTCACAGAATCAGGAAACAGCTGTGAAGTCAAAGGAATCATTGCTGCAATGAGGGGGTGTAGATGCTCTAATATTACTCCTTTGGAGTTTATTCTCTAGGAGCAAATACTAAAGTACGGTTTGAAGGGGGGGCAACACTTTTATAGTGAATTTTTAATGTTGCCCTTAGGACCAAAATCATATTCAGAGAAAAGGTTAACTTGACATCGGCGTCTCATTCTTGATGCTTTCTGTCTTCTGGTATTAACATCACTTAAATGTATGTAACTACAAACTCTTCAATACCAGACACACAAAGTATGCGATACAACTGGAAGCAATTTGAAAGGAAGGCACGGGAGTAAGACGAGTTGAAAATTATTATAGTGGGTCTTGGAGGGGTAAAAGACATATCTAAGTGGAGTTATCAGAACAACTGTTGTCCAGTTTAATTCAACTTCAAATTATAGCTACAGAAAACTCAACCATAGTGTTTTAATTTTAGACCTAAACAAAAAAATAAAGCCACCATTTGCCTCATTGTAACAGATAGACCCACCTTGATGGCTTTGACCAGGCTAGCCGTGCTGTTGGCGACGTCCTTCGCACTCTGCACAAAGTGCCGTTTGGCCACAGGGTTGGCGGTCTTTGAGGATGCCAGTCTACAAGAGTTACAAAGAGATGAGGTGTGCTTGGCAACAACTGTGGCTGCAGACAGGACCTGTGAACAAAAAGGAACAGCGTCATGTTGAATGCCTGGTCCCAAGAATGAAGACATTTTTAGAGGCATTTAAAAGCTGCAATAAGGAAGAGCAAGTCATTTAATACAAATGATACATGGATTAAGATTTAATATTTCAAACTTTACATATAACTGAAAATAATTGGGTATTTAATATTCCAGTTACAAAAGTGCATCTGAGACATGGGAAAACTAAAATGAAACTAAATGAAATTAGATTAGTCTAAATGAAATGTTAGGCCAAAAATAAGCGCTAAGAGTTGATGTGGATAAAGAAGATTAAACAACACTGATATTGACATTGGAATAGACCGCAAAGAAATTAAAAAGTTCATTAACAATCCTTTTTTTTGTTGAAAGAGTTCGCCTGGCTTGTTTGATTTATTTTCAAATTAAATTTTTACATTACAACATTGGGGCATATGAAACATTTAGCTAATCACAAAATAAATTTAAAAAATTTCAGTGGTTCTCAAGAAAGTGTCTCATTAAAGTTGCTTTTGTGAAACTTGTTTTTTTTTATTTAGCGAGAAATTAAAGCTTTGAAAAAACTAATAACAAAATTCAAATTGCTGCATTTTGGAAATTGATATTGGTTAAAAACAACAAATGAAGATAAATAAAAACTCAACACAAACCGAACAAAAGAAAAGTTTCTTTTACCTATAAGTTTTTTCATGACAAATGAAATATTATTTAGCTTAACCTAAAAATAAAAAGGTGACAGTTTATGGAGCACTGTGATCGAAAGGAAAATAAGAATTGAGAACCACTAATCAAATCATAATAATGGCCTTCATAGAAAAAGTTCATGCGAATGCTATTACCCAGCTTAAAGGGAGTGCCCCAGAATTTATTGCAGACTCGGACTTAAAACATGAAAAAATGGTTTAAATGGAGTGAATTAAAGTGATGAGAAAAAGAAAAAAGATCCCTGATGTAAATAATGAAATATTTTAAAAAATAAAATGATACTTAAAAAAATTGAAGATAATATTAGTGGTACTAAAATTTTCAACAAAGGTTAGTGTAAAATTTTAGGTTTTTAAGTGCATGCTTTCTTTGCTCTGTTAATGTGTCATAACTGTTATTTGATTTTTTAAAAATTCTTTTTTAAAAGACAAGACATTTTAGAACTGCAATGCAATTTTTAAAATTGTCAACATGAGAAGAATTTTTCAGGTTAAAATGGAAAAAAATGGCAGTTAAAAGTCTGCTATTGACTCACATTTACAGAAAGCTCGTCTACAAGGCAAGGTAGAGTTTTTGAATTTATCATCGGAAGTCAATTTTGAAAATGAAAATATAAACGTGAAAAGTCTATTTCAAAGTTAATATTTCATCTTGATGTTTTTTCTTTATTACAATATCTATATATATATTTGCATTTCACTTATAAGAGCTTTGGTCAAGAACAGATGCTAGGGAGATTAGAGCATTGCAGTTTTAGACTGGGTTACTGTCAACATTACAGACAAATGTTTGATTCGTGAAACAGTGTTACTGGCATGCACAGACTTCTGACACAGGTCAAGACAAGAACACAGATGTTAGTCATGCCAGAGTCACTCTCTGCCCTGTACACGACCTGATTCAATCAAACAAACAGGATATCATTTCACCAGTACCACTGGAGTGAACCATGGACTGCACTAAGAAAGATTCAACTGATGTGTTAACTTGTGGTCATTGTTTATCAGAAATCTAAGTCAATTTAAGTCTGATCCAAACAAGGGCAGTATGATTTATGTGTCTACTTTGCAATTTAAAAAAAAATATTGAGTGGCTATATCAAAAAGAAAAATATTTCATAAATTCCAAATCCAATTGTGTGCATTATTTTCAAAGAAAAAAAAAGTATTTGGGGGAAAAAATAAGTAAAAACTTGATTATAGTATATGTTATTTATATATATATATTTTAAATTTGCCTTCTTCAGTAGCTTTGTGACTATCTCCTGCAGACAAAAAAAATTGGGAGGAAATGTAAAATGACATGAAACAAAAAGAAATAAAAATATAGGAAATGAGGGAGAAATAAAAAACTTACTTGATAACAGATCTGAAAGAAGGAATTGTTCAATGGTAGAAGAAAATTTGGGCTGATAAAAAGCAAAACATGTGTGAACTAAACTTCTCTGCACACTGAATTCTATGGCGAGACTACAAGGTCACATGACTCCTGGTAACTAACTACATCATGATTCCTGACTAATGCTATCATTTCAAGGTAAACCAATCATCAAAGTGCTAACAAATCTCAAATGGTAAAAGTAAGAAGTAATAATAATAATAATAATAATAATAATACAACATAAAGCTACAAGCCAGGCTACAGAAATTTATCTTATACGTTAGTTTTAAAAAAAACTATGTCACTCACTAATGTTATAGGCTATCAAGTAAATAAATAGCTACAATTTCGATCATAGATTTAATAACATTTAATGATGGTTAAGATTGAACTGTCAATTTTACAAAATAATCAAAATTTACTGACAAAACTGACTTTCTATTTTTTCATTTTTATAAAAAAATGTTTTTTTAACATAATTTCTTTTACTATAACCATTAAATTCTTCAATCTCGCCAGCAAACAAACAAATAGCTTTAAAGTTGTAATGTTAGGGAATAAGTAAAACAACAAGTGACATGTTATCTCAGTTCAATGGATTATGTGATAAAATCTGGGACAATTGTAAACAGAACACAGATATTTTTGTATAGATACAGTTTAGGAATTTCTACAGAAGAATTTTTCACTTTAGAAATTGTGTCATTTTTATATATTAAAAAAAAATTACTATTTTCTATAAGCAAATATAAAAAAATTGATCTATTAATGAAATTCTGAAATATTAATTTTTTTATTTTTTTTTGAAGGGGGAGGGGGACAAAGTGTCCTCAGTTTTAAATAAATTTGAAAATTTTGAAACAGGCATTTTGAGGTATTTTTTATCTCTTTTAGATGTGTCTCTAGGATTGGGGCATAAAAGAAAAATGTATGGGTGTAATAAAAATATTTTTTTTAAAATTGAATATCATTTCTGTAGAAATTGCCATGAAACAATAACCTATGTAAAAGAAAGAGCTGAAGATATGAATGTGTTTACAGCATGGGAAATGGAGCCTTAGCTTATTTTCTTTTTAAAAAAACAACAACACATGTTTGGCAGCTGGCTTACCATAGAACGCAAATTCCATGATGCATAATACTTGTTGGCAGAGAGACGGAGAGAAAGTTGTTAACAAAACTTAACAGTACAGATAGAGATACATGGTTATGGAATACCCTCTGTTCAAGGAAGATTTAAGCTCCTATATTTAAATAATTGAGCTCCAACCTTTTAGGGATAATATTGGCAGTTGTATATGAAATTATACATTTTTTCAGTAACCAGACAATATACTTCATAATGCTCTACTAAAAGTTTGAATGTAATGGGTAAGCTCTATGAGTTTTATTGCAGTGAACGCCAATCTGAGGATTCATAAATGAGAATGATACACAGAGTGGATAAAACTACAGATGGCGTAAACGCAGGGAATAATTGTAACGACTATGAATTAATATTTCTTTGTTTACCATTTCGTAGATGGCACCAGCCCAAATTTAAAAGGTATCACTCTTCGGGATGTGCAAGTGAATCTTATCTTATCTTAAACCAAACTAATAGAGAATGAAGGAAAAAACTTCCCTCCATCTAACTGCAAATAAACATTATTTTTTTAACAAAGTATTTGTTTATTTTCGATGTTTTCAATCAAAATTATATCAAGAAATTATTGTGTACCTTATTACTTTAACTGAAATGTAAGATGTCATTATTGTGTTAGGTATTAATGAAAAAAATATCAAAACTAATCTTCTTAATTGTTTAACACAGGTTGTAGCTATTCATGACAAAAAATAGTAGTTACAGCAATAAATATTAGCATTGTTACGAGAAAAGCATGTCGAATAATTTTGGTTAAATTGTTTCCTGATAGTAAACTTAGTCCACAAAGTATGTCCTTATTTTCTTTAATAAATAATTGTTGAAGACTCAAAAGGTTTGGACCCCTCCTATTATATAAGAAAAAATTAACACAATAAATTTTGAAACTAATAATTTTAATTATTAATTTATTTTTAAGTTTTCATCATACTGTAGCAATTCTTTTAAAATTAAGAAACACCCTTTTTTTAAAACAATTTCAGATAAAAATGTATTTCCTCTCAAATTAAATTAAAGGAATACTTTGGAGCCATCTAAATTTTATAGATAAAAAAGCAACTTTAAGGCCAGGCTCTGCATAAAGCATAACTAGAAACATAAGCAGCTGATTGTAGCCTTCAACACCCTTAAGTATACACCCGGAGCTCTTATGATGAAGTTATTGGAAAGTCATCAAGGAATGAGCATTGATATATGAAGACAAGGACATATTTTTGGAAAAGGTACAAATATGATTTCTTTGTAGTTAGATGTACACAAATAAAATATACCACTGTAGAAGATGTTATGCAGTAAGTGTGGAGGAACCTACCTGGGCTTGTGTGTTGTTGCCCTAAATAATGAAGGTTGTGTGGTTATAAGGTGTGGGGTAGCTCAATCAATCTTACATGTTATTCAAGTGTCCCCATGTGTAAAAATTATTTACACGGAGATCAATTATAAGTAATAGAGAAATTTACTTTAACAAATAAAACACCTAGAAAAGCACTACTTAGATAATTTTTAAAAAAAAACTTGAAGTTAATTTTTTTTAAACAAAAAAAAACCATGCTTTTAAATTTAAAGCAAAAACTTAAGATAAAAACAAAACAATGAATGTTATTTAATACCAGCAAGCATTTAATGCAATCTCTAGCTGCATTCACTGTTCACACACACCCACACACTAGTACGAATGAAGATGTTTTTCTAGACAACCTCTACCACAATCTTCAAATCTCATCAACAGTCTATATAAGCCATTGGGAGAATCCAGGGTAGAACTCTTGAGAGAGTTATCTCCCGGTGAAACCCACCAGTAGTACCAACATGGCTGTCGGGTCAAGGACTTTTAACAATTTTATCAATAAGAAAAAGATTTAATAAACATTCTAAACAAAAAGGGAATAGGAAAAGAATTAATTAACATTCTAAACAAAATGGGAATAAGAAAAATATCATATTTTGAAGTAAAAAAAGTATCTGCAACACAGGGGAAAATTCTGTCAAGTGGATTGGAAGTTCAGATGGAGTTTGTTTTTTTAAGTTCACCCTAAACAATTTCTGATTCTTGTTGTGCCCTTTTTAAATGACAGCACTGCTTCAAGAGGTAATTCAGATCAAGGTCTGAATGATGTGCGGGGAGGGAAGGAAGGGTGGGGACTACTAGAGCACTATTTTATGTATTACCTGTTGCTGAGAACTGGCAGGGTTGGTCAGATTTTGACACGCCATCTGTATTGCCTGATTGGCCCGAGCAAATTGGGTCTGGTCAACAACGCCAGGTCGACCGGGCTCCGAGGCGGGGTCAGAGATGCCAACCAAATAGGCAGCCTGGAAAATGTTTAGTTAATTTTCTTTATCAACTGCTGCACCAATCACCCGACCTAAAGTTATTTACATGAAACACTTGAGAGTGTAACTTATTAATCTAATGCAAGGGTAGGCAAAGTGCGGACCGCTGGCCATGTGCGGTCCGTCGCAGTGTTTTTAGTGGTCCATCAAGACATTCAGAAAAACCCGCCTTGAAGTTTGATAGGGTGCACTTGTCGTCTCATTAAACCAATTCTATAATTAAATGTGCTAGCAGCTAGAAATCTAGATAATATGACATTAGTACAATAAATAAATTTTAATAAAACTATCAACTTTGTTTAAGTTTTATTTATTGATTATTATTATTATATCAATAACAGTTTTCCAGAAATGAAATGTCTTTTTAACTAAAGAACAACCATCTTAAACGGTGCTGCCCTCCGCTAAAGCCCGCTACCACAAAGTGGCCCCCGAGCCTAAACATCTGCCCACCCTTGATCTAATGCATATGTTTTGACAGCCTCCTGATGTTTTACCAAGACCCACCTGCACTGAAGCCTCCGTAAGGCCACACACAGAGTTGGCAAAGTTGCGGACCGAGCCACAGAACTCGTCCATGTCTTGTTTCTTGGCGTGGTTTGAGATTCCTGTCATGGCGTCTCCAAGATCCTACAAGTACGTTAAATGTATTCTTTGAACAGTTATATGTATCATTTGAACAGCTATATGTATCATTTAAAAGCTTTTAGATGCAAACATCTACAGATACATCTTATGTTTCATTTAAACAATTTTAGATGCAAACATCTAATAACAAAATGTATGGCATCAATTACTGTAAGGTGCTCTCAGGGGATATTAGTTATATAAAAAAAATGGGATTTCATGAGTGATTTCCCTTCATTTGTCACTTCATGCACAATTTCTTGGTTAAAAATTATTACTGTGTACAGTGCTGAAATTGCAGAATGCAGGCCTTGACTATATTTTAGATAGATTGTTTACAAATCTCTTGCCATTTGTTTAGTACCTTATTTGGTATTTTGTTACTAAAAATTGAAATAATGAATATAGTGTGAAAAATATCATGTAGTGAGTAAAAATGTATCTATATATGAATATATATATTATACCTATAATACCATTAGGCTTGTCATTTTTTTGTAAGGGAGAAAATAAACGTTTCCCACTTGGGAACAGCGGTTTTAATGGAGAAAAATTTTCCACCTGATTTGGTATCAGTAATATTAATCACAGAGCGATTGTTGTAACATAATTCAAAAACCTGCATTTTGGTATCAGTAATATTAATTAGAGAGCGATTGTTGTAACATAATTCAAACACCTGCATTTTGGTATCAGTAATATTAATCACAGAGCGATTGTTGTAACATAATTCAAACACCTGCATTTTGGTATCAGTAATATTAATTAGAGAGCAATTGTTGTAACATAATTCAAACACCTGCATTTTGGTATCAGTAATATTAATTAGAGAGCGATTGTTGTAACATAATTCAAACTAACCTTGGACTTCTCCATGACGGCCTGCAGTGAATCAAAGTAGGACAGGTCACTGACCGGTTCATTGGGGTTGTCCAGCATACTTGCAATCATCTGAAACAAGTTGTGGGAGTTGGGGAGGGTATAAAGTCATCTCAGGTCCAACACAGCATTGAATGGTCAGAAATGAAATCTATTTTAACACAAACCACATGTCCACTTCGTAATTTGCCCACGCACTGATCAAATAGACTTTAAATATATGAGTACCTGAATCTGCCTGAGGGCATTGTCACATTCTTTCTGTCCAGGAGCCGACTGGGTGCAGATACTAAACAAGTGGTTGATGCTCTCGGTGACAGCTCTGTAAGGCATTGGACAGTTTGTTAAACACAGCAGAGGTGAGGACATGCGTGGATTAATGCCTCAGTGGTGATGATAGAGCTCAGATGATGACACACAGTGAAACATGTGCAAACACAGTGAATAAATTGTGCAAACACAGTGAATACAATGTGTTGCTTATGTCAATTTAAAGGTGTGTTTGATATCAGCTTAATTTTAAGTATTGGGTATGTCTTTTAAGTACGGGGGAAGAGGGGAAATAATGTTTTTTTTGTGCATAATTAAGCAAAAGTAGTAAGTTGCATTGAAGCACAGTTGCCATCAATCAGATAGTCGGCATCAAATAACTTGTTATGTTTTAAAACCTTGCAGTGGCTAGTGTTTTGATGTGTCATGGTGTTTTGGTCACAAACCTTAAATACCAGTTCAACAGTGAGGTCCCTTACCTACTTTCAGTGTCATACAGCTAAAATATGTCTTTTCATTATTTATATAGTTGTGACCACCCCAAATGTTGGTTCCCAGGCCAGGAATCTACGTGATATAAGATGATTATGCCAAGACCAACCTGGCAGCTTGGGCTAGAAGGTTCCTAGAGTTTGGCGCATTGGGGTCAGCCGACACAGACTTGGCCGCCAGCATCAGTTTGCTGGACACCATGGAGACGCTCTTCAGGCCCCCTACAACCTGGTTCTTGGTCTCAAGGTCTTTGGAGATCCCGGCAAGGGTCAGCCCAGTGTGGACAAAGTCCTCATAGTGGCGGCTGTCAACAAAAAGTTAGTCAAACAATATGAAGATCCTGATTTTTAACTCAACCAAGTCCCCCGTCATTTGTGTATCTTATCTTATCTGTAACAGAAGATTAATTCGTCCTGCGCTTATCCATGGTTTGGGTCTAGTCCTGCATTCATATTAGAGTTTTAAATGTTGATAGAGTGTTGGTTTTCCTGGTTTCTTCAGGCATCCCATTCCGCTCCCGATTTCGGACAGGAAGAATGAGAATTTGTATGTGTTTATTCTTGCATACGGAATAAGAAAAGTGTTTTTATCCCTATGTCTATCTGAGGGTTGTATTTTTGCCATACACAACAATGTTCAGAGTCAGCCAATAGAAACCGAGAGATGTGCATATAGAAAAGCATTTCTTTTTTAAAAATATATTTTTGATGGGATTAGCCATTCCATCAGCTAATGATGAAAAATGTAATGTGTCTTAAAAAGCAAAATTAATAAATAAATTTTCTCAGGTGCCTTGCTTATCTTATCTATTACAGACATACATATACATAAGTTTAATGCATCATATGCTTATCCATGGTTTAGGTCTAGTCCTAGTCTTGCATTTTTTAAAGAATTTTAAATGTTTATTGAGTGATTTATTCTTTCAGGTCTGTTACACTCTAGCTAAGTAGAAATATTGGAGAAGAATAGGTTAAGCACAATGGGGTGTAACTTGCTGACAAATTCACTAGTGAATAATTAAGAAAAAGAAGATAAACCTGTATCTCGTGGAGGACTCTGCCAAGTGCTGGGTAGTCACCCTTGAGGATGAAACGATGTCACTGGCGGCTTGGTTCAGACTCAGGGCAGCATTGTTCATGTCGTTCTGAACTTCCTGGTAGCTCTTGTCTGTGGGTGGGAACTATAAACAAAAAAACAAAAACAATGTCAGCAGAGATCATAAACTTTTAGTCAGCAGAGATCATAAACTTTTAGTCAGCAGAGATCATAAACTTTTAGTCACCAGAGATCATAAACTTTTAGTCACCAGAGATCATAAACTTTTAGTCAGCAGAGATCATAAATTTTTAGTCAGCAGAGATCATAAACTTTTAGTCACCAGAGATCATAAACTTTTAGTCACCAGAGATCATAAACTTTTAGTCAGCAGAGATCATAAACTTTTAGTCAGCAGAGATCATAAACTTTTAGTCAGCAGAGATCATAAACTTTTAGTCACCAGAGATCATAAACTTTTAGTCAGTAGCAGATAAGTCAAACAAAAAAAATCATTTTCACACAAGAGTTTCACATACGAGATGTAAACAAGTCATATCCAATACAGCATGAACATACATCATATATTCATCTAACTGCTACATCAGTGTACATTCATTGAAGTGACAGCGTCCTTGTTGTGCCCCTTTGTGTTTGGTTGGTATAAAGAAATATAGAATTTGATATCTGAAAATGGCCATTGTCAAGTTCTCCATTAAAGAGTACAAAAAATTTTGACACCTAATCCACACATTTTTTTTGTTGCACTAACAATTTTTACATTCAAAGTTTATTTCAAAGGTATAAACTCTTAAGCTGTAGAAAAATAAATATAATAAGGACTGTGTTGGCTTGTGGAGGAGACACAAGAAAAAGCAAAATGCAGGACATCTCATTTCAATCTCTGTCTTGGCTATTGCTTTGTGTACACCCACCACTTGAATGCAGGGTGTGCGCTTACCTTTGACTTAAAACTTAAAACTCATAAAATATAATAGCTGACTGACCCTTGGGCTGGACAAGTTCTGTGAGTTCTGTGTGATGAGCCTGATGGCATTGTCGATATCCCTCTGACCTGGCAGACAGTTGACACAGTTGTTCAATGCATTGGACACGGATTTGGCAACCTGAAACACCAGATGACATTCCGAGGTTCATATTCATTGGCAAGGGGTTGAATTGACTTTAACATAGGTAAATGTTTGTAAATTAACAACCACACCTCTATCCCCTCCTTAAATTAATCTTTATGATTTTGGTGGGGCGGGGTTCTTTAGGTTGTCAATAACAGAAACTGCCCCATGACCAAAAACTAGAGGGTTTAAATTCTTCTTGTTTCATACTGGGGTATGGGACAACAGAACAGTATAAAGACATCTCTAAATTTGATTTTCCTATTGTAAACAAGGTTCTAACATCTAAATTTGATTTTCCTAATGTAAACAAGGTTCTAACATCTAAATTTGATTTTCCTATTGTAAACAAGGTTCTAACATCTAAATTTGATTTTCCTAATGTAAACAAGGTTCTAACATCTAAATTTGATTTTCCTAATGTAAACAAGGTTCTAACATCTAAATTTGATTTTCCTAATGTAAACAAGGTTCTAACATCTAAATTTGATTTTCCTAATGTAAACAAGGTTCTAACATCTAAATTTGATTTTCCTAATGTAAACAAGGTTCTAACATCTAAATTTGATTTTCCCTAATGTAAACAAGGTTCTAACATCTAAATTTGATTTTCCCTAATGTAAACAAGGTTCTAACATCTAAATTTGATTTCCCTAATGTAAACAAGGTTCTAACATCTAGAATAAAAAAATATTTTTTATGAGACTATCAAGATATAAACATTGATCAAAATATAAAGATCGGCTGTGAAGGCCAGCTGACCTGTGACAGTCTCTGCTGATTCTCTGGATTGTTGGGGTCGTTCATGGCGTACTTGGCCTCCTCAAGCAAGTGTATAGACTGGTTGATGACGTCCCTGGCATTGTCCAGGATGGCCTGCTGGATCTGGCGGTCATCTGTTGTGGCTGCTACACCACGGACAGAGCTGACCAGTACTTTCAAGGCGTTGACCGTGTCTCTGGCTGCGATGCCGACATAGTCCTCGTTGCCCTGTGCAATCCACAATTAAATTTTTATTTGTTTTGTTAAATAATGGAATATAGAGTCTTTTACATTGATAGACCAAACTATACACATTTTAATTGTCTTAATTTTTTATTTACACTATTGTCCCCCGGATTTTTATTTACACTCAATTGATCATAATTTATTTATTTTCCTGTAATCCTAATTTTTTACTTTAATATTACCTACACCAGTGCAGTCATAATTTTACTAACACCTTTGTGTTTTAAATTTTGCTTACACTACCGTGTTCATATTTTATATATACTATAGTAATCTACACCATTTTCCTCATTGATTTTAACATTACACTACAGTGTTCATATTTTATATACACTATAGTAATCTACACCATTTTCCTCATTGATTTTAACATTCTGAAATGTCTATTAGTGTATTAGAATCTGCGACTCACCTGAGCTGCAGCTGTTAGTAGCTGTGCCATTGAGGAGCCAACAGTCTTTGATGTGTGGCCCAGCTGTGTGGAGCTGGATTCTGCCTGTTAGGGGATATATATTTTAACCATGAATTTTAACGGGAGAGTAAATAATATACATTAAACTATGAAATCATTACAGTAAAGGCATTGCCGATATGCAATTAAAAGACGAGCTGATAACTGCAAAGAATATAAGAATGTATACAGTAAACGTTGAACTGATGTTTAAGTATGATGTGTTGGAATCATTGGGACTCTGTAATGTTGGATTTATTAAACTATCAAGCCAAAAGACCAAGAGTTGTCACTCACTGTTTCTCCTGGCAGCCTGGTCAGCCTGCCCGACAGAGCCGCTTGTTTTATCTCTGCCAAATCCTGGTCCAGGTCTCCCAGCTGGTCAAGGGCGCTGTCTATCTCCAGGGACGTGCACGCTTCCTGGGCCTGGTTGACAAGAGCAATGAAGATAACAAAATTTGGATGAAGACAGCGGACTTCTTTTATCCACATAACAAAGTTGAGGATGTTTTTCCTCAGCTGACAAACTTGAACATAAAGAATACTTGAGCTTACAAATGGGTACCGGTATTTACATTAACTATAAATTCAATTAAAACAATTATTCACAATCCAAGCAATCAAGACAATAAAAATCAAGTATCAGCTGCCAAAAAATTCAATCTTAATTTAATAATAACTAGCTAATATACCCTGAGTTTCCCAGGATGGCATTGGAAAACAATTCTACTTCATTAAGTTAACAATAAAATTTAGGGCCATGTTAAAAAAAAAGATTTAGTCTCTTAGTAAAAAGATAAAATGTTAAAATATCTCTACAAGAGAAAAGCATGAAAAATAACTTTTGCAAACATCCCATTCTCTAATGAGATACTGTTCCCTGGTGAAATCTCATCAACAATTTAAGATCCATTTCACCATTTGGAATCCCAATACCCAAAACCTTTGGATTCTGTTCCCCATTAATGATAATTTAGCAGATCATCCCATATACAATGATAGGAATCTATTTTGAATGAAAATTATTAGTCTAAAATTGTCTAAACTTTGAATTTGTTTGTTTTTTGATGAGACAGTAAAGTAAAAAGATCCCCTTTCAGACCTTGCTGGCCTATGGGTCAAGTGAAGCAGCGCTCACATGTCTCTATAGAGAAGGCATACAGGGGGATGGTGTGGCTGGCACAATGCCCAGCCGCCTTTACTTTCCTAAGTGTTGTCAGGTACCCATTCAGAGCTGGGTGGACTCAGGGTTGCCCTTTAGCCTTTGGAACAAGACCCTGCCTTCCCCGAGACTCGAACCCGTGACTCTCGGTACGCCAGCCTAGCGCGCCTTTGATGAGACAGTGGTGCAGGGGAAAGGGAGGTGGGCATGGTATTTAGTTTCAGTTTTGTATTATGATGTAAACATATGTCCTCAACACGAGATGACAATTTGTGTGTGGCTCAGCCGACTCACCTTGTTGGCTGATGACCTGAGCTCAGCGACGGCACTGGACATGAACTTGACGGCGTTGTGTAAGTTAAGTGCCGCGGCTTGGTCCGACACAGTTGGTGCTGCGGCATTGGCTGCCCCGATCAGGCGGCTGGCTGGCTGAATGAAATCCTGGCTTGCGTTGATGAGAGCCAGCTGGGCTGTTGCGCTGTCCGGGTGACGCTGGACTGCCCGCAAGGCTTGAACTAATGTTGGGATCTGCTGGTCTAAGCCCTATGAAAAGATGAAACATAATTGTTGATTTCTGTTCTCATTTTCAAGAAAATTTATTTGAAAGGGACTTTAAAGTGACACATATTGGTTAAACAATTTGAATTTTTGTTACGTTTCGGAAGGGAAATTTTTATTTTATAAATAGTTTCACTTTTGTAACAGCTGAGGTTTTTATTCTTACACTCTCAAAGTTTAGTAAAAACAAAACAAACAAAAAAACAATGAGAAGTGAGAAAGATTTCTAATTCGTTAAAAAATTAAAAATTTATTTACATTAAGCAATTTATGTTCATGTTTTTTTTTCTAGCTAAAAAAAAACACCCCCAGGTTAGCTGAACCCAGTACATGAGCCTAGACTGACCTGAGCGGCGGTGACCATCTGTTGGTTAGAAGACGGGTTGCAGTTGGTCTTGTAGGCCTGGTTAGAGGCATTGATCAGCTGAGTGGCTGCTGCGGCAGCTTGGTTCGCTGAAGACTGAAACGGAAAAGTTGGTTTGTTAATATTACCAGTTGTTTCTGGTGAATTATTTAATATTGCCAGTTGTTTCTGGAGAATTATTTAAGCAAACAGATAGAACTGAACTGCTTATCAAAATATTTCATTCACCATTTTCTCTTGATGCTACATCTGTTCTTGCTGCTTCAGAAACTAGGGGAACTGTGACAGGGTCCTAAATCAAACTGCCTCAAACACTGTAATTGCTTTAAGTATTCGGTGCAACAAAATTTTTTTTACCTGGTTATGTTTTTTACAAAGATTAAGTATGATCGGTTTATAAAACCCATTTTTTAATAAAGCTACCAATAAAATTCATAGTCCGAGGTCAAAGGGCTTATTACCAAACAGCTGTTTGACCTGAATGATGTTGAATATCATTTTATCCAAGAATTATCATCCACAAGGTATTATCTGGACCAATTGTTGCTTTTATTTAGTTATTTATTTTTTCTAAGTTATTTAGAAAATGGTGAAAAATTATGAAAAAATATGAAGTGAGTGTTTCTGCTCATGTGAATCAAAGTTCTTTTTATAAGTTCTTTAGTTATTTTAAAAAAAAACAACTAGAGCCAGGATAAAAATACATTAGTCCCAACCAGTGACCAAATAGTAGCCTACTGACCTCCAACTTGGTCATCAGCCTCTTCTTCAAGGCATTACTGGCAGCTGTGTTTGTGGCTGACCTCAGCTCCTCAGCGGCCGTCCTCAGCATCTGCTGCTGGTTTGAATCATTCGGGCTGGGAATGGAGCGGTCAAACAACAGGTTACATGTCAGTTTAGAAACAAATAGAAATTGTACAACCAAAACTGACTATGCTATCACTGCGATAGGATGAGAATTTTTTCTCTAATAGCTTTACTCAATTACTCAATCAGTGCATTCTTTTCCGAACATTAAAAGAAATTGTTTCCATGTATGGTAAGCACCTTGAAGCACATCCTTTAGCGGCCTCGACCAGCTTGGCCGTGGCGTCCGCCAGCTGTTTGGCCGCTGCCAGCAATCTCTTCTGTGTGTCAGAGTCGGTGTGGTCCTCGGCTTGACCTCTGATGGCACTGACCAATGTGGAGGTGGCCTGGACAAAACAATATTTTATTATAGAAAACACCAACCAAACAAATGCTATTTATTTATAAGGAATCCCTTACTTACATTTAGCTACAAGGATGTAACAAAATTCTTCCAGGTTGTGAAATACACACAAAAAATCACTAGAAAAGCATTCTGCCTAACAGATTATTAAACATGCATAAAGATTGAAAAATTTCCAACACTAAAACTATTAACCGAATTGGTCACATTTATCTATGAGATAGCTACTTTTGGTTAAACTCAAATGCATTTAGGTAGCAATGATATTCACCTGGGCCAGCTGTTTGGCCTGCTTGACCATCTCATGGGCATCTCCCACAGAACTAAAGAGTCGGTCAGTAACATTGATGATGGTGTCCACTGCCTCCTCGTGCTGCTCATTGGCCTGAGATTAGCCAGACAATAAGATTAGCCAGACAATAAGATTAGCCAGAGTAGATTAAATAAAATTGCAACAAGCCAAAACTCAATCAAAAGAAACTAATGTGATAAAGTCAGGGTCAGGGAAATTATTTACTGTCAAACGAATCAGTCCATTAAAGTGTTTAAATGTTGTTTATATATTAGCTGTAGATTAGCCCTTTTCAAATATTCAACAGCTGTACTAAATGAACTTCGCATTTTATATGGTTAGTGATCTCTCACACTTGAACTACCAGGAGGATGGTCCCACAGGGAGGATGGTCCCACAGGAAGGATGTCCCACAGGGAGAATTTATTTAAGTAACTGAGCAAAACTTTTTGTATTACAATTAAACATTGTATCCTATTATGTATAATCAGTTTCTATTTAAATTAATTTTTTTAAAAAGAGAAACATAAATAGAAATGGCATGATGAGGCCCTTGATTAATGAGTTTGAGATCCCCTGATTTAATATCATCACATCCTTCTTACATGAGCTGGGTTGGCTGCCTTCTTGATATGCATCAGCAAGTCGTTGAGGGCTTTGGTCACCGCAGTGGCGGCCGATCCCAGGTCTTGCAGCAAGTGGTCATCCTTGCAGGCCCCCTGGGACGTCTCAACGATGCCCTCGACCGACTTGGCTACCAGCTTGGCTGCCTCTATGAGCTGCTCCTGGCAAGCCGGGTGGCCAATGGTTGGGGCAACAACCTGAAAGAGTTTATACCAGGAGTTTAAATAACATGCAAAGCTTATTTTTTTACCAATCATTCAAAAGATGTAGAGATAACTAAGCTAAAAACTTTCTGGAGAACGGGTCTAAAATATGCATTTTGATTTATTTTAAATACAGTCATAAAAAGATAAATGAGATATTAAGCTAAAAATTCTGCGTGATAAAGAAAAATCAAGAAAATAGCTTTAGCTAGATATATTAAAACCAAAATTATAAAATTACTTTACTCGTCAATCCCTTTCTCTAACTTGCTTACATTTAATCTGCAATATTTTATGCATTGAAAAGGTTTCGTACTTTCGTTATTTGTAAAATAAATCTTCCTTTCATGGTTTTTAACACACATCATTTAAGACACAGCCCTAGGTGACCTAAAAGTTCAACTCTGACCTTTGTGCAGGCAACAAGCTGGGACGTGGCCAGAGCGCACTGTGTGGCAGAGGAGATGACCCGGTCCTGTTGGACGGGTTCATCCGATGTGTTGGCCACCGTCTTGGCTTTAAGCACCAGGGAAGCCGTGGCGTTGGCCACTGCTTTGGCCAGGGCAAGTAGGGCTTCCTGGGGAGATGAGCAAATAGTCTGATACAGTGGACTATAACAATAATAATACGTTCCTCAATGTCTTCTAAAAGTAAAATACTAACATCATTACTGTGAGCTACCAACAATTACCTTTAAGATCCGAAGACAAAAAATTTTGCTCAACAATTATATAAAATTTTAACATCAATTAGCATTATCAAATCATGCCAAAATAAGTCTCAGGCCTTCAACAAAGGTGCATTCCTCAGGAGCTCTCTATTTAAGCCTAAAAAAAATGTCATTTTAAAACATTTTAAATGTAACTACCTGGTAGATCCTGTCCAAGTCATCCACAGTCTCCCCGACTTCATGGATCACGTCCTGTGAGGCTTCACCAATACGCCCTGCTGCAGCTAACAAATTCTGTCTTGGCTGCAGAAGAAAGTGAGCAGTTTTCTCATGAGTTAGGTACATTTAAAGCACATCCAGACTTTTTTTTTATTAGAGCTTACATAAAAGTAACATGAGTTCTGAATGATTTTTTTTTCTTCCAGTTTTCTCATGAGTGAGGTACATTTAAAGCACAAACAGACTAGATCTAACTTAAAAGTAACTGAGTTTGGAATGGTTTGCTATTAGTTTTTGCAGTTTTCTCTTCGGTTTGACACACTTTTGTGTGCCTCATTTCAAGCTTTGACAATCCTTGTGATTTAAATTTCTTGTCATTTAAAATTTGATAACTGCTGCAAACTTATGTTATTAAAAAAAGCTACAAATGAATTTAATGCAAGCATTGGGTCATGATTATATGATTTATGTAGCAGAGTGAAATCTGGAATGATAAATGTTTAAGACACATCAAGGGATGACCTACTTCTTGGGTGCCTGGCTCAGCGGCTTTGAGAAGATCTGAGAATGCCCCGATCAGGCCGCGTGCAGCGTCCAATAACCTCTGACCCGAGTCACCGTCTTCCTGGAGAGTTGCCAGCATCTTCACATCACGGCTAAAGTCTCCAACATTGGAAGTACTGAACACAAAGCAACAAAGTGTTATTAAGTTTATTTAAGCAAATAACAGATAGGTCAAAATAACAAAAAAATTAATTTACAATATAATTATAAAGTTTATAATCGGGATTCATTTAAGCACGCCTTTAATGACTGAATGAAAGTAATAAATTTCAGCTAATAGTAATTTTTATTAAAATCAAATTATATTTTTAAAACTTTTAATAAAGAGAACTTTTTAATGTATTCAAATTTATGAAATATTTTGTGTAAACATAAACCAAAATCAGCTTCTATAATGATGCTTGTAAATGTAACTAATTAATTTTTATCTCTTTAATTAAAAGTGGTGCTGTAAGTAGAGGACAGTGTAAAATAAAATGGAATAGAATCGCCTACATTTGATTGACAGCTGCCCCAACCGCAGTATAATCAATATCGTCCTGTTCACCGGATGTCAAGGTCACCAGCTGAGCCGTGGCCGCATTCATGGCCGATAGCTGGGAGCCCACCTTCTGTCGGGACAGGTCAAGCTGGTTTTCGCGCCACTTCTTGGAGGCCTAGGATTAAATTGACAAGTAACTACATTAGTTATTTCCCTTTAAATGTCCCCTTGCTCTGGGCAAGTTACAAACAATACAGTACAGTGGCTGTTGAGTTGGGTAAAATCAAGATGAGCTGGACTAAAAAAATCTGGTACCTGATCGTCTCCGAGTATGGGCATATCCGATTTCTTGTTAAGATTATCCTGGGCTGAATCTATGGCCCCCAGGCCATCAGAGATGGTCAAGATAAAAGCCCTCTGTGCCTGGGTCAGCTCGTGTTGTATGATGGTCTGACCCTGAAAGATTGAGAACACCATTTAAATTCATGAACCTCGTTGCCTTGGTCAATGTTGCAGATAGAGGCGGCTTTTCAAAGTGGGGGGAGGGGGAAAGGGAACTTGCTAATGAAAGATAGTGGACAAAGAAATGTAATATATATGTATGTTAGATACACCAAATATTCAACAAATTTGAAGTGCTTGAGATTTGATTAAACTACCATTGTTTAGAAAAATTACAACATAAACTAGTAAACAAATTTGGATGTTATGAAAGCAGCAGGCAAAATGATGAATTGAAATCAAATCTCTTCAATTATAAATATTGTCTTTAAGTTATTTTATATTAGTGTAGTTTTCTTAACTTTTACAAAAATGCTATAAAATATAACCAATGTTTTTTTTAATGTATTTTGTTTTTATTTCCAACATCTAGTTGATGTTCATGCAGTTCTCACCATACGGTCTATATTGATAACATTTAAGATATTGAACAGCAAATATATATAATATGATCAAGCAAAGAATATATGCAGATAATGATACTTTTTTTTAAAAACATAAGTATCAGTAAGAATTTTTTTGATAAAAATAAAACATGCTCTGCTAAGATCATCTTAAGAAATGCATTACAGAAGTCTACACAAATTGATATGGTGAATATTGCACTGAATACACAAGAAGATATCAAGATACATCAAACATGATCAGAAGCTGAGAACCAGTAACGTCAAACCCCAAAAATACAAGTAGAGTGTTGGTTAATTGTTTTCAATGTCAAGTTGTTTCAAACAAGGCAACAAATTCTTATAAATGTTAAAGAGAAAAACATTAAATATTTTTTTGGGTATATCATCTTTAAATTTGATGAGTCATTAAATTCGCTGGTAAAAAAAATTGTAAGTTTATTATTTTTTTTGTTAAGGTTGAGATAAATGTATAAAAGTTAGGGTTAATAAACAAAAGCAAATTTGAGTTTTAACGTTTTTTGTTTTTATTATTAAAGAATAAAGAATGTTGTTGAAAATTGTTGTAACAGGTGACTAATTTTTTTTACATTTTTCTGATATAAATATATATGCTTGAAAAAATTTAAAATGAAAATTCATAATGTTTAAAATCACCATCTGACAAGGGCATAGTTGAGAAAATAATGATGTGATGCTGGTGTAAGTGAGAGACAGATTTTCTACAGATGTGGTTGCAATGATTTAAAATAAAATATCTAGCAAGCAATAAGAAAATACAGCAATAATTTAATGGAGTAAAAAAATATCAGTTTGATTAATAAAAGTTTCTTTCCTTAAAAAAGAAAATAGGGGAAAAAACAACCAAAAGTTTCATCTGCATGCAATTGTGGAGATATCATAAATGTTATAGTAATTAGTTGTAACTAATAATAAATTACTTGATTTATAAACATGCAATTTAAAAAAAAATTTATCAAAAAAATTTGAAAAGTAAGATTAATTTTTTTAAAACTTTGTTTAAATTTAAATTGTATTTTTAAAAAATCAAATTTCTCATAGTCAAGACTTTTAGGAGAGAGAAGAGTAAAAATTCACTGGCTGGTATATAAATATCATAAGAAAATAGATATTTGGTGCAAACAAGGAATGACGGTTTTCAAGTTATTAGAGCATGCATCTACTATTAAGAAACACATACACTGGATCCTGACTGCATTCCACTAGTGGGGCCCCCAGCCATGAGGTCAAAACTTGTTGAGCTCTTAGCCGAGCCATTAATCTCCCCAAATTCACCTGTATCACCCTGTATTACCACAGCAACACGGGGGAAGGAAGTGGTTTAAAAGAAAACAACATTAAGTGCTGGAGGCTGTACCATGCCAGTCATTAGAAAAAAATACACACAAGAAAAAAAATGTTTTAATGGCATTTCAGAAAAAAGATTAATGCGGTTATCAGTTCATGAAACGCAGACTAACTGTGGGGGTTATGTGTCTAGTGAACACAGGATTGAAGTGCGGACAATGGGGATGTTAGCTGACATGTGAATTGTGTAAACATCTAGTTGTCAACACATTTGACGACATCAAGACTTAGAGGCGTTTGACAACTTTAAGAAACACGTACTGCAAATATTTAAACACAAAGAATGTCTATAACTGAATTTGGACTTGAAATATATTTGACTAGATTTTAGTAGCTAAAACAAAAGGGACGGTAACATTTTTAAATAAAGAACTCCTACGGATAAGATGGGACTTAGAAGAACAAAATAATAATAATAACAGGAATGGGCACGACGCAGAAGGAAACAATACATATTTGAGTTAGGTCTTTTGCCATAAAACTAACATATTTTATCTAAACAGAGCTATAAATCACTAAATTGAAAGACAAATTAGCAATTTTGGTGATTATATAATTAGCTGTTCAACCTTGCTCGATGAAAGCCATTTCAAATCTAAAGGCATGGGGGAGGACAGGTAGTGTAAAAAACAACAAAAAAAAATGTCTGGCATCACATCTGTGTGTCATTACAATATATTCAAAGATTCAGTTATCAGTTAAGATCATTTTTTTTCTTAAGTCATGGTCTTTAGTCTTGCAGTAGCTTTCCTAGAGAAACAATTCTTTTTTGCTTAATTTTCTTATGAAGTTTCCTTATTTGACAACAGAGGGGGCAATCTAAAGTGGGAAATTTCAGTATTAAAATTACCTTTCTTCTTTTATTGTTTATCTGAGGCAGATGCTGAGACAGAAAATAGTTACTCAGATCCAAAACCATAAAAATGATGTTACGTAAGTCTTAAGCTAATTTCAAGTCTTTTTAAACAAAGCATCGGAATGACGAATGACATCAAGCTGCTTTCTTCATTACCCTTAAATGCTTTATGGTCACCAAATTATTTTGATTGACAAATACAAAAAATACAAAATGGAATTTTCCCTTATGACTGTTAGTAAGGACTACTAAAATTGAAGTGAATGTAATAATATCTAAAAAGAAAATGAATGCCAAATAAATAGTGTTGTTTGTTTGCGTAGCCAATGCACAAATTTAATAATTTTTCATGACATTCATGCGATTTCCCATTAGGGCTGAAAGGTTTATTAAAAATTTACTCTCTCATGCCAATAAAAATGTTAATAAACTGATCTTAAAAGTAGAGAAGAAAGACTACACAAGAAAATATTCACAGAAAATCAATACAATTTAAATAGCTAAATATTTTTTATAAGACTGGAGGCTTTTGGGAGCACACAAGAATGTTATGTCACACAAAGGTGACATTTTCATGTATTTTATTTCTCATTTTAATGGGGTAAACTTTTTAAAAATTTTAACTGACAATTATTAAAAACTGAAAATATAATATTTTATTATTCCCTAAAACCTCCAGCCTCATCAATTTCAAATGTTGTGCACAAAAAAGGATTGATATTTTACTGGGTCTTTTGAGATGTTTCAATACAAACCAAACTATTTGTATTAAATAGGCAAAGGTTATGGAATTCAAATTCACTAGGCAGATGAGAAAACAACTGCACACAGTGGTAGGCACAGAGAGAGAGAGAGAGAGAGAGAAAGTAAGAGAGAAACGGATTGAGAGAGATATCAGTCAATCACCACACTAAGAAATACAAAATTCAATCACACGCACAGCTGGAGGAGGCCAGGCCAAACGTTACCTCAGCAAAGAAATAGATCGCTAAAATAGCAAATCTTTCCCTCTTCATTGCTATATTTCATTATAAATTATCATCTGATTAGTCCAAGTAACTAATTAAAAACATTTGATCAGACAATATTATTTAGAACACTTATGGCCTGCAGCCACTAACGTTTTTGCAAATTTTGCTTTGACCATGATTTAAAATATTTTTCAAAGTAAAACTTTGAAGAAATTTCTTCTGATGAATTGATTGCAAGAGAGAGAAAGTTTCATTAAGAGAGTATAAAGGGAAGTCACTAACATGCCGAGCTGACGAGCCACTCCGTGCGTTATTAGACTGTGACGACACCTGTCCGCGCTGCAAAGAGCCGACGGCGATCTTGTTCTCTCCCTGGTAGCCATCCCTGAGTAGGCCGGG
The DNA here is from genome assembly GCA_944989445.1 of Ampullaceana balthica. Lineage (NCBI taxonomy): Eukaryota > Metazoa > Mollusca > Gastropoda > Lymnaeidae > Ampullaceana > Ampullaceana balthica. Next base: position 850,724 of record CALYLW010000443.1, on the reverse strand, counting down.
CATGGAGACGTTGCCTGAGCTGGGGTGTTTTATGTTGCCAAGGTTGTGCTGGATGATGGTGGCCCTGGGAACAAAGTCAATGATCATGGGCTGATGAACAAGGTGAGTTGAAAGAAACAGACATAAGATGAGATCAGGACTAAAGCCAAGAATGGAAATTTTGTGTTTCAGCTAAAAAAAAATCTGGAAGCACTGCTAATAAAAAAAACCCATACGAGACATAACTAAAAGAATGTTCATTATAATATGCAGCGCAAGACCATCCAAAAATGCAAAATTGCAGTTGTGTCGTAAAACATGTTTAATATAATGCGCACCGATCAGGAATATGTTTATAAAAATGTTTTCAATAAAATAATCACCTTATTGCGTGACAGGAAAGGTCGTTCAATATAATACGCACCGCGACACTCTATCTCAAAAATGTACATGATACATAGAGATAAATAAAATAAACTAAAAATTCAAAAATTTAAATACAGTATATGCCATTGATCTGAAATTTTGATACATCGTTTTTATCATCGGTACGAAACTGCCTGCAAAATTTCAGCTCGCTAGCTTACGAGGAAAAGTCCATCCAAAGTTTTTTCGACAAACAACCTGACACCACGAGTTAATATTAAAGATTTAAAAATGTTAATTGCCTGTCACTGTTTACAATTAATGGGCATACTGTAATGTAAATGTGAAATCGCCACTTTCAGTTTTTGTTGTTAACTGCTCAAAAAAGTTGTTATTCAGTCACCATGCCTAGGCCTATTTTACATTTTAATAAAAGCTAATATTAAAATCCTGCAAAGTACAGTTTATTAAATTTCAAATCTGCGATAAATTAAAATACAGTATGGTGAATTTTTTGTACAGCTTGGTTTACTTACTGCCCAGCTTGGACGTTCTCCTCATACATAGTGGAGTTGTCATCTCCTTCTATACCCAAGTGGTCTTTGGCTTTTTTCTGAGAATAATTAGATAGAGATAAAGAAGTTCTTGGAAAATAAATGATAGCATTCATTGACAGTCTACACACACATATATATATATATATATATATATATATATATATATATATATATATATATATATATATATATATATATATATATATATATATATATATATATACTTTTGCTTCCTCGAATAGGAACTGAAGTTTGCATCAGAGAGGTGTAATGTAAATACTATTTTTATTAACAAATATACAAATAATACAATGTTAATTTTTAAAAATTGAGGGTTTTTTCTCTTCAAAATTTTATTACAAGGTGATGATGAATTGTAATCAAAATACATAATTATCTCAAGAGTTCCTCAGCCGATTTGTCAAACTGACACATTAATAAAAAAAAATAAAAAAAATCTTAAACATGATTCATACACTAAAAGATATTCTTAAAATAACAAAAGCTTGAATAAAATTTTCTTTTGTTCAACCAAAATGTTAAATTTGTAATAAATTTGAGATGTTAAATGGGTCATTAAAGCATAAATGAAGTTTAGGGAGAAGTAAAAAGTGAGGGTGGGGAAGTGGTGGGGGAGGTTACACTAATTGGGATTCAGAGAAACAACGGGGCAGGTTACACAAATTGGGATTCAGGGAAACAACGGGGCAGGAAACACAAATTGGGATTCAGGGAAACAACGGGGCAGGAAACACAAATTGGGATTCAGGGAAACAACAGGGGAGGTTACACAAATTGGGATTCAGGGAAACAACAGGGGAGGTTACACAAATTGGGATTCAGGGAAACAACAGGGGAGGTTACACAAATTGGGATTCAGGGAAACAACAGGGGAGGTTACACAAATTGGGATTCAGGGAAACAACAGGGGCAGGTTACACAAATTGGGATTCAGGGAAACAACAGGGGAGGTTACACAAATTGGGATTCAGGGAAACAACAGGGGAGGTGTTACACAAATTGGGATTCAGGGAAACAACAGGGGAGGTTACACAAATTGGGATTCAGGGAAACAACGGGGCAGGTTACACAAATTGGGATTCAGGGAAACAACAGGGGAGGTTACACAAATTGGGATTCAGGGAAACAACAGGGGAGGTTACACTAATTGGGATTCAGGGAAACAACGGGGGAGTTTACAGTAATTGGGATTCATGTCAAAATAAATCAGTAACACTAGAATTCTCGTTGGGTAAACAGGAAGTTCACGTATTACCCCCTCCCCCCCCCCTTACCTTAGTCTCGGGTACCACAGCCCTGGATAAATAAATGTCATGGCTAATGACAAAGTATCTTATACTGTCTCACCTTTCTGAGGATGATGTCAATGTAGCCTGCGATAAGCTGAGAGATTTGCTCCCCTTCTGTTGTCTGGACGGAGTAGTATGTGTCAGAGTAGTCACCGAAATCCTGGGGGCAGGGCAAAAATTAAAAACATGAAGCATCAAACCCGACTAGAATTTGAAAAGCTTTATTACTATGTACATTTCAAATAGATTGAACAAATCATTTTAACATGGAGTCCTTGTGTTAAAGTTATGAACGCCTGAGACTTCTATAATTAATTAGAGGAGAACAAAATGAGAGAGAGAAAAAAGGCATTATATAATAATTGCCATGTATTACCAGGGTAAAACTGTTGGGCGAGGCTGCCCATCTGCGAACTGTGGTCAATGGCCAAGTTTTTAAAATCTGAAACAAATTAAAGAATTTTGTTTAAAATGCCTTACAGTTTTTTTAAAGCTTAATTTTCATAAGTGCTGATGTAGAAAAAGTTTGTGAATAGTCTATTAACTGACTGGAATATAGCTCATGAATTGACATGTGTATGTATAGTTGATGAATTGACATGTGTACAGTTGATGAATTGACATGTGTATAGTTGATGAATTGACATGTGTATAGTTGATGAATTGACATGTGTATAGTTGATGAATTGACATGTGTATAGCTGATGAATTGACATGTGTATAGTTGATGAATTGACATGTGTATAGTTGATGAATTGACATGTGTATAGTTGATGAATTGACATGTGTATAGTTGATGAATTGACATGTGTATAGTTGATGAATTGACATGTTTCTAACACCTGACTGAGTGACATCTGACGACCCTAGAGGCACTCACCTCCTTGGTCTTCTCGTCCACTCTGACCACGCTCTCCTTGGTTATACCCAGCAGCCTGGGCACCAGTTTGTTCTTGCCCTTCATCTTCTCCTGTTGGGGCAAACAGAAACTTGATTGGGAACACATGTTGGCAAGGTCATTGCAAAACACAATTAGCAACACATGGTAATGATGCCTATTTTTAGAAACAGCTATTTTCTTTTTCCTTACCATTGGTCATTATTGGCAACTTTTTTTTTGTGGAGGGGTTCTTATGCAAAAGGATAAGTTTCTATCAAATATCTCAAAGATCTCTGTTGTTTTAGTTCTAATTGAAATGATACATTTCTAGCAAATATCTCAAAGATCTCTGTACTAATTTAAAGACTTTTAACCAGGACTGCCGGTTGTATTTACAAATGATTCTTTTATTTTACTACATCTATTAATGTATATTTAATTATCTAGGTGTTTGTAAATTAAATGGAATACACAAGTTGATGACGCACATTCAGGTGATAAATAATGTTTTCTTAGAATTGTCTGGTGTTGTTAATGTAATAAGACTAGAACTGACCTTGACAAGGAAGAATGTGATACCGTATGTCTTCAGAGACCGGCAGTACTGGGTGTATTTTACTTTAGCTTCCACTTCTGACAGGCCAACAAATTTCTTATGTTCCTGTGGATAAAATTTTTTTTATGGAAGTCATTAATGAGATCTTGCTGGGTAAATGGGCTTGTAAACCAAAGGGTTTTTATATTGAATGATATTCTCAAATAATTAAGTAATTAACTTTCAACAAGATTAAAAGTAAAATGTATGGAAATACTTACAATGAAAATTTTCTTTTCAATGCCTTTGATTTTGACATACTCTTTGGGCAAAAACTCTTTTAAGCTGAAATGAACAATAATTGTTTATATTTTATTTTGAAATATGGACAAAATACTTCAAGTTTAGTGGAACGAGTTAAGCAACTTGGAAAGAACAGCTGTGAAATTACAAGGAATTTTTTTTAAACTATTTTTTATTTTGTTTTTAGCCCTAAAATTATATTGCTCCCCTATTTATTCACTTTAAATATAATAAAAAATGCTATCATTCTTGAAAGACATAAATGGCAAAAAAAATAAAAATAATTAAATTAAACAAGAAAAGGGGTGACTTCCTGTCTTGGCTAATTTCATATAACAAGTTTGGAGAAGCAAGATGTTACTATTCTGACAAAAGGTGTACAAAAGTGCAACATTACAAAAAACACCAAGTGAGCAGAAATGTTATCAACAAGTTGCTTTACTTTGCCACAAGTGGTAACCCCGACCCGATCCTAAAATGACGGCTAGAAAAACCCCCTCCAAACAGCTGTGTGAAGTCTACTAAATATGCGAGACAAAACACACATTCCAGTACTTATTTATCCCTGGAAGCATCCCAATTCATCCTAAGCTACGCCACCTCAATATCTTTTTGCATCCATATTTTTAAAGTTTTTATAACGCCTCATGGATTTATTAAATCAATAGTTAAATTTTTATTTTAAAAAAATAAAATATTACGAAAAAAAACAACCTTGGGGTAATTTTAAGAATCTCAGTGATCGCAGATGAAATAAATTTTACAGGTTTTTTCAAATACAAATGTGTTATTTTCATCGATTGACAAATTGACATGATCACTAGAGAATTATACAGTATGATTGGTAGTTAGTTGACCACAAGGATGGGACAGAAAAGGTAGGTCCTTTGGCTATACACGTTTGTTTTATAAAAGTTAATATGAGTTTGATTATCGCGTTCCACTTACTCTACAAAGCCAGGCTTATGTTTTGACTCTATGTGGTCGCCAAACTGGACTTGACACTGTAGCCCTCCAAAGCTGATGGCCTCCTCCATGGACACGGGGTGGGTGCCGTTGAGGATGGCGTCACGGGACTGGAGATGGAGCAATGAATAAATAGTCAGGGACAGTCCGTTTACAAACACATGCATGGTGTATGGATGCAACAAGGTATCTTAAATACCTTTCACCTTAACATACAACTTACAGGTATAAAATCATCCTTTTTGACATTTATGTATGTATAAATATTTCTCAAAGATGTTCTAATATCTTAGTTTATCTAATCTGTTACAGACGCTCCTTCTATGTAGAAGATTATTGCGTCCTATGCTAATCTATGGTTTGTGTCTAGTCCTGCATTTTTATTAGAGATTTAAATGTTGATAGAGTGTTGGTTTTCCTGGTTTCTTCAGGCAACCCATTCCACGCCCGAATTCCCGACGGGAAGAACGAGAATTTATATGCGCCTGTTCTTGCGTACGAAATAAGAAAAGTGTTTTATCCCTATGTCTATCTGAGGGTTGAATTAGATTATCTCTGTGTTGTATTTCCAAGTTAGAATTAATCTATCATGAAACATATGAATTTCACAGAACACAAGTCTAACTGCTACCTTGATATTAAAATATTGTTACTATTATTAAGCCCGTAACTGACGTGTCAAAAGAACTACCTGCACATAGAGCAGGTTCAGTTGGACGGGGTCTCTGGCATCGACATTCTGATCAGAGTAGAAAAACTTCCTCCTCAGCAGCAAGACCTCGTTGGGATCTATGTCTTGCTCCCTCAGGGTTTTAGAATGGTCCAACCAGTTCACTACAGATTAACAAACTATACGTGTTACACAAGTCAAGTCAATTATAAGACCTCGTTGGGATCTATGTCTTGTTCCCTCAGAGTTTTAGAATGGTCCAACCAGTTCAATACAAATAAAAAAACGATATGTGTTACACAAGTAAATTATTTGAAAAAATCTTAGTTAGAATTCATTTAAACGTTTATAAACAGCTTTTTAACATGTTTAATAACTGGAACTTTTCTAATTAAAATGACATTTTGAGAACAATAATTTTCCTCAAAAACTAATCTTGTATTAACTATTTAAAAAAACAAGAATATAGGAAAAACGGTTAAAAGAGGTTTGAAGACTTTTTTTAAAAAAAAAGACATAAAAATATCAATTATTTAAAACATGACTTGTACGTACATAGCAAAGGCTAGCAATTTTTCAAAAGTCTATTAATTACTAAACACAAGAAAATGGAAGTGATGAAAGTTTACCGAACACTTATAGATGGAAAGTAAAACACAAATAAATCACAAGTAAATGGGAGATGTAGGCTTAATAAGATGAACAGTACCTGACGAAGTATTATATGAAAAATTATAATTTTATTTTAAGTTTGTGACATGATTACATATAAAAGCTGTAACATATCCCACAATCCTACTCACATTCATCATCTGTGTGTAGCTTCTTCTTCATTTCTTCCAGCCTTTTCTGATCTTTAGCGATAGATTTGTCTCTTTTCAATGTCAAGGTTTTTTCTTTCTCATCGTCAGGAAGGTCTCTTACAAGTGAATATTCCTCATGGTTTGTGATACCTGCAACATGGAGTGAGATATTAGGCTAACAGCATCACTATACTGATCTTTGGAATAACAATATACTTTTGTAATAGTCAATTAATAAAGATTTAATTTATTGTTTTGATTACACAATTTGTTTGAGCATCTTGTAGTTTATTTAAAAACTTTATCGCAGCCCTATTTTATATATGATATTGGGAAGAAGTATGTTTGGTATTTTTCTTTCCATTAGCCATTTCTGATATCCTTTTTAGTAAATCTTTCAGTTAATTTTTTTTAACATTATTTATTTCAGAGATGCAATTCAATACTGACCCATTCTGGTGCAGATGGTGATCATGAGAGAGCCAACTGTATGGGAATCGTCCACTTGTAAAGTCTTCAGGACCCCATCCAGTGTTCTGACCTTCAGGATTCTGTGTTTTCTCTTGTATTCCAGCAGGTCCTGGGACACGGACACAGACAAAAACAGTGTTTCAATACTATGGACTGGTTCAGATTGAGACACAGACAGAAACAGTGTTTCAATACTATAGACTGGTTCAGATTGAGACACAGACAGAAACAGTGTTTCAATACTATGGACTGGTTTAAATTGTAAGGCTGGCATAAAATTATGTAATAATAATTCATACCGAAAGCAAATTATAACATCATGATAAAACAACCCAAATCATTTAAATTTAATATTTACAAAGTTCCCTTTTCATACCATGGTGTCATGGTGGCCTGTGGGTCAAGTGAACCAGTGTTCACACGTTGCTATAGACACAGCATGCTAGGGATTGTGTGGCTAGCACAAAGGCCCATCCCTCTTTACTTTACCCCCAACTAATGTCAGATGCCCATTCGGAGCTGGGTGGACTCAGGGACGCCCTTTAGCCATGGGAACTTCAAACCCGCAACTCTTGGTACACCAGCCTTCATATTTATAACAGATGAAAAAAGACTTGTGACTTATCAGTATTATAAGGTCATTAAAGCTACTGACCCCATTCCTCAAGAGGTAATACTCTAGACTTCTGCCCTGTTCCAGCCAAACTCCTTTCTTCGGGTCCTCATCAGCCAGGAACAAGCCGTACTCAGAGGCTGTAAAGCACGAAATATACGGATTAGGTCTTGTGAGAATGAAAGGAAACATCAATTTACTGGATAGATCAAATACAACAAATTATTTTGCCAGTTCAAAATTAGCTCCCATTTTTAAAAAAATAGAAGCACAAACAATGCGAGTAAATAAAACAATACATATCAAAATTTAATAATCAAATGATCTACAGGTGTCAAACTTTGGGTAAAATGCTTCATCAGTACTATTTCAAATTAACTTTCAATGACTTGTATCATCTACCTCACCATTTGAAGCTATTAAAGCCGTGAAAAAATAGGCACAAGTCCAACAAAATCAAAGCTCAGAAGAAATAGAGAAAAGTGTAAGATAAAAGGGCCGAATTATTTGTGCTTCTTTTAAATTATTTAAAAGGTTTAACACATTCCGAATCTATATAATTACATATGTCATTAATTATTTGATTTCATCTATATAAATTAAGTATCCAGTCTTTCACATCAGTGCAGCCCCAATATTCTAAGGAGACCTTAAATTAAGTCATGATTCAAAATAAAAAGGGGGTTTAAATTAAGAAATGACATTTTGGGCAACCTTACATTAAATTTTTTTTAAAAATATATTTCGAACAGAAAGGACACAGACAGTTGCCTAAACATACTGTACATGAAACCATAATTCAACAACTTCTGCAAGAGGTCATCGGCTGGAGTCAGACATTGCTAGTGGTACTCACGGTTGCCAGGATTGGCCTCTGGTATGCGTTCTCTAATAATACGGCAGGCATCGTAAACGATGGTGGACGGCTCAAACTGCATCGTTTTAATGACATTCTGGTCCACCACACTGATCTTCAGCGAAAGTGTGGCCATGGTGGGTGGTGGCCCCTGTCTCACGGGGAGATGGGTCTCGTTAAAGCTTGTTGTCTCCCTTCTATTCTCGGGTGTTCTTTAAGATGCCGGGTTTCAGAAACAGATTGGAGCTCGGGTTCAGGTGACCCCCACTAACTTAGGGTTCCTGTGCTGGAGGACAAACGTTTTGGTCAAGTCCTTGTTCACTAAATGTTTGGGGCAGTCTGAAAGTAGAAAAGCCAAAACAAGAATAAGATTGACATTTGTGCTGTTTACTTAATGTCTTAAAAGACACGTAATTTTGTCCGGGGATTGTTCCAACAATGCCGTTTAAAATGGTTTAAATGGATCCAAACACAAAGCCAATTAAGCTCCATAATAGACAAAAAGAAAGCTGTTAGAGCTAAAGCTCTTGTAGCTAAAGCTCTTGTAGCTAAGCAGCTTGACGTCAATTATTTCACATCAAGTTTTACCTACACACTAATTTTGGAATGACTAAAGACTAATTTAACTTTAATGTATAAAATTCATCAGTAATTTTGGAATGACTAAAGACTAATTTAACTTTAATGTCTAAAATTCATCAGTAATTTTGGAATGACTAAAGACTAATTTAACTTTAATGTCTAAAATTCATCAGTAGCTACTTCCATAAAATCAGAGCTGAACTATTTATTCCATGTAACTTGCAGTGCTCTTGAATTAAAATTTTATTTCTTAGGGGCCCCCCAAAAATGATGCTAAATGTCACAAAAAGTTACCCCCCCCCACCCCAATATGACATCACAAAGCTCCCCCCACCACAATATGACATCACAAAGCTCCCCCCAAACCCCAATATGACATCACAAAGCTCCCCCCACCCCAATATGACATCACAAAGCTCCCCCACCCCAATATGACATCACAAAGCTCCCCCCACCCCAATATGACATCACAAAGCTCCCCCCACCCCAATATGACATCACAAAGCTCCCCCCAAACCCCAATATGACATCACAAAGCTCCCCCCACCCCAATATGACATCACAAAGCTCCCCCACCCCAATATGACATCACAAAGCTCCCCCCACACCAATATGACATCACAAAGCTCCCCCACCCCAATATGACATCACAAAGCTCCCCCCACCCCAATATGACATCACAAAGCTCCCCCACCCCAATATGACATCACAAAGCTCCCCCACCCCAATATGACATCACAAAGCTCCCCCACCCCAATATGACATCACAAAGCTCCCCCCACCCCAATATGACATCACAAAGCTCCCCCCTCCCCATGAAAGCCCGTGTTTCCTATTTGAAAATGAGCATGTTTCAAATCATTTTATTGTCATATCAGAATGTATTTTCTGTAAGGCTGCACTCTTAATACCTTAACATGCATGAAGCCATCTAAAACGTCATCAAATAAATTGTAAGCAATCAAATATTTAAGTGGAACTTATATTTACAGTTTCGCCTTTTGATGTGAGGTCAGAGTTCTAAAACACAAATCGTTACAAATGTGTGACCGCCCTCCCCCCTCTTGCCCCCTTCCTTTTTAGGTGCCTGACGTCATTTATGGACGGCCCTTACAATTTTTAAATTCTGTTTTCAAAATCACATAATGAACCAATTCATGAAATAATTTTTTCTTCATGTGAAGAGAATCCAATTCCGTAAACCTCTAAAGGAGAAATCAGATAAAACACCGACGTCAAGACAGGAAATAAAACATTTTTAGAGTTTTTTTTATTTTTATTTCATAAACATCTATAGATCAAGCAACCAATAGTTCAAGCCCCTTGGTTCCCATTCTTCACATTGTGTCTGTCTTGACAGCAGCTTCTATCAGGGCGCGCACAATTGTTGCCATTGCCATGTAGGCTACTATGGCTGTCACGTTCCCAGCTGTCACATGAAATTTATGGTGAACAGTGAAAACAGCCACTCAGGTCCCAACTCTGCTGTGACCAAGAGACTGTTAGCACCTTGTAATGAGCTTTCATAGTGTGAGACCCGTTTGGTTGTACACATTTTATTTTGATAGTATGAGGCCCGTTTGGTTGTACACATTTATTTTGATAGTATGAGGCCCGTTTGGTTGTACATATTTATTTTGATAGTGTGAGGTCCGTTTGGTTGTACACATTTATTTTGATAGTATGAGGCCCGTTTGGTTGTACACATTTATTTTGATAGTATGAGGCCCGTTTGGTTTTACACATTTATTTTGATAGTATGAGGCCCGTTTGGTTGTACATATTTATTTTGATAGTATGAGTTCCGTTTGGTTGTACATATTTATTTTGATAGTATGAGGCCCGTTTGGTTGTACACATTTATTTTGATAGTATGAGGCCCGTTTGGTTGTACACATTTATTTTGATAGTATGAGGCCCGTTTGGTTGTACACATTTATTTTGATAGTGTGAGGTCCGTTTGGTTGTACACATTTATTTTGATAGTGTGAGGTCTGTTTGGTTGTACATATTTATTTTAATATTATGAGGTCTGTTTGGTTGTACACATTTATTTTGATAGTGTGAGGTCTGTTTGGTTGTACACATTTATTTTGATAGTGTGAGGTCTGTTTGGTTGTACATATTTATTTTGATATTATGAGGTCTGTTTGGTTGTACACATTTATTTTGATAGTGTGAGCCCCGTTTGGTTGTACATATTTATTTTGATGGTGTGGGCCCCGTTTGGTTGTACATATTTATTTTGATGGTGTGGGCCCCGTTTGGTTGTACATATTTATTTTGATGGTGTGGGCCACGTTTGGTTGTACATATTTTAAAAAAAAACACCAAAAAACTCTGCATCTGATTCAATTAAAGGTCTTTTTGTCTTAACATTAAACAGACGAAGCCCTTTTGTAAACATTCATCTAATTTTTATGACAATATTATTTTCAAAGATCTGATTAGGGGTAACGATGGAGCACCTCCTACAATGTGGTGAGAAAAAACAAACCGGGGGAAGGGGGGGGGGTAAACCTGGTGGTAAGTTGAATACTTTTCTAATTCATTATGGACATTTCCCCTATACTTTTTTTTTGGGGGGGGCGGGGGCGGGGGGATTGGATTAGGGGGTGTTATTGTAGGGGGTGGGTACGACCTGCTTTATAATTGATGGTAGCAACAGAGAGACGGCAACATTTTCTGATTTATAAAATGATTTGAGGCGGTAGAGAACAACGGACAACAGCATCAGGAGCTGCAGTAATCATGAGCTGCAGTAATCAGGAGCTGCAGTAATCATGAGCTGCAGTAATCAGGAGCTACAGTAATCATGAGCTGCAGTAATCATGAGCGGCAGTAATCAGGAGCTGCAGTAATCAGGAGCTGCAGTAATCATGAGCTGCAGTAATCATGAGCTGCAGTAATCATGAGCTGCAGTAATCATGAGCTGCAGTAATCATGAGCTGCAGTAATCATGAGCTGACGCTAAATGGGTTGCACGGGTGTTGTGGCTAGGCTCCATTATTGATTAAGTGCCCTTTGTTTCCCCGACTATCATCCAAGATTTATCGTTATCGGTTACAACTGGCATGCATTGTTCATTGACAAAGGGCGAAAAAAAGAAGAAAAAAACAACACATGATCAATGATTTAATTTTTTTTAAAACAAGGATTTCATGTAAACAGCAATTAGTATTAGTGGCCGGTTTGAAATAGCACCAACAGAAATCAGTGGAGTGAGCAGACGACATGTGTATTGATGAAAACAAGCCCGTTTTTTAAATTATTTTTTTTCAAAACGATTTAGGTAACTTGGCCGAGGGAATGATATCATATTGGGGTGGGGGTGTGTGCAGAGTTCTTTTCATGAAATGGAGATTTGAAAGCCCCCCCCCCACTTTAGCGACAACGAGCGCTTGGATGTCTCCTGACATAAATGAGACATTTAAGTACGTCACATTGTTTCAATGATTAAACAAAACCAAAAAAATGGGGGGGGGATTTTATTTCAGAAATTTACTTTTTTTATGAATTGATGAAAGTTTACGTCTGGTTTAAATGATCATTTCTTGTGCGGGGAACAAAGTAACTTTTAAAGTGTTGTTCCAAGCTGCTTTATGCGACATTTTTAAAAAATATTTAATAACCGACTTTTGTCTATATATAATATAATAGATCACTGGTTGGGTTGGCGAGAAGCTGGGACAGAACTTCTGATCCACCGACAGGTCGGCTCAATGGTTCAATAACTTAGGTGATCCCCATACTGTATTTTTCTAACTCAATGTTTGTAGCCGTCAGCTTTGTTCCAACTCCACGCTAGTCTAGCCAGTGTTCTAAGGTTCGTTGGTCCGTGTGCATAATAGCAAACTCGTGTGCAAAGTTGCACAGAATCTACTTTCTGTACAAAATTTTACACCCCAGAAACATACATGCATTATCTTTTTTTTCTTTCAAAATTTGCTGCGCGGTTATTCTAAACTGCTGCGCGGTCGCTTAAAGGGAACATTGGACGTCAGTCGATTTGAAGATGCAAAACTCACCATAGATCTTGGCAGGTGAGAGAGAGGGGGGGAGGCATGATGGGATGATGAGAGTAAAGGTCAAGGGTCGTGATACTGTCAACAAACAAGCCAGTATGATTGAGATAGCAGTGCGGATCGATTGATAAAAGGAGGTCCTCCTTGTCTCTTGTGTAGAGACGGTTCAAGACAAACGCCGCGACAGGGACAGACTTTCGTTCGATGTCATATAGAATAGCGCTGCGATAAAGCTTTTTAAATAAAATACAAAATACACAAATTGTGTAATGAAGACAATAAATTTAAGCTTTATTTTTAACTAAGGGGCCGTTCATATATGACGTCACGCACCTAGGGGGGGAGGGGGGTCCACACATTTGTGACGATGTGTGACGAGAGGGAGGGGGGGGAGTTTAAGAAATGTGACGTCACATCAAAACTCGCAACTTTCAATAAAAGTTCCTCTTAAATATTTGATTTTTTACAATTTATTTTATAACGTTTCACGTGGCTTCACGCGTGTTGCTATAGAGTGCAACCTTACACTAAATATATTTTCAAATGACCAAAAAAAGTGATTTGAAGCATGTATAATTTGAAATAGAAAATAAGTCTTTTAGGGGGGAAAGGGGGGGGGGTAAAATTTTGTGACAAGTTTTTGTGGCGATGCGTGACGAAGGGGGGAGGGGGGGGGTGTGAAAAATCAAACAAAATCGCGTGACATCATTTATGGACGGCCCCTAATACAATAGTAAACGTTTCGGCTAATGCCTTCATCAGTACAATTAACATACAGTACTTACATCAGTATTAAAATTATATTTAAATTATTAAGAAATTCTATTGTATTAGTTAAATAAGAAAGCTTAAATTTATTGTTTTCATTACACAATTTGTGTATTTTCTATTTCGTACCTTGAAGAAATATGTTCGTTTACACTGCTCTTGCTTACAACACGTATTAAATTGGTGCCTCCTTGAGTTTCATATTTGTTTGTTTGTGTGTGTGTGTGTTCTTTTTTTTTGGGGGGGGGGCATATATCTACGAATGTATGAATTCTAAGGAATCGAAAATTCAACCATCCAGTCAAAAATTGTATTCAAGGTTTCTTTTTTTCCAGTTTGAATCAGCTATGAAAAGGGAAAGAAAAAAAAGAACACACACACATTGCTTTAGGAAACATTGACAGTTAAAATATCCTTTATTCCGCAGATAATAATTAGAAATATTATCAACTATTTTGTTCCCCTCATAATTTCATAAATTGTGGTAAAACTATATAAGCAATCTGTCGAGGGAGTCGGGGCACCTCTAAAAGGGCAGAAACACTGGCATCTATTCAATTTAGACAGAAACAAAGAATTCCATACGAATAATAGGCGGGTAAATATTCGCAACTTAATTGTGTGTGCCTTGTACGAGTTATATGCGACCAAATGAAAATTCAAGAGAGAATCTTTCAAATACTGGAAAGACAGTGCATTGACACCACTGTGTGGAGTTTTGTGTGTGGGTCAGGGGTACAGTACACACACAGCTCAACAAGGCGCTCGCGTGGTTGCTCACATTGTCTGGATACGATGACTGCAACCGCAACAACACCGCCCCAATGGGCCGAGCATGTAAAGCCTGTCAGGCTAACAAAATGCAAAGTGCTCGCACATAATGAAGGGTGGCAACAGTCTGGTCCATTAGTCACTGGAGCAAGCCAAACGACGACGACGTGTGGCCTTTTCAGAGCTAGTCAATGTTACCAGCACGTGACGCCCGGGCCAGCAAGTCGAGCCATTAAGGGGTGGTTTGAAGGGGGGGATAAATTTGAGGAGGTTGATGAGGTTTCGGGGGAATACTACTACTAATATATATATATATATATATATATATATATATATATATATATATATATATAATATATATATATATATATATATATATATATATATATATATATATATATATATATATATATATATATATATATTGAAGAATGGCTAATGAATTTTAATGGAAATCGGGGGGGGGGTCGAGGGGGTGGGTGTTGTATGATCAGTTGTTTTCTGTGGGGGGTGGGAGGGGCATGGGTTGATGTGTTATAAGGCACAAGGGATGTGTGAAGATGAATGAGTGTAATGGCTGGTATGGCTTGATTGATGGCTGGTAAGTTTTATCGTTTGGAGAAAAAAAAATGATGATGCCGGCTAATGAAACATATGGAAGTTGGAAGATGTTGATTTCGGCTAATGAGATATATGAAAAATGTTGCTATTCTCTGAAGACATATATGGAAAATGTTGCTATTCTCTGAAGACATATATGGAAAATGTTGCTATTCTCTGAAGACATATATGGAAAATGTTGCTATTCTCTGAAGACATATATGGAAAATGTTGCTATTCTCTGAAGACATATATGGAAAATGTTGCTATTCTCTGAAGACATATATGGAAAATGTTGCTATTCTCTGAAGACATATATGGAAAATGATTCTAAGACTATGGAAAATGTGCTATTCTCTGAAGACATATATGGAAAATGTTGATATTCTCTGACGAAATATATGGAAAATGTTGATATTCTCTGACGTGATATATGGAAAATATGGGTTTGGGTTGATAAGACAAATTTTATATTGGCTCAAGAGATAAGATTGGAACTAGTTATGTTGGCTCATGAGATAAGATTGAAACTAGTTATGTTGGCTCATGAGATAAGATTGGAAATAGTTATGTTGGCTCATGAGATGTAAGGAAAATGTTCAAGTTGGCTCATGAGGAATATACAAACTGTTGATTTGGGGTATGTTAAAAATGTGGATTCATTGCAAAGGGCTGAAGGTTTTATGAAAAAATTAGAATATTTGCTACATATTTTACGATGAATATGTGAAGTTCTGCTTATTACTTATGAGTTTTATTTTAAAATGTACCCATCGACTGAAAGCTGAAAACAAAAATGGAATGTCATATGGTAAACGAGTTCTATAATTAGAAGACCATGGTTTTAGATTTCAGAGGTCTTTCAATCAATCCCAGTGTTGCAATAACGTTAATTGGCCATTTATAGACTGACATCGGAACTAGACTATGCCCTACTGTGAGGAACTAGACTATGCCCTACTGTGAGGAACTAGACTATGCCCCACTGAAGGCTGGTTGGTATCGTGATGTACGCGAGACGAAAGAATTCTTCAAAACAATCCTAACATTTTTGTCCGGAACACGGCAAACGTCCTGTTTTAGTGAGATTAATGATGTTCAACAGCCATTTTGGGCGATACTCATGAAAACTATTTTATTCTACTCTCTACGTGATGATTTAGAGTGTAGAGCAGGGGTCTCAACAAACTCGAATGAAGGCATGTGCCATTTTATCGCTTAAGAGATGTGTCAAGGGCCACCCCCCCCCCTTTTTTTTTCTCCTAACAATCCGACCCTAGTAAGCAATAAACACTTCATACATCTTAACTCATAGTACTACTTATCACTAATATATATATATATATATATATATATATATATATGTGTGTGTGTATGTATGTATATATGAGTATTGGAACCTTGGGAACTATAATTTGCAGCAGAAGTGTAGCGGGCCACAAGAATCCACTTGGTGGGCTGCATGCGTCCCGCGGGCCGCGTGTTTGAGACCCCTGGTGTAGGGGAACCACGTTTGGCATTTATTTTGTTTAGCTTTAGAGCTAGAGAGATATATATGGTTGGTACTGTCACAAGAAGGCAATACAAGACACGTAGTCTGATGGGTTCGGGGAATAAATTAGTAGCAATTGGGTATATATATAATGACTAGGAAAAATATAAGTTATGAATGCAGAGATCAGCGGACGCTTGCTGACTGGTGTGTACTGTGTACGCGACTGGTGTGTACTGTGTACGTGAATGGTGTGTACTGTGTACGTGACTGGTGTGTACTGTGTACGTGAATGGTATGTACTGTGTACGTGAATGGTGTGTACTGTGTACGTGACTGGTGTGTACTGTGTACGTGACTGGTGTGTACTGTGTACGTGACTGGTGTGTACTGTGTACATGGCTGGTGTGTAATGTGTAGATGACGTATGTCGAGATGAACGGGAAACGGGGGCGTTGAAGTTGAAGACCACTGAGTATTTGTTGCATGTCGATGGGGACTGGATCATAGAGCAATCTCGTGAGGGGGTCGGCTCAATGCAAAGTAATGGCACATACGAGAAACAATTAGTAACTATTCATGTATAGCCCATTAAACCACTTCCGACACTTGAGACCTACTTCATCCGGCTTGATACACCCAACGTGCTGGATAGACGAACTACATACTACATCCAACGTGCTGGATAGACGAAATACATCCAAATGTTTTAACAGACGAACTTTATCCAAATGTTTTAATAGACGAACTATACGTGATAATGTTTTAAAGACGAACTTTATCCAAATGTTTTAATAGACGAACTATACGTGATAATATTTTAAAGACGAACTTTATCCAAATGTTTTAACAGACGAACTTTATCCAAATGTTTTAATAGACGAACTATACGTGATAATGTTTTAAAGACGAACTTTATCCAAATGTTTTAATAGACGAACTATACGTGATAATGTTTTAAAGACGAACTTTATCCAAATGTTTTAATAGACGAACTATAAATCCAAATTTTTTAACTGACGAACTTCATCCAAATGTTTTAATAGACTAACTACATCCAAAGTGCTTGATTGATAAGGTACACCTGACAAGTTGTTCAACCAAACATAACTTGATAGGCACTACCACACCCAATTTAAATTTAAAAAAATTATAACAATATAGTTTGATGATTTATTAGATGTGTTGTTGTTGTTTTTTTTTGACGGTGGTAATATGGTTCAATACACATATTAATTCCTCAGAGGGTAAAAAATCCCAAATTCATGCTGGATGACAGAAACCTTAAACATCACATTCGAACTTCTCAATACTAAGTCTTTCTTCGAAATCGTGTCCACATGAACGTAGCATTTCTGGTTGTGAGAATATTCAATAGGAGCGCTGTTATTTAAGACAATGATGGATGTGCAGGAGCACCTTGTCTGTCTTATGTCTCGGCATGATCCATATTAATCTCTTTGATTAAGTCAAGTAACCGTCTTATTTATTCACTTTCCGCTCTTTAATTAATGAGCAGATTTAACGAGTTTACTAAGGTCAAATGTCGAGTTTACTACGGTCAAATGTCGAGTTGAAATTGTGCAGATTAAAAATGCGATATTTTCTTAACATTTTAATTGCTCAAAATGTCACGTGACTTAAACCTGTTTTCCGAGCAAAAAGCTATTCAAACTATTCACGTCATTACATTATATTTAACAATCGACAGAAGGCCTTGTGACATTTGAACTATTATTGTCAGACCCACCTACGCCAACACCGCGTATTGCGCGCGTGTAAACAGATCAAAGTTAGAGGATTAACACGCGATATGATTATATCCCTGAGAGCAAGTTGTTTCTCTTAGGTGCAACCAAGAAAACAGTGCATCATCTTTAGCTTTCGCGTACCGGTTATGAAGAGGTAGCAGGTGCTTAAAGGATGTAGTATGCATTAGTGTAATGACATAAACAGGCGTTCCTTTAAAACTCAAGTGACAGCAATGATTGGGAAGAGAGGCAATAAACCGTTAATTATAGTTGCTACACATGTCACATGTCATTAATGTCCGCATCACTCCACTATTCCACTGCCGTAGAATTATTTACAAACTTTGGCTTTAGGCAAGCGCACCTCCGCGTTCATTAAGAAATTGTATATCCCACATTCGAACACTGCCACATGAATTCCTACCTTTGAAAGACCTCTTCTCGGATGCAACACTCGCTGCCATAGTGTCGCAGCCAGCATCACACTCCTCGGATACAACAACACTCGCTGCCATAGTGTCACAGCCAGCATCACATTTCTCGGATACAACACTCGCTGCCATAGTGTCGCAGCCAGCATCACATTTCTCGGATACCACAACACTCGCTGCCATAGTGTTACAGTAACAGCCAGCATCACACCTCTCGGATACAACAACCCTCGCTAGTGTCTCATCCAGTCTCAGCTGTATCCACGTGATACGGGAGACCGTCTTGGGATGTCCCCCCTACTTTTATAGTGGAGTGAGGCCCGCGTGCCATGGTCCCGGCGGCTCTAACGACGTGTCCCCCGCACGGTACACGAGTCGTAGACAATGGTGAGCAGAGGCGCAGGCGAGCGAGGCAGCGGTGTCGTTAAAACAAATCCCACTTGCCGGAAAGCCGGGCCGCATAGAGTTCGGTCACACGTGTGGACAATTAGAACAGGACTGCGCGTTTGGCCGCCCGCATCACCTTTAAAGCCTGGCCCGTGGGGACGTATGTCGCCGCGCAGAACTCACTGTCAATTATAAAACCCCAGGCGGCGGACGTACTGAGGACTTTTAGAATGAAAAGCTTAAAAGTCAAACGGTCAGAGGTGATGACACGGGGGCAGGGGTAGAGGTGAAATTGGGCCCTCCGAAAAAAAAGTGTGCGTGCGTGTGTGGGGGGGGGGTTGTATGGGAACGACGACAAATAACCGCGAAGAAGGCCGCGGACAATGAGTCCAACCTCCAGCTCACAGAACTACTGGACATCAACGAAATGGCACGAAGCCGCTGTTGAAGAGGTACGCGGAAGGATTCAAGCGTGTTTGAGAAGGTCGCCTTGGGTCGCACTCATTAAACAACTGCCCCTATAGTTTGGATCGGGGTGGTTAAATACAAATGCGTTAATGATAACCGCGGTTGGGGGGGGTTAGATTTTAAGTAAAAAATTATCTCCCCCCCCCCACATAAATGTATTTCCTTACAGTAACTTACAGACAATTTCATTTTAAAATAATAATCTCCATTAGAAAACTTTATTTTTAAATAAATAGAACCAAGAGGAATTTATCCATTAATTTTGATTAAAATAAATTAATTAACTTTTGGAATCGCCATAGTCGAAATAGGCGGTATTTAAGACCGTCCGTCCGTCCGTAAGGCCGAGAAAATCGTTTGACGACGTTGTTACATTGCAAGGGATCGCCTCCGAATCTTCATCGCTTATTATAATTATATTAAAACGACCTAGTGTTTTTAACGACAGTCGCAATCTAAAGTCTAATCCAATTAAATATTTACTCGATTAAAGATAATATATCCAAAATATCGAAATGATACATTTTAGCTCTAAAGACAGTATTGAAAGTCTCAATGACGAAATCTCTGAGCGAACTCTCGAATACAAAAGCCATTTTTTGGCTAGCTGGAGCTTCTTCAATCAGACAATTCTGATAAAAAATATTTAAAAAAACACAATATTTTTTTATTCCGCCCAGCTCTCGTTGGTACACCTCCTTGCAGCAACGGACGCCGCCGATGTCAACTAGGACAGTTTAACCATGATTGCCTACGAATATGTTGACTTCTGCTAATCACCTGAGAGGCGAAATATAGTTTTCTTTAATTTGTTGGAGGATTTAATCAACACGCACGGGCCTGAGAAGTCGTATGGCTTTGAGGTTTGGGTTGTACATTTTGAGAACTATTGATTTTTTTCAAACGTATATAACTACATCAGAGAAATTCACCTGTATACCTAAATTAGTTGTTATAGCAATGAATTTAATCAATATCGGGAAGTGGAAAGAAATATGCAACAAATTTAATGGACATCACAGCTAACAAAATACAGATGGTTGAACTGACAGCACAAAAACTGTGTGACAGTTGAGGGAATGGACAGCACAGCTAACATAATACAGATGATGGAACTGACAGCACAAAAACTGAATGACGATGGAATGGACAGCACAGCTAACATAATACAGATGGTTGAACTGACCGCACAAAAACTGTATGACAGTTGATGGAATGGACAGCACAGCTAACATAATACAGATGGTTGAACTGACCGCACAAAAACTGTATGACAGTTGATGGAATGGACAGCACAGCTAACATAATACAGATGGTTGAACTGACCGCACAAAAACTGTATGACAGTTGATGGAATTGACATCACAGCTAACATAATACAGATGGTTGGAATGATAGCTCAACAAACTTGTGTCAAGATGATGGAACTTACAGCACAAAAACTGTGTGACAGTTGATGGAATGGACATGACAGCTAACATAATACTGATGGTTGAAATGACAGCACAAAAACTGTGTGACAGTTGATGAAACTGACAGCACAAAAACTGTATGACAGTTGATGGAATGGACATGACAGCTAACATTATACAGATTGCTGAACTGACAGCACAAAAACTGTGTGACATTTGCTGAAATGGACAGCACATAAGTCCTGAAACAACAGCCGTGTTTCTGGCGTGTTACTACAGACAGAACAGCGAGTAAATCAATAGATGATTGAGGAGAAGAGATGCAAATTGTCACACAGATCCCACGGGCTGGTCTCACGGAGAACGTGCAAGTATTGATTATTCTTATGTAGAGGATATTAGCTTGGTCTATGTCGGCATTAAGGCCCGAGTACTTGTCGTAACTTAGTTATCTTCAAATATTAACTACGGCCCGAGTACTTGGTGGCATGACTAAGTTATCTTCAAATATTAACTACGGCCCGAGTACTTGGTGACATGACTAAGTTATCTTCAAATATTAACTACGGCCCGAGTACTTGGTGACATGACTAAGTTATCTTCAAATATTAACTACGGCCCGAGTACTTGGTGACATGACTAAGTTATCTTCAAATATTAACAACGGCCCGAGTACTTGGTGACATGACTAAGTTATCTTCAAATATTAACTACGGCCCGAGTACTTGGTGACATGACTAAGTTATCTTCAAATATTAACTACGGCCCGAGTACTTGGTGACATGACTAAGTTATCTTCAAATATTAACTACGGCCCGAGTACTTGGTGACATGACTAAGTTATCTTCAAATATTAACTACGGCCCGAGTACTTGGTGACATGACTAAGTTATCTTCAAATATTAACTACGGCCCGAGTACTTGGTGACATGACTAAGTTATCTTCAAATATTAACTACGGCCCGAGTACTTGGTGACATGACTAAGTTATCTTCAAATATTAACTACGGCCCGAGTACTTGGTGACATGACTAAGTTATCTTCAAATATTAACTACGGCCCGAGTACTTGGTGACATGACTAAGTTATCTTCAAATATTAACTACGGCCCGAGTACTTGGTGACATGACTAAGTTATCTTCAAATATTAACTACGGCCCGTGTACTTCATGTCATAAATAAATAATCGTAAAATTTTAACTAAGCGTAGGACATAATAATCCTCTGTATAAAAGAAGCGTCTGTAATATACAGTGGTACATCGCTAAACGTCTGCTTTGCAATAAGTCAAACTTGGTATACGTCCTGCTTGGACGCGAAACATTCTGCTTGGTATACGACTTTTCTTTGAATTACGACCCCCGAGCTAGAGCATGTTGCTTAACTTGTAGGAATCACAGCACACCGCGCGATACTCTTGGTGTGTTAGTACGGCAGTTGCTACCATACAATAAACGACTCACGTAATAACTGTACATTTATCACGTTATTTTTGTCTTTTACTCGTAAATTTTTAGTAAATTCACCTCACAAGAGTTCTAAGAAATTTAGTTAGAGGAGCCAAGCAACGAAAATATGGTTAGGATCAACCTGAAGGTTAAAAAAAGATTGCTGTAAAGGATGAAATAGGCCTGCGTGTCCGGGACTTAGTTGCAGCATACCGAATGTCCAGAACGACATTTTCTATGATTGTGAATAATTTAATAACGGTACATTCGATCCATCTGAAATTTTGATACAATGCATCGTCTGTCATCCAAGATCTATCTGTGGTAAAATTTTGAGACCTCTAGGACCATCAAAAGTGGTTTAATTTTACGTTGGAAGATTTGAAATATTGTGGACCGACAAACAGGAACGAAAGTGAGTTAATAAAAACGTGGTAAAAAACAAAACAAAGACGTTATTAAATGAGCAAATGTTACGAAGGGGATGAAATCGATTACAAAAAAAGATCAGGAATATTAGAGAATATTGTTAAATTGCATTTGATCTGCATACAGAAAAACAGAAGAAAAAAATCGTCTAAGCTCTTTTTATTTATGTATTTTAGTATTAAGCTGAGTTTAAATTACTTAATACAACTACATTTTGTACATCCATATTCATTATGTATATATGTAAATAACCATATTTTTTCTCATGGGAACGGATTAATCAGTTTCCCTTTATTTCTTATGGGAAAATTGGTTTGGTATACGTCCTGTTTGGTATGCGGCCCAGGGTCCGGAATGTATTACAGACGTATACCGAGGTACTACTGTATAAGATACAATGACTATGGCCCGAGTACTTGATGCTTATCTGATAATTGATTTTAAATCGAATCTTATCTTTAAAAAAATGTTCACTATTGACCGAGTAATGGACGGCAGTTCGAAAATTAATTTATCAAAATACGTGCATAATTATATCCACGTATATCCACGTCAACAATGATGTGCTCATCGTATGCAGATGGCGTAGTTAGGACTATAACACAATGCATACTATAACTGCGCTAAATGGGATTGTTCAACAAGCTACATATGTCCACCGTTAGCAGATGGCGTAGTTAGGACAATAACACAATGCATACTCTAACTGCGCTACATGGGATTGTTGAACAATTAAAGCTACATATGTCCACCGTTAGCAGATGGCGTAGTTAGAACTATAACACAATGCATACTGTAACTGCGCTACATGGGATTGTAGAACAAGCTACCTATGTCCACCGTTAGCAGATGGCGCAGTTAGAACTATAACACAATGCATACTGTAACTGCGCTAAATGAGATTGTTGAACAAGCTACCTATACCCACCGTTAACAGATGGCGTAGTTAGGACTATAACACAATGCCTACTTAACTATAACTGCGCTACGTGGGGATTGTTGAACAAGTGCGCGTGGTGCACAACAGGAAATCAACCCATTGATTCACCGCCGAAGACAGAAGTTCCCGTTGTCATTCATCTCTACCCGTTTCTGTGCGGCTCCATCCCCTCAAATATGTGTAGCATGCTGCTAGAGTAGGTTTACTGCAGGACACGCCGGTGGGTCAGTGACACACTGCCCCTGGTATGTAATGTAATAGTGTACACAATGTGCAGACCGACATAGTGCCCACATAGCGCCGCACCATGTACACCGCACCGAGATGCACTGGAGAGAAGTGACTGGGTGACGTGTGGGTGCGTTTGTGGTTGTTCCGGTTCTAACGTGAAAAGTGTTTGGTTGTAAAATGAGAAAGACAAATAAACCTTGATAAATATAATTCTCCATCTTGTTGTTGACTGTGACATGCTGTATATTAGAAGCCCACACACGGCTACAGTTTGGCGCTGCGAGCAGGGTCACAAGTGAGGATAGTTGTTAAATTAAGGTTATTTGTGATAGATTTTCCAAAGGACACAGAAAAATATGGAACAAGTGGAGCAGCTCCAGATAAACCGGCCTCCAAAACTACCACGGTTTACGGGAGATAATGGAGCGGAGCAATTTGTCAAAGAAGTGCGATTGCTCCTGCAGTTGCAGCCCATGCCCCCTGCCTCAGCAGTCATATGGATCCTGAGCGCCTTAGAGGGACCTGCCCGCCAGGAAATGTTGGACCAGGCACCTGAGGAGATCAACACCCCGGACAAACTGTTGCGTATCTTTGTAGAGAAGTGGGGTGACCCACGTGATGGCACCACCCTGGCCTCCGCTTTCTACAAACGGCATCAGGGCTTAGGTGAGACGGTAGGGGACTATGCGGCCAGTATGCGTAGTCTTTTCGCCTTAGCCAACACAGCACGGACAGGCATCCTTGCAGATGACACACTGCGGGATACATTTGTCCAGGGTCTACAGCCGGCAGCCTTGCGACGCGACGTGAAAGCCTACACCAGGTTAAACACTGACAGCACTTTCGAAGACGTCGTCAAAGAGGCCCAGAGGTGGATGAGAGAAGATTTCTCGGATGTTGCCGCCACAGCGCAGCTCTCAGCAGCACCTCTCCCTGACTGGGCACAGATGACACAACAACTAATGGCCCACATCGACCAGCAGGTAGAAGCCGTGGCAGATAGGCTCAATCAGTCAATCCAGCAGCACCGAGGGGACATGGGCGCCAACAGTGTCCACTGTCCACCAACACTCAGACAGCCTATCATGGGACAACAACACCTGCAGCCCGCACGCAGACAGTCCCATCAACTCCAGGGACAGCCTCCGCGGGGCATCCTGACCTGCATGTGGTGCAACCGAAGAGGTCACATAGAAGACGAGTGCCAGGCCAAAAAGAGGTACGTCGCTAACCAAAATAATACACCCCAACAACATCCTCTGCAGCAGCAGCCCAGACAACAGATGACCCAAAGAAGGCCACCTGTGAACCAGGGAAACTTCTAAACCCCGTTGCTGTCAACAGACACGCAACGGGGAGGTCAACGGGACTCATTGGCACGTGTCCAACCCTGGAGGTAACCCTAAATGGTCACCAGGTGGCGGCACTTATTGACACGGGGAGCGAAGTAAGCACCATCACTGAAACATGGGCATTCCAACATCTTGGCCACCTCACCCTTGAAACCGGCTTCATAACTTTACGGGCCGTCAACGGAGCTGAGGTGCCATATCGTGGAATCATGACTGTCGATGTGCAACTACTAGGGCAGCATCTACAAGATGTCCCGTTCCTCGTTGTCAAGACCCCAAACGGCCTGGTGACCCAAGTACGAAAACAAGAGGTTCCTGTGCTGCTGGGAATGAATGTATTGAAAAGGTGGCTGCCACACGCAAACCAGGTACCACAATTTCTCGAATCCACGGTTCGAGAGATCCGTAGTGGGACACTAAATGAACCAAAGACTGCACGGGTGGCTGAAAGGAGCTTCATTCCAGCCCTGTCCGTAGCCAACGTCCGGGTCGGAAAAATTACGACTTCTCACCCACTGCTGGCATCCCAGGGTGAGGAAACGCTTCCTCCTGGACTAATAGTCATCCCGACCCTAGTAGGCTCATCTGCTGGTCCCTTCGTGCGTGTAGCTAACATGACCGTCGAAGGTGTGTTCCTGGCTAAACGAGCACCAATCGCCCAATTGGAACCGGTGGAGACATTAGAGAACAATAACACTGTGAAATTCAATGTTACTGCTGACGAGATCATAGTTTCGTGTCATAAGTTAGCCGCTGGATCAGGTGAGGTTCCACCAGTAGACATACAAGGTCAGAATCTCACCAACCAGCAACGTCGGCAGCTTCAGGAACTTCTCTGTCGTCGAGCCGCCGCTTTTTCACAAGATGAAAGTGATTTAGGCTACACCGATGCGGTGTTTCACCGCATCCGAACTCATGATGACAAGCCAGTCACTCAGCCTTATCGTAGAATACCCCCAAATCAACTTCAGGAGGTTCAGCAACATATTCGAGGGCTGATTGAGAAGAAGGTGATCACAGAGAGTTATAGCCCATATGCCGCCCCAATCGTTCTCGTGCGTAAACGGGACGGCAGCTTGCGCCTCACGGTAGACTACCGGAAACTAAATATTAAAACTATGGGCGACGCCTACCCGTTACCACGCATCCAAGAAACCTTCGACACTTTGGTGGGAGCCCAGTTCTTTTCAACTCTGGATTTAACCAGCGGCTACCACCAGATAGCCATGCATCCGGGGGACCAGCACAAGACCGCCTTTGTCACCCCTATGGGATTATTCGAATATACCCGTATGCCTATGGGGCTCACTTCGGCTCCGGCAACCTTTCAACGACTGATGCAACGCACCATGTCCGACTTCCTCTTCCAATTTTTATTGGTCTATCTGGATGACCTACTAGTCTACTCCAAGACGTTCGAGGAACACTTGCAACACCTTGATAAACTACTGAGCCGTATAATAGAGACAGGTTTAAAGTTGCGCCCAGACAAATGCCAGTTTTTACGGCGTGAAGTGAACTATCTAGGCCATACCATATCAGCCAAGGGAATTGGCTGTGTTTTTTCTAAGGTGGAGGCGGTGAGAAACTGGCCCACCCCAACTACTACAACAGAGCTGCGCAGTTTTGTAGGCTTTGCCAGCTATTTCCGGCGATTTGTAAAGGGATTTGCAGAAATAGCCGGACCACTTCATGATCTTGTCACCCTCGGCAGTAAGAGGTCTAACAAGAAGACGGTTAAAATAGCTGAGCTCTGGGAAGAAAAACACCAACAGGCGTTTAATCGGCTTAAATTAGCTCTCACGGCTGCACCTATATTGGGATATGCTGATTTCACGAAGCCCTTTATTCTAGAAACGGATGCCAGTCATGAGGGACTAAGTGGAATACTATCACAAGAACAAGATGGTGCACGACGCATAATCGCCTACGCCAGTCGACGTCTACGACCTACTGAAAGGAATCAGGCCTCCTACAGTAGTTTAAAATTGGAGTTTCTTGCTATGAAATGGGCAATCAGTGAAAAGTTCCGTCACTATCTAATTGGTGCCACGTTCACTGTTTACACTGATAACAACCCATTGGTATATTTTCGCACCGCACCGCTGGGTGCTTTGGAACAACGCTGGGCCGCACAGTTGGCACAGTTCAACTTTGATGTTAAATACCGGCCGGGGAAACAGAATCCGGCAGATGCTCTGTCCAGGCTTCCAGGGGATTTTCAAACGGCCACCGCGGTGCCAGCAGAAATTGCCGTGGCACAGGAAACACAATGTCAGAAGCTGGAGGCCGCCATGCCAAACGGAAAACATACAAGGCCCGCGGGGGAAGAATTAGTCCTCAAGACTGAAGGGAATACTTTTCTACCTCGATGGTCCAGCAGCGAATTGATTTCAATGCAGACAAAGGATAAACATATTGGTCCGCTGCTGGAGTCATGGCCAGAGCGCCCCCGACCAGGTCAGGGAAGCAGGACATTAAGTAACCAACACAAGAGATTGTTGCTCCACAAAGGTCTGTTGTTTAGGAGGATCACGGATCCAGCCCAGGGTACCTGTGATCAGTTATTGTTGCCTTCCAGGCTTATCCCTGAAGTATTATACTCGCTTCATGATGCCATGGGTCATCAGGGCGTGGAACGAACAATTTCTCTCCTAAGATCGCGCTGCTACTGGCCTGGCATGTATACACAGGTACGAGAGTACATATCCACATGCAGCCGCTGCACAATGGGACGTTCTCCTGGCACGCTGCATACTACGTCAACTCCGATTATCGCGACATATCCTGGTGAGATAATAGCTGTTGACTTCACCAAGCTAGAGACCGCCAGTGATGGCAGAGAGGATGTGTTGGTAATCACCGACGTGTTTACCAAATTTTCTCAAGCTGTACCCACCCGTAATCAGGAGGCGGTCACCGTGGCCACCGCACTAGTGAGAGATTGGTTTCAAAAATATGGCGTCCCAATGCGAATTCATAGTGACCAAGGTCGGTCTTTTGAATCGCGACTGA
This sequence comes from Ampullaceana balthica, assembly GCA_944989445.1. Taxonomy (NCBI): domain Eukaryota; kingdom Metazoa; phylum Mollusca; class Gastropoda; family Lymnaeidae; genus Ampullaceana; species Ampullaceana balthica. The sequence goes on along the minus strand of CALYLW010000443.1, from coordinate 822,313 downwards.
TGGCTGAGTTGTGCTCCTTATACAACATCAAGAAATCGCATACCACGCCATACCATCCTCAGGGAAATGGACAGTGTGAGCGGTTCAATCGAACACTGCACAAGCTCCTGCGATCTTTACCACCCGAAAGGAAATGTCAATGGCCTGTATTTCTACCAGAATTGGTACAGGCATACAATAATACACCCCATGCCTCTACGGGATTTGCACCTTACCATCTACTGTTTGGCAGGGCCCCTAGGCTCCCCATTGACGAACTTTTACATCGACCCATGGATGCCGCGGTAGCAGGTACCGACTGGGTCAGACAACATCACTACCGGCTACAAGAGGCCCACCGCCTCGCTTTACAGAAACTGAAACAGGAGGCTAGTGAAAGGACATCGTTCAAGGACAAGCATGCGAGCGAACATCCTCTATCAGTAGGCAACTTTGTCTATTTACGTAATAGAGTGCAAGGACGGAATAAATTCCAAGACTATTGGAGACCAGATTTATACTGTGTCACTGCCCGCTTACCGGACAGACACGTATATAGACTGCTTCCCCTGGCCGGAGGTGAGGAAAGAACAGTGAATCGGAAGGATCTTCTTTTGGCAGAGGAACCTCTATCGGAGCTCGTACCAGAGTCAGAGGTAGTCCTCACAGATATACCACCCCCTGAAAGTGGAGATGAAGAAGAAGATATGGTGATCGTCTCTACAGTGCGACCCAGAGACAATCGACCCGGTGCAGGAATAAACTTACCCCTCCCGGTTGAACCGCGCAGATCAGCACGTATTGCTGAACGCGCAAGTTGAGACATCCCCCAGAAGTAGACGAGTGACCAAACGTCGAAGGGACGCTTTTCGAACAAATTGACTTTTTGTTGTTGTTATTTGTCCATATCCTTCATGCATTGTTGGGCACGCAGTTAATTTTTCGTCCTTTTCAGCAACGGGCTTATTACTCAGACCTGCTGTGTTTTTTTTTAAATTTTAAATTAGAGTTCAATCCAAATTTATCATTATATATGCCGTTTTTTTAATGTATTGACCAGCGAGGGCGCTGGCATTCAGGGGCCTGGGGAAACTGTAGCATGCTGCTAGAGTAGGTTTACTGCAGGACACGCCGGTGGGTCAGTGACACACTGCCCCTGGTATGTAATGTAATAGTGTACACAATGTGCAGACCGACATAGTGCCCACATAGCGCCGCACCATGTACACCGCACCGAGATGCACTGGAGAGAAGTGACTGGGTGACGTGTGGGTGCGTTTGTGGTTGTTCCGGTTCTAACGTGAAAAGTGTTTGGTTGTAAAATGAGAAAGACAAATAAACCTTGATAAATATAATTCTCCATCTTGTTGTTGACTGTGACATGCTGTATATTAGAAGCCCACACACGGCTACATATGTATACGTCAGAGGGGAAAATAGAGCGCTCTTTTTTTAAGGCAATCAAACATGATGTGATTGCTTTGTTTTCATGACCGTGGTAAGTCATAGGGCGCGTGATGGGATTGTGGGAGAAAGTGGTCATATTAAGAGTGATACATCATATAGACTAGGACTGCGAAAAAGCTCTTCAATAAAATACAAAATAGACACAAACAATAAATTAAAGCTTTATTAATTGACTAATACTAATTGTAGTGGTCAATTAATAAAGCTTTACTTTATTTTTTTGGTTACAGTTTGTTTCTGTATCTTGTATTTTATTAAGAGTGAGCATTACAACTCAACTTGTTGTTACGCTGAAGCCCTTTAATTAACTGTGATGTTGTTTTTTCCCTAAAGCCCCTTAACTTTGTTGTTACATTGCAGCCCCTTAACTTTGTTGTTACATTGCAGCCCCTTAACTTTGTTGTTACATTGCAGCCCCTTAACTTTGTTGTTACATTGCAGCCCCTTAACTTTGTTGTTACATCGCAGGGGTCGGGAAACTTTTTGTCTGAGAGAGCCATAACACCACATATTTTGAAAAGTAATTCTATGTGAGCCATAATTTGTTTAAAACTAAAAATTCAAGTTAATCTCTGCAATTTGTGTAATTTCCACACTAAAAGTACAATAATTATTTCTGAGTATTCTTTTTAATAACATTGTTTAGCTGTTGTTTTTTTAATATGCAATTAATTTTAAAAAATATGTAGATCAAAGGAGTCTGAATAAACGTCTTTTAAAAAATAAATATTACCGAACATTTGTCTAGGAGCCAGATGCAGCCATCAATAGAGCCACATCTGGCTCTCGAGCCAAGGTTTCCCGACCCCTGGCCTATCGTATATATGTGGTTAAACGTATCTTTTTATTTTAAATTATTCGATCATAGAGATAGCTCGCGTCCACAGATACAAATATCGCGTGCAACAAAGAACACCTTGTCTTGTCTGTTCCCCACGATTCGAGCAATGGTGTGAGTGTGAGCACATGGCTTGTCCAGTTTCTCTGTCGTTGGTGTACAAGTGAACGTATCACCAGTAGCTTTGGGGCGGCACGGCAGATAATTCACTATTGCGTTGTCGCCGAAAAATTAAAGGTCAAAGCGATGACGTCACTTGACTGTAAAGCAAGTTTCTGACCAAAGACTTCCCGACAACATGACGTCACTTGAAAATTAATCAAAACTTTCTGACTTAAGATTTCCCGACAACATGACGTCACTTGAAAATTAATCAAAACTTTCTGACTTAAGACTTGCAACAAGATGACGTCACCTGACTGTAACACAAAGCTTCAAACACGTGCGTGGTATTCTCTTTACCTTAACGACGTTCCCTTAAACTTCTAAAACTGATATTATAATTTTTTTTATTGGCCGAATTACTCAAACTTTTGAACCGAAATGTTCTCATATACATGTAATATTAATTGGTTTTTTGCATTTCCCCAGATTCGGCATTCTTTTGACTTTCAAGGAAATTCAAATAAGCATAAATTAATACTGATTTCTCGGAATCCCTGTAATGAAAAAAAAACAAAAAAAAACTAAAATATCCCCCAAAATATAATCACCTGAGAAACAGGTCCCGGGCTACGAAATCGTGCAGAAATAGACTAAGGGAAATTTTAACGTGGTAATAAAATTTTAGCGGCGTGTTCGATACTAGTTGGTCATCCGATCATCTACACACACAAAATGTTGAAATAACTGTAACGGATGTTGGAGTTTGTTATTAAAACATGACAGCAGTTAATAGCTTGACGACCTGGACTACACAGTAACATAGCGGCTGTTTATGATTGTGTAAAAAAGGGTTCGACGATTGTGTCATTTACCTCGACTCTGTGTCAAACTATGTCAATCACGTTTATGGCTTTCGGTGGATCAAATGGCTGCTTCGATTTTAACCCAGTTACAAGATAGTAAGAGCCCTTACCACTTTGCCTCCCCCCCCCCAACCTCGGTCCAATAGTAAAAAAAAACTTTGGCTCCCCCCCAACCCCCACCTCCACAACGGTCCAAAAAACAACAACAATAACTAACTCCCGAAGGATGCAAGTCAGATGTACCTGTGCACCTGTAGATGTCTCACCTGCGTGCACGTGCAACTCGCGTATACCCTAATCAAACAAGTAGGTCATCCACGTTAAACCAATCCCACGTGACATCATCATTTACACGCGGGGAAGCCCGCCACACATATTTACCTATCGTTGCAATATCCATCTCCCCATTATAGTAATTATACTCCAGATTTTTACCATCTTGAAAATACTTGAAATCGCTGACCCGAGACATCGTTGTGTATTGGATGCTTAGAAAGTTTGGCTTTACTTACACGGGTTCTAGAAAATGGGATGATGAAGTTATCCAAAATCGCCATAGCCATAACGTCTGTTTGAAAAGCACTTTACAAACGTGTTTGAAGCTGAGAGCCGCTTTAACTCTCACCACTTGAGTATCTCACCGATTTGCCAACACGCTTGCGGAAAGCTTACATGACACAGCTGACAGCGCCAGGACGGGTGGACATTGTGCATCACACGCGTACACCCACATGGCACAGTCACATACAAGTGCCGCAGAATTAACGACGCCATCAGAGACAACTTTCTGAGCATTTGTTATTTAATACATGAAATAAAGAGAGAAAAATTCCTACCAGGATCTATATTAGTGGCGTCAATTTACTTCCCCTAACAGCTCTACAATGAATCCATTGAACCACAGAGACCGACGAAAAGACGTGCAATAGCGTTGAAAGAAATCGACATTCTCGATATTCGATTTTTATAACATTTGAGGTAAGAAACGTAAACACTAGTCAAATTTGGGCGGCGACCCCCTGGTGAACGTTCTTCAATAAACAAACCCGCAAAAACAAAGTTTTTGACTATAAATCCCTTATATATGAGACATAACTAACAGTATTGATTATTTTCAAACATTTACTGACTGACACCGAGTGATGTCCCTTGTCTTTAATAAATGGGGGTGGGATGTGAGGGGGTGTCGGCACGACGGTCGGCGTCAACTCAAACTCACGTGGAAGTGGAAGAAAAAAAACAATAACAAACAGTGAATTTGAATTACATACCTCATAGAAGGATAAACTAAAAATGCATTAATTTAATTACGGTACGATCGATCGATCTGAAATTTTGATACGATGCATTGTTAGGTGAGTCGGATCCGTGTGCCAAATTTCAGCTCGATCGGATCACTGGAAGTGGGTCATTTTCGACTTTTCTTTTTCCGCCCGCCCAGCCCATGAGATGATGAGAGAGATGATGAGATGATGAGACGGCCGCGAAGTTAATATAAGGGATTTAATAAAAAGCAAGTCGGAATGACATTGGTTGGTCACAGCTACATTTGTTATTTCCAGGTCTTTAAGATTAATCTCCCCCCCCCCTCCCATAAAATAAAATAAAAATTTAAAAAATCAAAAAAAAATCAAAAATCAATCCAACAAAATACAAATTCGTTCAAAAAATTGCGAGAATAAGAAAAAACCTGTCATGTAGCTGATGATTTTGTTATTATTGCCGTTGTTGTTTACTTCTACTCACTGGATCTATCATCCTTTACGTGTACAGATGGCATGCGTGAATAAATATATCCCCATGTTGTTTGTTGAATAATTTCGACACCTACATTCGTAACTGGTATAGATGAGCAGCGGTGCCTGCTTGCATCGCGCGTCAATGAAATAAATAAATACACACACACCACACGTAAATAAATGCACGTTGTTGAGGGTTACCGAACATATTTTAAAAACAAAATTAAATAAGAAACAACAGTGAGCTTATTTAGCGGCTTTAAAAAAATTAAATAAATAAATACTCGTGGGGGGACGTTTTGAACTATTCAACAAACCTGGGTATTTAATTTTAATTAAGACACCCCTCTCTAATCTTCTGGTCCCCACGTCTGAAATTGTTGACACTTGACACTGAGCATGGCTCTGACTTCTGACCTTTCACCCCGTCACCAAACAGCCCCCCACAATGCTCGAGCGTAGATGGTGTCACACTAGCACTCATAACAATAAAACACTGTCTTCTCATGTAGTCAATGTCAACGCATAGTGTAAATAAATACCAGAAATTCTATCAACGCACACAGTCAATACATATAGACCATAAGAACTATCTACTCTTACAGACAGAATTGACCACAACAACTATCTACTCTTACAGACAGAAACAAAGTGTATTGACCACAACATCTAATCTTACAGACAGAATTGACCACAACAACTATCTACTCTTACAGACAGCACAAAGTGTATTGACCACAACAACTATCTACTCTTACAGACAGAATTGACGACAACAACTATCTACTCTTACAGACAGAAACAAAGTGTATAGACCACAACAACTATCTACTCTTACAGACAGAAACAAAGTGTATAGACCACAACAACTATCTACTCTTACAGACAGAAACAAAGTGTATAGACCACAACAACTATCTACTCTTACAGACAGCACAAAGTGTATAGACCACAACAACTATCTACTCTTACAGACAGCACAAAGTGTATTGACCACAACAACTATCTACTCTTACAGACATAAACAAAGTGTATTGACCACAGCAAATATCTACTCTTACAGACAGAAACAAACTGTATTGACCACAACAAATATCTACTCTTACAGACAGAAACAAACTTTATTGACCACAACAAATATCTACTCTTACAGACAGCACAAAGTGTATTGACCACAACAACTATCTACTCTTACAGACAGCACAAAGTGTATTGACCACAACAACTATCTACTCTTACAGACAGAAACAAACTGCATAGATCAGAACTATCTATTCATACAGTATGCAGTCAACACTTGGTAAACAGACCACAGCGACTATCTACTTATACATTCAAAACACGGCCGTACCCATCGTTGTGGCAGAATATTAAAGCCCCGTCTGATGTCAAAAGAGACAAAAGGGGCGGACAACAGATGGGGTTGGGGGGGGGGTAACTGAACGGACGAGAGAGTGAGTGACGCACCGTCATCAATGAATGCGTGAGTGAATGGGCCGGGTGATCACATTTCCCAATACACCGTTGTTGTAAGCATCAGGTTATCCACGGACATACAAAACACGAGTCGGATCCCACACAATGGAAGGAACTGCACCTTTGTGCAGATTTTCTTTAGAACTATATAATCAAACTTAGGTCCTGCGTAAGCTGCGTTGAAAACTACGAGCACAACACGGCTGGTAAAAGAATAATAATAAATAATAATAATACACACACCTTACCGTACTAAACCGTAAACAATCCCGAGGAAACGCTGTGTTTTGTTTTTTCTCGTTAAACAGGACACAGACAAGAACGTTACGCGATCTCCACACTTCACCATGACTGCCTAGGCCTCGGCAAGATTCATTAGAAAGAGCTACCCACGGCCTCGACAAGAAAAGTAATCCACTAATAAAACTTCCTTGGTGGACCCACCTTGAAACACAAATACTAGGTGTGCTACAGGAGACACCATTAAGTTACAACACCACAGCGGACGAAATTTTAAGACATTTGTTTTGTTTGTTTTTTGCTTGACGTCTTACTACAACAATGTTCACCTACTCACTTGCCTCATCCTTGAGTTACTCACACATACTTCACACACACAATCGCACGCGCGCTCACACACACTCGCACGCGTACATACACACACACACGGCTATTTTTAAACATTTACGTTAGAACCTAGGTGCGGTTTGGGGGGGGGTGGTACTAAGGGCGTGCGCGTGTAAACGCATGAGGTCAGACTCGACACTAGTCAAACGTGCAACACGTTAGATCGGTGGGGATTTCGTAAGCAAAATTGTTTCGTTGAAAATTAAGAGCTCTTGACACTTTTTAAAAAAAAATAAGTATAATACATTGAACCTTGTTGACAGTACTTGATTGTAGTTAAACATGGCTTATTTCCCCAGTACATTAACACGCGCGTACAAAGCCTTTAAAAAATCAATAATTAGCTGAGTGTGAGTTTGAGTGATTCTCTGTTAAACAGGGTGTTTGCGTTTTTGAATGTAAGTACAACAAGAGGAGAATGTAGACAACAGTACACGGGTCTTTCTATTAAATAGACTGCTGTTTTACTGTAGATATTATCAGAAAGTGTAGACCTACAGTACACGTGTCTGGATTAAATAGACTGTTTGCTTTTTGCTTGACTGTGAGTACACTCAGAGTGTGTAGACCTAAGTACACATGCCTCTATTAAATAGACTGTGAGTACACTCAGAGAGTGTAGACCTAAGTACACATATCTCTATTAAATAGACTGCTGTTAGACTGTGAGCACACTCAGAGAGTGTAGACCTAAGTACACATGCCTCTATTAAATAGACTGCTGTTAGACTGTGAGTACACTCAGAGTGTGTAGACCTAAGTACACATGCCACTATTAAATAGACTGCTGTTAGACTGTGAGTACAGTCAGAGAGTGTAGACCTAAGTACACATGTCTCTATTAAATAGACTGTGAGTACACTCAGAGTGTGTAGACCTAAGTACACATGCCTCTATTAAATAGACTGTGAGCACACTCAGAGAGTGTAGACCTAAGTACACATGCCACTATTAAATAGACTGCTGTTAGACTGTGAGTACATTAAGAGAGTGTAGACCTAAGTACACATGTCTCTATTAAATAGACTGCGAGTACACTCAGAGTGTGTAGACCTAAGTACACATGTCTCTATTAAATAGACTGCTGTTAGACTGTGAGTACATTAAGAGAGTGTAGACCTAAGTACACATGTCTCTATTAAATAGACTGCGAGTACACTCAGAGTGTGTAGACCTAAGTACACATGTCTCTATTAAATAGACTGCTGTTAGACTGTGAGCACACTCAGAGAGTGTAGACCTAAGTACACATGCCTCTATTAAATAGACTGCTGTTAGACTGTGAGTACACTCAGAGAATGTAGACCGAAGTACACATGTCTCTATTAAATAGACTGCGAGTACACTCAGAGAGTGTAGACCTAAGTACACATGCCTCTATTAAATAGACTGCGAGTACACTCAGAGTGTGTAGACCTAAGTACACATGTCTCTATTAAATAGACTGCTGTTAGACTGTGAGCACACTCAGAGAGTGTAGACCTAAGTACACATGCCTCTATTAAATAGACTGCTGTTAGACTGTGAGTACACTCAGAGAGTGTAGACCGAAGTACACATGTCTCTATTAAATAGACTGCGAGTACACTCAGAGAGTGTAGACCTAAGTACACATGCCTCTATTAAATAAACTGCTGTTAGACTGTGAGTACACTCAGAGAGTGTAGACCTAAGTACACATGTCTCTATTAAATAGACTACTGTTAGACTGTGAGTACACTCAGAGAGTGTAGACCTAAGTACACATGCCTCTATTAAATAGACTGCTATTAGACTGTGAGCACACTCAGAGAGTGTAGACCTAAGTACACATGCCTCTATTAAATAGACTGCTGTTACACTGTGAGTACACTCAGAGAGTGTAGACCTAAGTACACATATCTCTATTAAATAGACTGTGAGTACACTCAGAGAGTGTAGACCTAAGTACACATGTCTCTATTAAATAGACTGCTGTTAGACTGTGAGCACACTCAGAGAGTGTAGACCTAAGTACACATGTCTCTATTAAATAAACTGCTGTTAGACTGTGAGCACACTCAGAGAGTGTAGACCTAAGTACACATGTCTCTATTAAATAGACTGCTGTTAGACTGTGAGTACACTCAGAGAGTGTAGACCTAAGTACACATGTCTCTATTAAATAGACTGCTGTTAGACTGTGAGTACACTCAGAGAGTGTAGACCTAAGTACACATGCCTCTATTAAATAAACTGCTGTTAGACTGTGAGCACACTCAGAGAGTGTAGACCTAAGTACACATGCCTCTATTAAATAGACTGCTGTTACACTGTGAGTACACTCAGAGAGTGTAGACCTAAGTACACATGTCTATCTTAAATAGACTGTGAGTACACTCAGAGAGTGTAGACCTAAGTACACATGCCTCTATTAAATAGACTGCTGTTAGACTGTGAGTACACTCAGAGAGTGTAGACCTAAGTACACATGCCTCTATTAAATAGACTGCTGTTACACTGTGAGTACACTCAGAGAGTGTAGACCTAAGTACACATGTCTATCTTAAATAGACTGTGAGTACACTCAGAGAGTGTAGACCTAAGTACACATGCCTCTATTAAATAGACTGCTGTTAGACTGTGAGTACACTCAGAGAATGTAGACCTAAGTACACATGCCTCTATTAAATAGACTGCTGTTAGACTGTGAGTACACTCAGATAGTGTAGACCTAAGTACACTTATCTCTATTAAATAGACTGTGAGCACACTCAGAGTGTGTAGACCTAAGTACACATTCCTCTATTAAATAGACTGCTGTTACACTGTGAGTACACTCAGAGAGTGTAGACCTAAGTACACATGTCTATCTTAAATAGACTGTGAGTACACTCAGAGAGTGTAGACCTAAGTACACATGCCTCTATTAAATAGACTGCTGTTAGACTGTGAGTACACTCAGAGAGTGTAGACCTAAGTACACATGCCTCTATTAAATAGACTGCTGTTACACTGTGAGTACACTCAGAGAGTGTAGACCTAAGTACACATGTCTATCTTAAATAGACTGTGAGTACACTCAGAGAGTGTAGACCTAAGTACACATGCCTCTATTAAATAGACTGCTGTTAGACTGTGAGTACACTCAGAGAATGTAGACCTAAGTACACATGCCTCTATTAAATAGACTGCTGTTAGACTGTGAGTACACTCAGATAGTGTAGACCTAAGTACACTTATCTCTATTAAATAGACTGTGAGCACACTCAGAGTGTGTAGACCTAAGTACACATTCCTCTATTAAATAGACTGCTGATAGACTGTGAGTACACTCAGAGAGTGTAGACCTAAGTACACATATCTCTATTAAATAGACTGTGAGTACACTCAGAGTGTGTAGACCTAAGTACACATGCCTCTATTAAATAGACTGTGATTACGCTCAGAGAGTGTAGACCTGCATACAACCACCGAGTGTTGAGACTGCCTGCATCTGCCGTGCGTTAGCGGGTACATGGCTCTGCACACAACAGGTTTCCATCACAGCCTTGGAATGTGCTTACAGGACTGGTGATAACTGAGAAAACTGTGTGATACTTTGGGTGAATGGGAGAGAGAGGGTGGTGGTAACTGAGAAAACTTTGTGATACTTTGGTGGTAACTGAGAAAATTTTGTGATACTTTGGTGGTAACTGAGAAAACTTTGTGATACTTTGGGTGACTAGAGGAAGATGCTGGTAACTGAGAAACTTTGTGATACTTTGGTGGTAACTAAAAAAAACTTTGTGATACTTTGGGTAAATGGGAGGGAGAGGGTGTGCGTGTGCGTGAGGCCGAGGCTCTTATTTATGTAGTTTATACCGCACATATGTCCTATTTACGCTGGATGACTTTAAAACGCATTTACGTTTGAGGATGTCAAAGAAAATGTTTTTATATTCAATTTAAACAGTTATGTTTCATTGTTTGTTTGTTTGCGTGTTTAAAGGGAGAGAGATGAGAGAAAATTTTGGGTATAAGCCCGGGCAGTGATCAATGGATGACTCGAGGGAGATTCAAACATAAAGCTGCTAAAACTAAAAGAAATGGAAAAAAGGTAACATGAATTGTTTTGTCGAAACGATTTGTTTGTTTCCAATCCATGGTGAAGACAAAATATGCAGTTGCCATATTTGCGTCCTGACTTCCATAGCCAGTCTGAATCCAATATTTCGTTATGAGAAATTTCATCAAGGATTTTTTAAAAATACATTAGGTGGGTGGGGGTGGTTACACAATCACATTCATCTGTTGGGAGAGGTTACACAATCACATTCATCTGTTGGGAGAGGTTACACAATCACATTCATCTGTTGGGAGAGGTTACACAATCACATTCATCTGTTGGGAGAGGTTACACAATCACATTCATCTGTTGGGAGAGGTTACACAATCACACTCATCTGTTGGGAGGTTACACAATCACATTCATCTGTTGGGAGAGGTTACACAATCACATTCATCTGTTGGGAGAGGTTACACAATCACATTCATCTGTTGGGAGAGGTTACACAATCACATTCATCTGTTGGGAGAGGTTACACAATCACATTCATCTGTTGGGAGTGGTTACACAATCACATTCATCTGTTGGGAGAGGTTACACAATCACATTCATCTGTTGGGAGAGGTTACACAATCACATTCATCTGTTGGGAGAGGTTACACAATCACATTCATCTGTTGGGAGAGGTTACACAATCACACTCATCTGTTGGGAGAGGTTACACAATCACACTCATCTGTTGGGAGAGGTTACACAATCACATTCATCTGTTGGGAGAGGTTACACAATCACTTCATCTGTTGGGAGGTTACACAATCACTTCATCTGTTGGGAGAGGTTACACAATCACATTCATCTGTTGGGAGAGGTTACACAATCACTTCATCTGTTGGGAGGTTACACAATCACATTCATCTGTTGGGAGAGGTTACACAATCACTTCATCTGTTGGGAGGTTACACAATCACTTCATCTGTTGGGAGAGGTTACACAATCACATTCATCTGTTGGGAGAGGTTACACAATCACTTCATCTGTTGGGAGGTTACACAATCACATTCATCTGTTGGGAGAGGTTACACAATCACATTCATCTGTTGGGAGGTTACACAATCACTTCATCTGTTGGGAGAGGTTACACAATCACATTCATCTGTTGGGAGAGGTTACACAATCACATTCATCTGTTGGGAGAGGTTACACAATCACATTCATCTGTTGGGAGAGGTTACACAATCACATTCATCTGTTGGGAGAGGTTACACAATCACATTCATCTGTTGGGAGAGGTTACACAATCACATTCAGCTGTTGTGAGAGGTTACACAATCACATTCATCTGTTGGGAGAGGTTACACAATCACACTCATCTGTTGGGAGAGGTTACACAATCACATTCAGCTGTTGGAGAGATACACTCCCAAAAGTGTGCTGTCGCTAATTAATTGCGTATCGCCATTTGTCCACTATATTTTGTCTCAAATGCGGCTATTCTACGTGTGTGGTGTTTTAAGGCCCGTAAAATAATGGGGTGAGGGTGGGGGGCAGGAGGCAGGAGGCTCTCACATGCAGCGGTTCTAAATTTTTTTTAAATTTCATTCTTTTTTTTTAATAATTAATTTTATTTTTTGTTGGCTCAGCAAGATGACCACACATCCAGCTTGTCCTTTATGATGAAGCTGATTGTGAAGACCACCGCAAATTTGTGAAAAATTAATTCGTATATATATTTCTGCAGATCTCTTATCTAGAACACAAGACCAATAAGTATCTCTGGGACAGAATAACCTCAATTGCGTGCCGTCAAGAAACCATTATAGATTATAGAGACAATTAAGAAACGCAAGCTGGCATGGTCACGTGCTGCGAAGTGATAACCTGACAAAAATCATCATTCAAGGCACTGTAGAAGGGGGCCGGCGAAGAGGTCGCCAGCGGAAAAGTTGGCTCGACAACATAAAAGATTGGACAGGGCTGAGGTTGAATGAATTACTGACCGCCGCTCAAGATAGGCGAATGTGGAGATCGGTGTCTGTTGATGTGTTCATGCGCTCCCCCCAACGACCGCACCGGTCATGGGACTGATGACGATGATGATATTTTTGCAGTAGGAAGTGCCTTGCAGTGGAGCCAACAAAAATATTATTATAAAGTCGTCGTCCCCCCCCCGGGGCCCACCCCGAAAGTGCTGACTCACATCTGTTCTGTCCTCTCCCAGTATAAACAATTTCCCTAATAAAACTTATGTTTGAAACATTTCAATATCGACCAAACTTCTGTACGAACAGATTCTATTCGAAGACATGTCCTATAAACAAACTTCCAGATACCGAGTGCGAGGCACATACAAATAGAGGATGGGGCTATAACGGCTTTCTGAGATTTCTGATTGAAATGTCACACATTATAATCATCCGTTATTTGCTAATAATTTTGTTAATCTAAAACATATTTCCGCTAAATTATGGGAAAATTTAAAACGGAAAATCACAAATTAAGAAAATTTTGAAATAACAGTTAACTGTGACCAATATCCTGGGAAGCACTGCTGTAATGAAGCACTGCTGTAATGAAGCACTGCTGTAATGAAGCACTGCTGTAATGAAACACTGCTGTAATGAAGCACTGCTGTAATGGAGCACTGCTGTAATGAAGCACTGCTGTAATGGAGCACTGCTGTAATGAAGCACTGCTGTAATGAAGCACTGCTGTAATGAAGCACTGCTGTAATGAAGCACTGCTGTAATGAAGCACTGCTGTAATGAAGCACTGCTGTAATGAAGCACTGCTGTAATGAAGCACTGCTGTAATGAAGCACTGCTGTAATGAAGCACTGCTGGGTATGGGGATCAGAAACTAGGAAGCAATGCTCTAAAAAATAGCATTGCTGGGGGCCATATACAGAGAAGCACTGGTCTAACAAACCACTGCTGGGGGTAATAAACTGGGAAGCACTGCTGGGGACGGAGGCCATATACTGGGAAAAACTGATCTAACGAAGCATTTCTGGGGGACTATATACTGGGAATTACTGCTCTGACGAAGCACTTGGAATAAGGAGTAAGGGCAGAAGGTATCCTGCTAACTCATCCTTGATGAGGGACTACGGAGTAACGTTCCTGATGTCCGGCGCATGGGCCAGGACTTGATAGACTGAGGGAGAGGGGCAGGGGAAAAGAGACTTTGGTGTAACGTGCCTGATGTCTGGTTCATGGGCCAGGAGTTGAAAGACTGAAGGAGAAGGGCAGGGAAGGGGACTTTGGTGTAACGTGCCTGATGTCCGGCTCATGGGCCAGGAGTTGATAGACGGAAGGAGAAGGGCAGGGAAGGGGACTTTGGTGTAACGTGCCTGATGTCCGGCTCGTGGGCCAGGAGTTGAAAGACTGAAGGAGAAGGGCAGGGAGGGGGACTTTGGTGTAACGTGCCTGATGTCCGGCTCATGGGCCAGGAGTTGATAAACTGAAGGAGAGGGGCAGGGGAAAAGAGACTTTGGTGTAACGTGCCTGATGTCCGGCTCATGGGCCAGGAGTTGATAGGCGGAAGGAGAAGGGGACTTTGGTGTAACGTGTCTGATGTCCGGCTCATGGGCCATGAGTTGATAGACTGAAGGAGAGGTTAGGGAGACGCCCCCCCCCCAAATTCTAACAATATCTATCACACACAAACAGAGCGGATGGGCTATCGTAAGGCGATAAGAATGTTGTGATAAGGCCACCATCCCCTCGCCCATAGTTAGTTCTGTGGCGTGGGGCAGTGGGCCATCGGGCGCGCGGGGAAATTTGAAGGTAACTGGGGTGTTTGGTATAAAAATTAAAGATTTATAATTTAGAAGGCAAAAGAGAGATAGATCTATAAGTGAGAGAATGAGTGAACTGCATTTGTTAAACCTCAAAAGCGCCTGCCCCACGTTTTTAGTCATATTAAATGACAGTACTTGAACTTATAAGTTTTAAATTATTATCTCCTTTTTAGTCCACTTATAAAAACGAGGTTTTTAAAAATCCTTTTTTACCTTTATTTATTCATTGAAAGTCATTTATTATTTTTCACCATTGCATGCACTGTAATGCGAGAACGCTGGCGAAAGAAGCACAGGATAAGCATGCGTTCCTTGGCACTTTTTACTCGCATGGAAGGGTGGAATTTTCGGCAAAAAGAAGAAGTTTACTTTTTTGTGGGCTGGGGCGGCAAAACTCTTGACACGCCCCAGGCTACAGAAACGCCGCTGTTTTAAAACGTATTTCGGTCACGATGACCTTCATAACTGTGTGATGAAGTTTCTGTGCTCAATTCCGTGAAATGTATTGTGTTGGGGTGGGGTGAGGGAAGGGAGGGGAGGGGTGAGGGAAGGGAGGGGGGAAAGGGTAGAGGGGCAGTGTGAAGCAAAGCTCAGGATAAAGGGGGAGGGGTAGGTTTGACACAGCACTACATTGATGCCCGGGGAGCGGAAGGGGGTGCACACTTTAAGGTCACGCTCACTTTGCTAATGTTAGGATCCGCTGCTGCACTCACGCGCACGGCAGGATACATGCACGAAAAAAGGGGGCGGTGAAGGGAGGGGGGTTGATGAGTCAGGAAAGGGGGGCGTTGGCCGTAAAGCTCTTATTACAGTTATCCAACGTTAGACGACGGCGAGCACGGGTAGTGACCGGGGTGGATAGCTACACGACAGGGGGAGGGAGTGGGATGGTGTGCTGTGTGTAGAGATTAGGAGCACAACAAATTCACACACCGTCATACAGTCTTTTCATACGGGAATGAAACATTATTGTTGATACCCATGTTGGACACAGTGACGTAGAAGGGGCACGGGCGGAGTGCTCCTGGCGTCACTTTATTTTATGGAGTGGCGTCACTATAACGAACTTTCGTGCTAAAGAGGGGGAGGGGGCGGAAGCGGACATTTTAATCGCCATCTTTCGCAACGTCATTTGTTGGGCACGAGATGAGGGCAGTGTGGTTTGGGAATCAAGATGGTGGCAGTGTGGTTTGGGAATCAAGATGGTGGCAGTGTGGTTTAAATTCAAGATGGTGGCAGTGTGGTTTGAGAATCAAGATGAAGGCAGTGTGGTTTGGGAATCAAGATGGTGGCAGTGTGGTTTGGGAATCAAGATGAAGGCAGTGTGGTTTGGGAATCAAGATGGTGGCAGTGTGGTTTGGGAATCAAGATGAAGGCAGTGTGGTTTGGGAATGAGATGACGTTAGTGTGGTTTGGGAATCAAGATGACGGCAGTGTGGTTTGGGAATCAAGATGACGACAGTGTGGTTTGGGAATCAAGATGGTGGCAGTGTGGTTTGGGAATCAAGATGGTGGCAGTGTGGTTTGGGAATCAAGATGGTGGCAGTGTGGTTTGGGAACCAAGATGACGGCAGTGTGGTTTTGGAATCAAGATGACGGCAGTGTGGTTTGGGAATCAAGATGACGGCAGTGTGGTTTGGGAATCAAGATGACGGCAGTGTGGTTTGGGAATCAAGATGGTGGCAGTGTGGTTTGGGAATCAAGATGACGACAGTGTGGTTTGGGAATCAAGATGACGGCAGTGTGGTTTGGGAATCAAGATGACGGCAGTGTGGTTTGGGGATGAGGTGACGTTAGTGTGGGTTGGGGATGAGATGACGTTAGTGTGGGTTGGGGATGAGATGACGTTAGTGTTGCTCAAGTCAGACTACATCCACCCACCTTGTGATCAGGTCTGAAAGAGGGCACTGGGTGAACATTGCCCCTGACCTGCTAGCTGCCTCGGCTGGCTCAGAAATCACAAACCGACTCATTATAGGCACGCTAACGAGGTAGGAGAGGAGCGGCCAGGAAAGAGCAGCGGTGAAATTTAGATTTATTAATAGCTTTACTTTTATGCAATGGCCCCTTTTAACCTGCGCGGCCGCGCAGATATCTGACCGACGCCGCGCAGCAGTTTAGAATAACCGTGCAGCAAATTTTGTAAAATATTGCAAAAAATTGATGATGTGCAACCTTGCACACGAGTTTGTTTTTGTTTTTCTTTTACTTTGCCCTCGGACCAACGAACCTTAGCGGGAACATTGCTTTTGTGTATTTTATTAATTTTAAGTTCCATATCTGTCAATCAACCACTAGGATCTCTGAGATCTTCGTAGTTCAGCAACAAACGGTTGTGTTTAAAAACCACCAGGGACGTGGCCGACTGGTGTTTGCATGTTTGTAATACAATTAATTGTATCAAACATGTTTACAGCTAGTGCTCGATTTACGACCTACAATGCAACTTACGACCATTCGACTTTACGACCACAACCACCACTATGCATATTAGCGTGAGAAATAGAAATAAGTAACAAAATGATGGTGTAGAGATGATACAAATAGCACAAAAATAACATCGAAAATAAATTATGATTTGTAACAACGATAAAGGAGAGATATGGTATAATTTAACTTAAATATTTTCATAACTTCACTTCAAATCACTGTAGACACAGCGTACTCAACTTACGGCCAAATGGTGTTACGACCTGGTTTGTCGGAACCGTTGTGGTCTTAAGTCGAGCACTCGCTGTATTTCAAAATTTTTAGTGAACAGATTTTTGGGTTATGGTGTGAGTATTAAAAAAAAACAAGCTGTTTTAATAAGTTTTATTGTAAAGACATAATGAATTTTTATGAACAGACTCGCCAATTCGACTGTCGTAATAATTGTTAATTAATTTCTATATGAAATGCATCGAATATCTGGATATTGTCTATAAAGTATAAAATAAATGGCGACCCCTTTTTTTAAATACACGGACATCTTCACAAGATTCTTACGCTAAGCGCTATGTCAACCGACGGAAACACATTGATCCGCGAGGTTTATGTTGCCTGTAAACATCACAACTCAAAAGTCTCTATGTCTTATGGATATATCTGTATGGCCTTGGAGTCGTGTTCATTTGGAATGTGAGATAAAGCAGAAAGTTAGCACCAACAGGGATCCTTATGAAAGTGCGTAACTGGAATTTGTTTGGCACCAACAGGGATCCTTATCAAAGTGCGTAACTGGAATTTGTTTAGCACCAACAGGGATCCTTATCAAAGTGCGTAACTGGAATTTGTTTAGCACCAACAGGGATCCTTATCAAAGTGCGTAACTGGAATTTGTTTAGCACCAACAGGGATCCTTATCAAAGTGCGTAACTGGAATTTGTTTAGCACCAACAGGGATCCTTATCAAAGTGCGTAACTGGAATTTGTTTAGCACCAACAGGGATCCTTATCAAAGTGCGTAACTGGAATTTGTTTAGCACCAACAGGGATCCTTATGAAAGTGCGTAACTGGAATTTGTTTGGCACCAACAGGGATCCTTATCAAAGTGCGTAACTGGAATTTGTTTAGCACCAACAGGGATCCTTATCAAAGTGCGTAACTGGAATTTGTTTAGCACCAACAGGGATCCTTATCAAAGTGCGTAACTGGAATTTGTTTAGATAAAATACATCATACAGCTTTTAAATAAAATACAAAATACCCAAGCAAATTGTGCAATGAAAACAATAAATTTGAGCTTGTCTACTGTCGTGTTAGTTTAATATAAAGATAAAATTTATTGTTTTCATTCCACAATTTGTTTGTGTATTTTGTATTTTATTTGAGATAAAATCCACAGAAGTTAGCACCAACAGGGATCCTTATAAAAGTGCGTAACTGGAATTTGTTTAGCACCAACATGGATCTTTATCAAAGTGCATTACTGGAATTTGTGAGATAAAATCCACAGAAGTTGGCACCAACAGGGATCCTTATCAAAGTGCGTAACTGGAATTTGTTTAACACCAATAGGGATCTTTATCAAAGTGCATTACTCGAATTTGTTTAGCACGAACAGGGATCTTCATCAAAGTGCGTAACTTGAATTTGTTTAACACCAATAGGGATCTTTATCAAAGTGCATTACTCGAATTTGTTTAGCACCAACAGGGATCTTTATCAAAGTGCATTACTGGAATTCATGTATGGTCCATTAGCTTTATTGTTGGAGAAGTGCATCCACTGCACCCGATATTATTGGGCAAGTTATACATAGTAATAAGAAATAAAAACTACCAACAAAAAATATATACACCTACTTAATTTTAAGAAATAATATCGAAGCAGGGGTTAAAGTACTGTTTGGATATCTTGCCCGCGATATCATCTACAATGCGGCCACTAAAGTATTACTAGAAACATTGGAACTCATTTGTTGTTTATAAAACGTCATCATGGCAGATGGGTTTCAGATTCCATGTTGGATCATTTTCTAGGTCACTGTGTAAAAAGGAGGAGGGGGGCGCCGTGTGTTCCGGACCGCGGGTTGGCTGTATCACGTGACGGCAACCCGCCTGAGTGGCACCGAGCGGTCGTCCGGGCGTCGCAGGTCACGTGCTTAAAGTGGACCCGTTTAGACAGGGGTGGGGGGGTTGAGGGAAGGTGTGGCGTCAGCTAAAAAATATATACGTCCAGTAAATAAAGGTATTGTTTAAATACATGGCCGAAAAGCTCGTGTGGGTTGACACCGCTGCCCTCAGATATGGATGTGATGCACCTCTCACTCACGGAGCAGATATCAAAGCGGGTAATAGGAATAAGCTCTATATGTAACATTATGCAGCAAGGGCAGAATCGGAGAATGCAACGGAAGATGCTTGCAACTACCTCAAAGTTCAATGCTTAAAAATAGTATCTTCTAACGGAAAACAAAATTATACCCCCGACCCAAACAACAACTTTAAAAAATTTAAAAATAGGCCTTCGCGTAAGGTTGTAAAAACAGAAGGTTGTGTATTTTATATTAAACATTTATTTCTATTTTTACAAAAAAATATTTTTAGAAATGATAATGATAAGGAAGACACCTAAAGCGTTTAGTAGTAAATTGTCGCCCTTACTCCGCTTAATCCGTGGCGTTGTCATTTGACTAAGACAGGCGGCGTAGGAGAATGAATGGCATTCCAAGCTATAGTCAAACTATAGTAGGGAAAGTTTCAAATTACAGCGGCGTAACAGAGGGATTTTTTTTTAAAAATAATAAATAAGCGCGGTGTTAGGTGTGTCAGCGGGACACGGTCCACCTGACACGATGTCCCGTCCAGCCGATCGTAGGGGTGACGGAGCTCAACCCCTAGAATGGGGCAATGTGGCAGTATCGTGGTATCGTCCCGTGAACAGGTTTAGTTTAGGATTGTCCTCTTGTAGGCAAGATGAGTGAAGGACAATAGTCACGAAAGTACGGGATCCGGCGTTACACTGTAACAAACACATACAAATCAGATGAATGAAAGACAATAGTCACGAAAGTACGGGATCCCGGCGTTACACTGTCTGTAACAAACACATACAAATCAGATGAATGAAAGACAATAGTCACGAAAGTACGGGATCCGGCGTTACACTGTCTGTAACAAACACATACAAATCAGACGAATGAAAGACAATAGTCACGAAAGTACGGGATCCCGGCGTTACACTGTCTGTAACAAACACATACAAATCAGACGAATGAAAGACAATAGTCACGAAAGTACGGGATCCCGGCGTTACACTGTCTGTAACAAACACATACAAATCAGATGAATGAAAGACAATAGTCACGAAAGTACGGGATCCCGGCGTTACACTGTCTTTAACAAACACATACAAATCAGATGAATGAAAGACAATAGTCACGAAAGTACGGGATCTCGGCGTTACACTGTCTCTGTAACAAACACATACAAATCCTCATACTTCACGTACTTCCCGTACAGAATTCGGGCGTGAAATAGGTTGCCCGAACAGCCCAGGAAAAAAGCAAAACACTGTCAACATTTAAGACTAATATACATACAAGACTAACCACAAGCAATGGAACAAACAAATCTACTGTATAGAAGGAGCGCATGAAGTGTATAACATAAGATAAAGTTTCACTGCAATTAATAGGACTGACGTGTGTGTATTTAAGATTTCCAGAGTGGTTTTGAAAATTGACAGGTGCGAGGGGTTTTCCGGCCTAAAAAACTTGTTCAAATACTCATAATACTTTTGTTTTGTTTTGAAAACTTCATAGCCAATTGTACGGTATCTAGAGCCAACACCTAGTTGTCGGTAGAAGTAGAATAGACGTTGACAGAAACACATTCACTTGCTACTGGCAAACAGGTATATGGGTTTCCAACGGCGAAGAAGGGTTTGAAAATAAGCCTTTAATAATATATTTAATTTAATAATTTATATAGTGCAGTACCCCAGAAAGCAACTGGGCTCAAAGCGCTTTACATAAAAATACTAACACACAAAATTATCAATTCATGCAATGTGAAAAATTCATATTCTTAATACAACATATAATGAAATTGCAGTGAGTATAAGCTACGTTTATCATTTAATGGAATGTTTGATTGTTGTTTAATTAGTCTTGAAAGTAAAGTTTGAAGAGATATGTTTTTAGTGCAGCCTTGAAGGCCTTAGTAATTGGAATACTGCGAATGTGTAATAGTAGACAATTCCATTGTTTGGAATATTACTGTGAGCGTGCTGACCTGAAAGTAAAGGACTGAAAAGGATGAACTCAAGTGGCGCTCGCATCTACATCGAGTTAGTTGCGTGGCCGTGCACACGTGACGGGAATATTTATTTGTAAACCCCATCTGTTGCCATAGACCACAACCACATGTCCTCGGCCTATGACACTAACGTAAAAGCACAAACAGTGGCGTAGCTAGGGATTTGTAGGGATTCGGGGGCCCGGAGGGCGATGGCGTAAAATTTAATATTAAAAAATTTCGGACAGTCCTTTGGGGCCCCCCCCTCAATAAGTGGAGCCCGAGAGGACTTTCGAATTTGGACCCCCTCCCCTAGCTACGCCACTGAGCACAAACATAAACACACGCAAAGACACGTACACAGTGCGCACACATAATTCGAGTGTTCAAGAAATCCACTGTCACCGTCCTGGAAAGCGAGGATTAAGATCTGATTGATAAATAAATAGATTTAAAGATCTGATTTTAAACAGATTTAAAGATTCGATTTTAAATTTGTATTCGCTTTGATTTGAACCGTATAAATTGATTAGAGGGCCAAGGCTTTTTTTTTCTTCATTTGAGCAAAGGACAGGAACGTTTCATTTTTAAAAAAATGAGTTTAACTGTGCTCAAAATATTTCTATCAGGCTCACAAATATCGTGATGTAACCATGAAAGTGGTGGTAGTGCAGCCTAATTTAATTAATTTGCATATGTGTTTGATTTTTATTCAGGAAGAGTGAGTCGTTAAAATCCTATCCAGTTTTTCTTTTCTCTCTTTTACTTTTAATTTCTGTCCTATTATTGTAAATAAATTTTTTTTTAAAATTGACACGGATAAACGAACAGATTGAAAAGTTAATAAAATCGATACATTTAAAATTAACAATAAACATCGTTTTCTAAAAAAACTAACTTTAAGTAAGAGGTGAATTTTTGTGAACTGATTAGTTTCAGCGCGACAATCTCACGCCAACTTACTGCCGACCCGTGGATGTGCCATCTGTGATACCGTCTGCTATACCCATAGAATGTAGACTAGACTCCTAACTTATTAACAAAGTTAATTACTATTCCGCTATTTGTTTATTATTAATATCTGTTGTACGCTGAGCGGAGTCGGAGTATCTATGACTGATATCTTTTCCCCTAACATACAAATGTTATTTTGAAAAGTTGAATCCAGGCATTTCTGGACTGGATCTGTGAAAGATATGTTTGTCTAAGGATAGAGTGAGTGGTTCAAATTGTGTGCCTCTAAACATGTTTAAAAATACATATGTGGTACGATACTTTTTTTAAAATTAAGTTTTTAAAAAAATTTGAAACTCCAGTTCCAGCTATGTAGTTGCCAACTCTTCCGTCAGCCATATTGTTGCCTGATGCAACTCTTCTACCTAACATGTAACATGTTGCTTTCAGATTTAATTTTAATCTTACAGAATCCAACAGGCCTATTTCTTTAAATCCCTGTTTGTTTTTTTGTAACTTCGCACGATTTATGCTCCTAATTAGATGTCAGATTCATGTTCCTGAATGTTGGCCAGATTCATGGTCTGAATGTTGATAAGTTTCATGTTCCTGAATGATGGCCAGATTCATGTTTCTGAGCTTTGGTTAGATTCGTATTCCTGAATGTTTGCTAGATTCATGTTCCTGAATGTTGGCCAGATTCATGGTCTGAATGTTGATAAGTTTCATGTTCCTGAATGATGGCCAGATTCATGTTTCTGAGCTTTGGTTAGATTCGTATTCCTGAATGTTTGCTAGATTCATGTTCCTGAATGGTGGCCAGATTCATGTTCCTGAATGGTGGCTAGATTCATGGTCTGAATGTGATAAGTTTCATATTCCTGAATGATGGCCAGATTCATGTTTCTGAGCTTTGGTTAGATTCGTATTCCTGAATGTTGCTCAGATTCATGTTCCTGAATGGTGGCTAGATTCATGTTCCTGAATGGTGCAGATTCATGGTCTGAATGTTGATAAGTTTCATGTTCCTGAATGATGGCCAGATTCATGTTTCTGAGCTTTGGTTAGATTCGTATTCCTGAATGTTGGTCAGATTCATGTTCCTGAATGGTGGCTAGATTCATGTTCCTGAATGGTGGCTAGATTCATGTTCCTGAATGGTGGCTAGATTCATGTTCCTGAATGTTGGCCAGATTCATGTTCCTGAATGGTGGCTAGATTCATGTTCCTGAATGTTGGCCAGATTCATGGTCTGAATGTTGATAAGTTTCATGTTCCTGAATGATGGCCAGATTCATGTTTCTGAGCTTTGGTTAGATTCGAATCTGGTGGCCAGATTCATGTTCCTGAATGTTGGCTAGATTCATGTTCCTGAATGGTGGCTAGATTCATGTTCCTGAATGGTGGCTAGATTCATGTTCTGAATGTTGGTCAGATTTATGTTCCTGAATGTTGGTCAGATTCATGTTCCTGAATGTTGGTCAGATTCATGTTCTGAATGTTGGTCAGATTTATGTTCCTGAATGTTGGCCAGATTCATGTTCCTGAATGGTGGCTAGATTCATGTTCCTGAATGGTGGCTAGATTCATGTTCCTGAATGGTGGCTAGATTCATGTTCCTGAATCGTGGCTAGATTCATGTTCCTGAATGGTGGCTAGATTCATGTTCCTGAATGTTGGCCAGATTCATGTTCCTGAATGTTAGTCAGATTCATGTTCTGAATGTTGGTCAGATTTATGTTCCTGAATGTTGGCCAGATTCATGTTCCTGAATGGTGGCTAGATTCATGTTCCTGAATCGTGGCTAGATTCATGTTCCTGAATGGTGGCTAGATTCATGTTCCTGAATGTTGGCCAGATTCATGTTCCTGAATGGTGGCTAGATTCATGTTCCTGAATGTTGGCTAGATTCATGTTCCTGAATGGTGGCTAGATTCATGTTCCTGAATGGTGGCTAGATTCATGTTCCTGAATGGTGGCTAGATTCATGTTCCTGAATCGTGGCTAGATTCATGTTCCTGAATGGTGGCTAGATTCATGTTCCTGAATGTTGGCCAGATTCATGTTCCTGAATGTTGGCCAGATTCATGTTCCTGAATGGTGGCCAGATTCATGTTCCTGAATGGTGGCTAGATTCATGTTCCTGAATGGTGGCTAGATTCATGTTCCTGAATGGTGGCTAGATTCATGTTCCTGAATCGTGGCTAGATTCATGTTCCTGAATGGTGGCTAGATTCATGTTCCTGAATGTTGGCCAGATTCATGTTCCTGAATGTTGGCCAGATTCATGTTCCTGAATGGTGGCTAGATTCATGTTCCTGAATCGTGGCTAGATTCATGTTCCTGAATGGTGGCTAGATTCATGTTCCTGAATGTTGGACAGATTCATGTTCCTGAATGTTGGCCAGATTCATGTTCCTGAATGTTGGCCAGATTTATGTTCCTAAATGTTGTTGGGATTGATGGCTTCATTTAATGCTGTGACGAGGAGAAGAAGAGGGCGGTGTCGTATTGCCATCAACACATAAGCCACAAGTCCACTTAACAAGCCGAGGGCACTTGAGCCTCGGTCCACACCACTACGACTTTTGACCACCACGGAGGGGGGGGGTACATCCACAGACCTGGACTTCCGGTTCAGAGTACACTTAATGGTGGGCACATGCAGAGCTTGACAGCGTGCGATGTTGCCGCGGCGGTGACTAGTGAGTTTTGTCACATTTGTTCTGGGTTATGCTGATGTGGTTAAGAGGACGAACCCGTTATGCCGTTATAGTCCGGTCGAACGGCTTGCAGCGTTGCCGTGAAGTCAAAGAGAAGTTCAGCGAAGCTTCATTTGCATTAAGGTATTTTTTTCGCCGCCGCGATGACAGTACCACGGGACAGTACCAACTGTGTAGTCAGTGCCAATGATGTGGGAAAATCCGGAAAATAGGTGGTTCGGTTGTTTTTTTTAACACGAGATGCGGGTGGGGATGGCCGTGCGGCCCTGCAGGATACCCTCTGGTCCAAATTGCCCACACGGCATTTGCCTCTTATACTAAAACACCCAAAGGAGTTATTATTATGTTCATGATGGCAGGGAGTACTGGGACGACATTGAGCCCGTGAATAGTAGTAATAAGGAGCTGCTTCGGCAGCTGATAAACACACA
Source organism: Ampullaceana balthica (assembly GCA_944989445.1). Taxonomy (NCBI): domain Eukaryota; kingdom Metazoa; phylum Mollusca; class Gastropoda; family Lymnaeidae; genus Ampullaceana; species Ampullaceana balthica. Next base: position 796,583 of record CALYLW010000443.1, on the reverse strand, counting down.
TAATAAGACCCTTGCACCGATTCAAACATGTATAAACAACAAATGTCAAAGGGCTTAGAGCTTAAAGAGCTTCAGCCACAGCAGGTCGTAAAACTGGGCTAAAAACCCATAACCGCCAGGCGCGCCAAAACAATTCAAAGTTACGCTGACTCGCCCGCAACCTCCTCCCCCCCCCCGCCCCAAGACGCATACCCCGACTGCAGGAACTCAGTGCTCAACCGTGAGAACTCCGACAGAAATTCGTTTATAGATTTATATACGCAGGCGTACGCACAAAGGAAAGAAAATATAAGCACATTTCACAGCGTTTTCATACATGCCATGACAGACTTATGGAGGGGGGGGGCAGATTAATAGGGGTTAGTGGGGGGAGGGGGGGTCTTCACCTAAAGGGAGAACCGCTCAAGATTAAAATAATCGGCGGCCCCTAGAAGCGGTGTTGGCTGGGAAGAAACTGGGAGGTCCGCCTTGAAAGTCACTTTGGTGGGTCAATGCGATTTATAAGACTGCTCAAGCTCAACAAGCATTTCTGAAGATAGGGGCCGTCCATTAAGTACGTCACGCTATTTTTGACCATTTTTAACTCCCCCCTCCCCCTGTCACAAATTGTCGCACATCTCGGACCCCCCCCCCTAAAGTACGTCACACCTTCGACCAAAACTGTTGTTTTTTATTAACAAAATAATCAAAATTTAATATAAAACAGCGTGACGTCACACATGGCTGGACCCCCCTCCCCCCTGTCACAAGCTGTCACACTTTCTTACACCCCCTCCCCCCTCTGGAGCGTGACGTACTTTATGGACGGACCCATAGGAAAAAACTTTTTTTTAAAACCCAGAAAAGGCTCGACTAAAGATGATTTGAATGGAATCATTAAAAAAAATCGTATATAATAGGAGTGCGATGACGCTTTTTAAATAAAATAAATAAGATACAAAAACGGATCGTGCGATCAAGACAAAATGTTTGTTAATACTCTAATACTGCAGACACAAGTAGACGTTTCGACTAGTGCCTCCATCAGTTCAATAACTTACGCAAGTATTAAAATTACATTTACATCACATAATCCATACTATATTATAACTATCTCATGAAATAATAATAATTAAGTAAAGATACAAACAAACAAAAAAAACAACACTGAAACGAAAACAAGAAAGATAGGCACAATTACTTTAAAAAAACACATGATATAATAATCATAATTTTGATCACACAATTAATTTTATGCATTTTTATTTCATCAAATTAACGAGACTTAAAAAGTCTTTCTTTGAAAACATTTTTTGTTATGTTTTGTTTGCGTTAATATTTTTTTTTAAATTTAGTTTTTGTAAGAGGGGTGGCGGGAGGATGGAATCCAAATGTCCAAATAAGTGGATACCAGTAGAGGGGGGAAAAGGAGGGTAAACGAGTCGTGTCCTGAGATGTGGGTTATCGTTATCGTTCAGGCATCATAGAATAACACATGGTAGTCGAGATACGAGGCTGGCACAGCCCGACTCGAGATACACACAAACTGTACGACTCTACCAGAGGGAAAATGTGGAGGCTGGATATCCCCCGGCTTTATGTGAAAATCCCAATATAATAAAGTCCTACGAGACTAAAATATCGTCCGTTAATTAAAACAGAAAAGCTTCGAGAATTTGTGGTGCCACCCTAACTACAGGGTGACACACAAAAAAACAAAAACGGGAACTTTTCAACCTTCTAATAAAACCAAGATTTGTTGCGGGAAAAAAAAAGTATTCATAGTAATTGAAATCTGAAAATATACCATTTAAGAAAAAGTTATGAAATTTTTATTTTTCTTAAAAAAACTACGCCCTATAGATCAGTGCTTCTCAAATTTTTAGTATGGTGGACCGGCAGGAATTTTTCCATTGCACCAGGAACCGGTGCCAATAATTTCCCTGTACTGGCAAAATGTAATTTATTTTATTTATTTTATGTGCTTAATGCCTAAAATTTTACATATTCTATTTGATTAGCATTATTGGATGAAAATGGAGGATTATAATTTGATTTTTCGGTCCTTTCTTGATAACTTCTGCGGACCGGCGGCGGATGGCCCACGGATCGGCACCGGTCCGCGGACCACCACTTTGAGAAGCACTGCTAATGATGCCGTCCTGCTGTACGAATGCATTCCAACAAAGTCTTAATGTTCAACAACTCTTGGTTTTATTGGATCGTTGAAAAGTCCCCGTTATTTTGTGTCACCTTACATAAGACTACCGTGAAAAGCTAGTAACGTCATCTCTATGACGAGATAAAAAGCGCTTGTTCTTAGTTATAAAGGAGAAGGATGTCGTTGTACGCTCTGTCGGTCACTACCAAAGCAGAAGACTGCGTAAAAAAGCTACCCTTGGAAAAAAACATATGGATGGGCGGTCCGCCTATTGACCCTTCACCCCGAAACTAAAAACCTGTCTGTTCCATTCAATCACGTGTCTGGTGATCGATCGGCTCATGCCTCGTTCATGCAGTTTTTAAAAAAAAAGATAACGGCCGGGTATTAATAGATATTTCCAGCCCGCCCCCCCCCCGCCCACCCACACACACAACCCGGCCTGTATAATTAGAGGGGAAAACACGGGACAAAGGGGTTTGTAATGTAGCTGATGTGAAGTAACCGACAAAAAGCAGTGACGTGAGCAAAACACGATGAGGCTGAACGAAGAAGGTCTTGAGAAATGGTCTCTAAGTTAATAATCGTAATTTAATTAAAATATATTTTTTTAATATTACTATAATCATTCTTATTAAGCACTGTTTAAAGCCCTGGTCAGCAACAATTCGGTAAAAGTGGCTTCAAGTTCAAGTTAAGTCTGGATTTCTAAACTCGTTCTGTGAGCCAAAAAGCTATGTCTCAATAGGATGCTCTCTGGTACGTTTGGGGCACGCCCTTGTTTAGAGTATGTATTGGATTTCAGAGAGAGAAAAAAAAAGAAGCAGTAGAAATGGTATGTGCTGGTAACAATAAGGATGCATGCAGAGAGATAGGGGCGGCCTTGGATCAGTGTGATCTACGAAGGCGCTTTACTCAAGCTAATGTGGAGTCAGCAGTATGAAATTAAATAAGATTTTAAAATTTCACGGTTGCTAGATTTTTACACTGTTGAGATCTCAGCACTAGAGAAAAGTTAAAAGACAACCGAACACCATAGGCGTAGCCACAACATCAACTTTAGGGGAAAAGGGGCTTAGTGTGAATTATAAGAAACAGCAAAGTATGAAATGGTGGCTTTCCTGAGATATAAACTAAGTTTATTCTACCGAATCGTTGCGTCCCAACTTATATAGTCAAAATAAACTCACATTTTCCCGTGGCCGGCTCTGCTGCCTGCGTGACGTTGGCTGAAGCATGCGCGCTCAGCACCGTCCGAAACGCCGTCACCACCACCATCATCACTCGTGTCACTTGGGGGGAACTCGCCCGACCACGGTGAATAATGTCAACCGTGTCCTTGCTCTCAAAGTATCGTGGCGTGGCCAGGTTGGTCGTGAAAGTATTGGAATGCATCAAGTTTAATGTCCGCCGTACGACCAAGTCTTTAATGGTCCATGTTATGCTGCGATTATCGAGAGTTCCATGCGTGGAGCTGTACTAAGAACACGTATCTGAAGAACAACTGAACGTTCACATGGCGAGTTCTAGCGCAGTAAGTCGATACCCACTTTGGTGAGATAGAAAGCTTCGCTGGAGAGCTTCGCCGGCACAAGGCCACAAGGGATAATGCGAGAGATAACACGGGCCAAAGACACATACGACAAAGTCTTCTGGCCGTGTAGGGTGTCCATAGTTATCGTATCGTTGACGCGATCCTATATGCTGGTCAAGATAGCCGGGCGGGGGGACAACGTGAGAACTGACAATAGGCGCTGCACAACTTACCGTAGTACAGCACTGTTACTCTAACATCAACAGGTGTTAACAAAAGGCCTTTAAACTATGTCTTACACTTATAATACCACAAACGTGGCAAACAAACGCCATTGACATCATACGATGGTCAGGACAACTGTGAGTAAATACTGATATGCCCCAACACACCGAAACAAAACAAATGCTTTGAATATAATTATCTAGATGTTGCTGAAAATAATTTTGTCTCCCGGAATTGTCAAATCGGTATCAATCAGCAAAAATTGCGATTATCATATATACGTTTTTCCCCTCCTTTTAACGCGCAAAGATAATATATCACTCTAGAGACACGCTTCTGAGACCTGGAGACTAAAAACTATAACCTCTTGTTGATTATAAAATAACATCATGGGAAAGTACGAACGGAACAAGCATGAAACCACCGCCGCGCTTCCATAACAGCAACGATACGTACCACCTCCGAGAACAGCACGAAAAACCATGTCGTGGTTCCGCTCACCAACAACCAGCTGCCGTGAAGACGCGAGCAGGTCGGCGTGATCAACACGTTCTCTTTCCTTGCAAGAACAGCGACACCATTTTACTATTGGCACACCAGCCATGACCAGGGCGAGGTGTGGAGCGTATGTGAGTTTTGTGGGATTTTTTTAAATAACTGCCACGATTCCGCAGACCTTCTCTCTTGGCAACAGAGGAGGGGTGGGTACGATGTGGTCGAGTCAGCAACAAATCTCCCCCCCCCCACTTTCCACAGCTTTCAGACCTCCCTCGCAACTTGCATAATTGTGCTCACCAATGGGTGAACGCCGAGGCATGAACTTCGGTGCCCCGTCCCCTTACTCGTTTTATTACATCACACGTTGCGGCACACTACTTGTATCCCACCGAGACTAAGTCGTTCCCATCCGCCTCTGCCCAACAAACTGGCGACCACCTCATCACCGCAACGCCCGTGATATACATTCATTCATACATACATACGTACATACATATATAATATATATATGTGTGTGTATATGCGATAGTTATATACATGTGTAAACGATGGTTCCAATTCACCCCCCCAACTCCAAAGACCGCTTTCCACAAAACCACTTTTAACATTTCCATAACGTAACGAAGTATCGTGAGACCTATAACATGACCTGCATGCCCGTGAAGTTTGTCAAGTGCTTCTCCCCCCTCCCGTCATCCACTCACAGACAACCACATCCACACACTTCTTCCTTTAGTTGACTCGTATACATCCACCCCCCCCCTCGCACACCGCCCCTCTCGCACCCCCCAGCAACGTTTCACGAACTTCTCCTCTATACTTGCGCTTGTCTACAACGTGTGTTGGCACATGGGTTGTTCAACCGCACTGTTTTATCACCATTCTTCAACATTTATCGGACATCCCATCCAGACATTCCAAAACTATGTTGTCATGTGCTTGAGATTGACTTACCATGCACTTTGTTACTGAAGACCCACGGGGGATTTAAATGATATTAACCAATCGTTCCGCTGGGACTAATTCTATAGGAAAACATAAATCTGGAGAAATTCGCATAAAAATAGATAATTTATTCCTAGCCCTACTTTAAAAACTCAAATGTCCCTAACCCACCCTCTGACAAATCCTAGATCCGCCTATGATATTCCTACAAATGTATTGTAATCAAAGTTCCGCCCATTCTATTCCTACAAATGCATTGTAATCAAAGTTCAGTGTTCCTAAATATTTGACTAAGATCATAATACAAACGGGATTGTAATTTAATTGTTCAGAAAGTTTGGGTACAGTGTATGTTTGTTTTGCTTTGAAGGCTCATTTAAAGACAATCTCAAAGTATGGCTGCATGGTCATGATGTGTATGTGTGTTAAGTATTTAAGGCAACAGACAAACGTCAAAGAAGAAGGGTCATTAAAGGCAAGTTCAATTATTATTATTATTATTAATTAATTTTTTTTGAGAACGACACAAACTAAAATCAGTAACCGCATACTTTACACGAGTTCTCAATTAGCTAGTCTACCTACTGACTTTAACTTCTCCCAAACCAGTGGTACGCGATGTCAACTAAACACCAAACGTCCTTTACCCACTTCTGACAAAACAGTCAGTTTTTTTAACAGTTACCAAACTCCATTTACTCACTCTCAACACACACAAAAATGTTTTGTTACCAATTACCAAACTTCAATTACCCATGGCATTCCTAAAAAAATAAATAATCCGTTTTGCAATACGTAAGATTCCAAATTTCCTATACCCCTATTCCAACAAAGTATACGTTTTGCTACCCAAAGACCGCACTTCATACTTCATACACCCACCCCTAACAAAAAGTACGCTCTGTTACCCAAATACCAAGTACGGGATCACACAAAAGGCTGAGTGATTCACACACGGTGGCAAATTGCAATCATTGTTATCCGTCTCATTATTTATTCTCCGTAGCGCGGACTGCAAACTCAAAATTTTCAACGACATTTTCGCTTCCTAATTTCGGCATTTTCCGCGAATGTCAGATTGGAGGTGTTTGGGCTGTGGGGGGTACAGGGTGGCGGCATTTCGAGTGTGTCCGACATGATGGATATCAAAGTAAGACCAGTTTCACCCGCCGACGACACGTAATTGGTCAATTCATTTAAGTGGTCGACATTACAGTAAGCGCCAAGTAAATGAAACATAATGGACGGCAATTTAGGGCTCAAATGATGAAAGTCGTGCGAGGGCAGAGCCTGGAAATGGCTGGCATCAATTCTACATTATTAGGGCATTTTCTGGGTTGAGGAGGGGGGCGACAATAATGAGAGTTAATGCCCCCCCCCAAATATCTCCCTTCCAACAATCGCCCTGGCTGGAACCGTGTGCATGAAAAAGTTTCAACTTCCAGGAGGTTGCGATATTAGGGCCCGTGACCCCCCCCCCACGCCAATTGTAAATGTTAAAATCTCCATTGCGGCTCAGTCCGCTCCGTGAGGTGAAGGTTTTATTGCCAGGGCCGTCACATCGCCCAGCGGAGCGGTAAGTATGCAAGGATCGTGGGAGAGTGTGGTGGTGGTATGTTAATGGGGAGACCATCGCACTGGGTGTTCGCGGGGCGTTTGTCTTTTCTTTTTACAAACACGGCATTTTAGAAGGAGCATGTCACGATTATAATTAGATCAATTGTATCATTAAATCTCTGCTGTGTTCCCAACGGACGGGCGGCGTTTAGGTAGGAGATAGTTTTCCTCCACACCACCCGACATTTTTTTTCCCACACACGGATTTAATAACTTAACCTCAAGATAACATATTCGCTTTAAAAAACTCTTTCATAGATTGTTTATGGCATCTATAATTAAAATATACATAATTTATTATTGAATCGACTCAATTTTTTTGTTTGTTTAATCATGAATATCAATACAACTGAACTTTGAACTTTAATTTATAACAATTTACCAAGTGACATGGAGTTGGCGTAATAATTATAATACAAAAATAATAGCATTTGTGAGGTGTGGACCGAACCAACCTTAACACACAATTTAAAATAAAACAAACCCGTAAAAACAAAGTTTTTGACTATAAATCCCTTATATATGAGACATAACTAACAGTATTGATTATGTTTAAACGCGACAAACATTTACAGACTGAATCTGTCTTAACTCCCCTTTGCTTTATAACCCCGGGGTGGGGGCGGGAGAGGGGAAAGGTCTGGTCAGCGATCGCTGGGCCGAGCTCAGCGAGACATGTAAAATGTAAACAAAAGCACGCCGGTACATCGACGATGAGGCGTCAACGCGCGAACTGAACTGTCACGTGAAAAAAAACACATTAACAAACCGTGAAATTGAATTACATATGTCGTGTAGACATAAACTAAAAATGCATTAATTTAATTACGGTAAGTTCGATCGATCTGAAATGTTGATACGATGCATTGTTAGGTGACACAAGTCTATGTGCCAAATTTCAGCTCGATGGCATCACGGGAAGTGGGTGATTTTTTACTTTTGTTTTTCCGCCCGAAGAAGAGATGACGACAGAGAGAGAGTGACAAGATTTCGGAGTTAATATAAGGGATTTTAAAAAAGGTAGGAAAGGGATAAACGGGAAAACATACCGATTTATGTACATTCTTAATATGGTGTACTCTTTAACATATTTAAGCGAGCGTAACCAGCTACTGGGGAATATCGTCAGTATCGCCTCCAACAGCGGCCGTCAGCTTGAGGAGCCCCTCCACCAGGCAGCAAGTTCCCCGCACAAAATGGGGGAGGGGGGAAGAGGTTCTCTACGCCCCATGCGGATAAGCTAAAACCAAATAGGGCTTGTATGAATACTCAAACACCATCTCGTCCGTGGCCGCGTATAACGGCTTCACTGGTCCAACTTGGGGTCGCTGTTCCTAGTGACGTACACAGGAAAGAGACTACCAAATCGTGACAACAGAAATTGATCTTCCCGTTATGTAGCGTCCCAGTCTGATCACGGCCGTCAGGCGGACTGGAATCGGCCAGCACCCCCCACCCACCCCCCTGCAGCTTCCGCGCCTGCTTATCACATCGGACCTCGAGTCCAACACCCAGACCCCTGGTGTCGTCCAACACGACCAGGCGCAGCAGTGTGACGTTGGTCGTGGGTTTGAAACCTTGCCTAGCGAAGACTAAATGGATGGCTAATGCCGATGAGAACGCCTTTCCCTACCCACCCCACAGGTGCACGTCGTTGACTCCGGTCAAAATGTCCGTGATGATGATTTCCATCTTTCGGTGGTGCTGTTGTCAGGCCCGTCGCCAAAAATATGTGGGTCACACAGACAACTGGGTACGGGCAGGCCCCTCAACATTAGCATTATACAAATACAGCGTTAAGGGACCCCCTTCCTTTTTTTTTCGTTAAAGGCCCGTGTTGCCATAATCCAGATGAATAGCCGTGGCTCCTTTACAAATAAAAAAAAATGCATTCCCCCATTGTAAGTTTTCAACTTTGCTTAGTGGCTGAGTCACATCTTCGCTTTTTAGTCGCACCGATATGACAGCAAGTGGTAGGAAGCCAATCATTGATACAGCCCGGCAGCCTGAGACGGACTACTCCCAGTAAGAAGTGACACTAATGTTTGATGTCTCCCAAATCACTCATTACCTCAGCTAACAAAACAAAACCCCAAAACCATTAAAATAGCTTACACTTACATGATGGATGTTGAAGGAAAGTTCTGACCAATGGAAAGTATGTTCGATGATTTTCGAACTTTCGTGAAATATTTTAGTCTTGCCAGTTATAATTTAGGGCTGGTACTGAGTACTGATTTATTTATTTTCTCCGATTAATCGGGAATAAAATTAATCGATTAATTTCGATTAATTATATTTGTATAACGCATATAAAGATCCCGTTAGGTTGCGATTCATTATTTCGCGAAATCGGTAAAGTAGCGGTAATTCCATGACTCCCAAATTTTGTGACGAAACACAAGAAACTCGTTCTGCTATGCAAGAAATAAGGAAGAATAACCTGTTTGTTTACGTATGCACGTCTTAATAAATAATAATAAGACAAAGTATGTAAGTAACAAAAAATATAAATTATTAATAAATTAGAAAAAAAAATATTTGAAATATTTTCTTAAATTTTAATCGAATTTTATAATCCATCAAATTAATTTTAATTGATTAAATTTTAAACGATTAATCGCTAGTTTCCGCAGCCCTATTATAACGTTTTCTATGACAGTCATTAAATCAATACGGGAAGTTAATGATATATAGCCACCGTTATTCGGCGCTATGCCTTGTTTACAAGTTTGATATGCCGCTCAGACTGGGGTTGGAGGAAATAATCTCTAAACGTGTTGGAATATAAAAAAAATAACTAATTATTGCACATGTATACTAATAGTATTATGTCAGCCGCAACGCAATATAAAAGTCAAAGGAAAATCAACCTGGTCAAAATTTATCAAATAAAATTAACTTACAACTGAACAAATGAATTTGAATAGTGAACTGAACTATTTTTACCCAATAACTGACAAGTTATGACTCAATTTAGTTCCATTTTCAATAAACATTTAACAGATATAAGGGATCACATTAGCGTTGCAGCCGCGTAAAGATTTTAAACAGCCGGCCAGACTCCGGGTATTTTAAGACATTACCAAGTGGGTCACGGTCTAATTATTTTTTATTTATTTTTTAAATTTTAAATTCAGATTTTCGACACGAAACGGTGCGTTTTTAAAACCAACAAGGATAATAAATGAATCAGAATTGAGTCCCTTAGAAACACCGATAGCTTAATTAATGATAGTATCTTAACCGGTTGGTTCTCTTACTTTTAACACTTTCTAATAGTCTCGATACAGATCTAACATTTGTCAAGTAATGGCGCGGCCAACAACCAAATAGTACATTGAAATTTACTAACAGGTGTTGAGACATTTTTTTTTAAATTCCTAAATAAATACAAAACGTCGGTGCTATCATTGTAATCCAACAGTTCGTGCTGGTAAGGAGCAGAAATAAAGGTCTAAGAAAGGTGGTACTGTAGAGGGTGTTGGGTCGTAAACCTGGTGACTACAGTTCTTATTTCCTGCTCACTGAGCTGCAGCTGAAACAATGAACAATCATCAAGTTCATCAAGGAAGGAAATGCAAACCGGATTACGGTGTTTTTAAGAGTCTCGCTGGCAAGAAAGACATTTTGGTTCTAGATTTAGATATGTGCAGATAGGAAATTTCAGCCTGCGATATTTATTTACAACCAAGCTAGCTGGAACTCTGCACGCCTTTAGTGTGCATGAAAGCAAATAATATCACTGATGAGTGGCTCGGTAAATCAGTTGGTAAAAGGAGCTGAAGTCTAACGCAAGAGTAAACCCGTACCGAACACATTTAATCAGGAACATCATTATCAGTTACAAAGTGCATGAGCACGGAAGCTTTCTTTTTAAAAGATGAACCATAAACACATTAGGTTTTGTCATCAATATAAGTTCATTATACCTCCCACACAATGATCTAGAAAATAGATCGTAATTATTCTTTCTGCTATCTATGTGATCTTCAAATTTTCTCACGATCCTAATCTGGGATAATCTAACGTAACACATCCCGTCGCAAAAAACAGGAACCACAATAATTATAATATGTCCGTGCTAGGCTCTAATTTTTAATCATTACAAACACTATTGCACGGACCACCTTTTTTTTTCTTCTAAAAAGCTTCACGATTTAATAGAGCATTTCCTTCAGCACTTGTCAATGTAGTATTGTAATTCAAACACAACTTTCGCAGATTTACGACCAAACATTAACATACAAATTTGCATTTATTTGTGTATGTATTTTATTTTAATCTCTCTCAATGACGCCCCACTTCCATAAATGACGTCACGCACCTGGGGGGATGGGTCACACTTTTGTGACGATGTGTGACGAGGGGGAGGGGGGTCTTTAAGAAATGTGACGTCACATAAAAAACGCGCAACTTTAAATAAAAGTTCCACTTAAATATTTGTTTGCTTACAATTTATTTCATGCCGTTTTACATGGCTTCACGTGTGTTACGATATTAGAGTGCAGGCTTACACTAAATACATACTTAAATAATAAAAAAGTAAATTGGCAACATGCTCAAATGGAAAATAAGGCTTTTATGTGTGGGGGGGGGGAGCTTTGTGACGTCATATTGGAAAGGGTCTACATTTTTTAGACGTGTGACGAGGGGGGGGGGTGAAAAAATCGTCAAAAATTGCGTGACGTCATTTATGGACGGCCCCCCATGACAAAATTTCTCCACAAATCATTCTCATGAAAGACTGTTTTGGTTACCCCCATTAAAACACATCAGTTATCAATGGCATCCCAGCAATAGCTGACAACGGAATGGTCACGTTAAAGACATGTACCGGTATGTGGTTTGTATCTACAGACCTTTTTCTCGTGTGTGTGTGGGGGTGGGGGGGGATCAGACACCGAGGATCACATTTATTTATTTTTTCTGCTTGGTCGCGGTGTTTATCATGAATCACGTTCTCTGAACGGATCACACGGTTGGAGTTGGATTTATAATACAATGCAGCTTCTTTTAAGATATGGAAGGAAGTCTGTAGGTCGAGAAGACCGGCTCTGTGAACTACTTAAATTTGAGTTCTGATGCTAATGAATACTTTAAAATTATACTTGTGAACATTCACTTATTGTTAATGTTTCATAGTAAACGTTTTCTTTAAGATATTACTATCATTGTCTTAGTCAGAGTGTTATGTGAATTGCGAGGGTCTTGCATGAAAGTTTTAACTTGGGGAAATTCAAAAACAAAATCTGAACTACTGTAGTTTAAACAGTTTTTCCCCTTCAGTGCTTGCAAAAGTTTTCATTTCATTTCTTTAGCCTACATCTCCCAAATCACTAATGATTTTTAAAAAAAAAGCCTACATGATGCATATTCTAGGAAAGATCTGACCATTGTAATGTAGCATCATTTAATGGTTTCAGTTTTTTTATTAAAATTTGAAATTTTATAAACTTTAATACTAAGAACATCTTATCTTATCTTTTACAGATTGCTCCTTCTATCCAGAAGACTAGTGCGTCCTACGTCCTCATCTCAGAACATATTAGTATTAGCAAGTAACGCAGCGTTCACGGCTACGAGGGACCACGCTATTCCCAGCCACCTAAGGGAACGACTCACTGCCTTCACGGAGATTCAAACCTGTGACCCTCGGTACGCCAGGCGAGCGCGCATGCCTCGGGACGTGACCACCGTGCCCCAACATGGATCATACAAAGTCTTTGATGAAAAAATGGATGTGGGGTGGGCAAAAGATTCTACCCCCTCCCCCCCCCCATTCAAAATCTTTTAAACATGGACTTTTTATCTTATTATGCCACATGGCTTTGTCATCCACAAAGACACGGGGTACATTATTATTATTATTACTTTAAGGTCCACACAAGACTATAAATTGTATTCTACAGGTCTACGTATTTTCAGGCTTGTCATGACCTTGCCTTGACAAGACACCTGACTCTTAAGTCAAACACAAATAATGTTCTCAATTTAAAATCCCCATAACTAGACGGTAACATAGTTCTCTTATACTTTACAGATGCTCTTTCTACACAGAAAATTATTGCATCCATCTGTCCATCAAATGTAGTCATGTATTTTTATTTAGAGTTTAGAATGTTGTTAGTCTGTTGGTTTTCCTGGTTGCTAACCCATTCAATTCCTGGTTGCTAACCCATTCAATTCCTGGTAGCCAACCCATTCAATTCCTGGTAGCCAACCCATTCAATTCCTGGTAGCCAACCCATTCAATTCCTGGTAGCCAACCCATTCAATTCCTGGTAGCCAACCCAATCAATTCCTTGTAGCCAACCCATTCAATTCCTGGTAGCCTGATGGGAATGTGGCTTTTTATGTTTTTGTTCTTGCATATGGAACAAGAAAAGTGTTTTAAATTAAACCTAATGTCTATCTGAGGGTTGTATTAGATTATTGCCGAGTTGTATTTCCAAGATAGACTTAATCACCTTATGTACTATTACTACTTAGCTTTGTTCTTCTATTCTCTAGTGTTTATAAGTTTATTGATTTACCTAATAGTGTTACTCTTGTAAAGTGTCAATATTCACTAGTATGAATCATGCATGTCATTTTTTTTATATTTTCTTCTAATTTATCTATGTTTTGTTTGGTAGATGTGTTCCATACAGAAGATGCATATTAAACTTTTAAAGGATAGTTATGACCAATGTAATGTGCCATTTAGGTTGTATGTTTTTATTAAATTTGTAATAGTAAAAGTTTCTTTTTATAACATCTCAAGTTTGTTTTTTTCATTACCATGTGGATACATGATAATTTTTCATATACTATTACATTATTTTACATGTACTTCTTATTACTTCTTATTACTCCTAAGCAATGTTCCCTCATAAGTTCATTGGTCAGTGTGCAAAATTATACAGCGGCTCCTTTTTAAGTGCAAAATTTTAAACTCCAGAAACAAAAATATTTTGTCCTCATCAAGGAGCAATGCTAAAAATTATTTTGCATCTTTAGTTTGGATTAGCTGTTTCCCATGAATGAAATTGTTTGCATTTATTTTTTTATTTTTCTTTGATACTGTTAACAGTTGACACTTTTTTTAGGGTGCGGTGGAAAGACATACTCCATTTTATACTCATGTTCCCATTTTTTGTAAATTCATATCAGTCTTTTTGAAAGACATCTGTATCTTGTTTTGACTTAACTGCTCTGTAGATCATACAATCATCAGCAAATTACGTAACTTTTGTCCCTGATGAGATACTTTTGGGTAAATCATTTATTTAAATTAGGAAAAGTAGGACAGTTCCTTGTGGATGGAGCTCTTGAGTTATTTGTTATTGGTGCTGATTTAGATCTATTAATTTTTATAATTGAAAAAAAATAACATGGTTTTATTTTTGGATTATTACCATCTAGGCTTTTTGAAAAGTCATCTATTAGTAAGAGACAAAATAATCAGGTTTCACATGATCTGTTTTTCCATGTTTGTCTAGGTGATTAAATATACTACTCTAATAATTTACAGATAATACTAGTGAGTGAAACAAGTTTATAATTAACAGGGTCGATTAAAACTCCTTTTTGTCTTATCTTTGCAGCTTATAGTCGCTCCTTCTATACAGAAGATTATTGTGTCCACAGACCATGCCGGTCTGTTGGCAAGTGACGCAGCATTCACAGGCCACGGCTGAGGGTTCCACACATTACCCAGCCGCCTTTGTTTCCCTAACTAGTGTTAGGCACCCATTCGGAGCTGGGTGGACTCAGGGACACCCTTGGCCCTGGGAAAAAATCTCCGCCTTCATGGAGATTCAAACCCAAGACCATGGCCAGCCAGCCGATCGCGCATACCACGCGACCACCTTTTAAGAAGGGGCATTGCATCAGCTAGTTTCCAAGCCTTGGGAACCTACTGGTTTACAGAGGCTTTGGCAAAAGACTACCATGATAGAGGACTGTTCTTTGTTTAGTTCTTAGATCAACATAGCTGATAATTTATCTGGACCAAAAGCTTTATTTTTAAGCTTAGTAATAGATTATTTTACCTCTTTCTTTTACAGTCACTTTACTTATTTCTTCTTCTTTTTTTTCTAGTGACTAGTGCTCTATAGAATGGTGTGTTCAGGTTCAAGCATGAAGTGTGGTAACATTGATCACAAATGTCACAAAATGAATGGATTGCTTTTTTGTGTGGATGTCTTGCTATACATTTTGCATTTAGATGTCACTGGACCTGGCTTTGATTCTATTTAACTGGACAGAAGTACAAGTAAAATTGTATGTTTTTGCCTGTATCAGCATTGGTTGAGGGCAATTTAGTGAAGTCTAGTGTGATGAAAATTAAAAGAAATGTGTTGTCAATATCTGTAGAGTAGAAGTATTAGTATTGGAAACATGTAGATTTCTGTGTTACATTGAGTCAATATTAACAATGGTATTAGTATTATAGCAATGATGATAGAAAATAGACTTGAAAAAAACGATTCAATATTTAGTACTGTCCATCCCAATGTCCATTGCAAACATGAAGAATCATGTAGCCTAGGCCTAGGCCAGATAAATTGTAAGGCTGTCAATGACACTGTCTGCACTTTTGAATTATGTTATCAATTGAACGTATGCACATTTATAAATTAATGAGACAGGTACTTCAACAATGAATTTTTATTCAGTTTTGGTAACATAATCACCGATAATTGTGGCGCCTTATATGCATGCTGCATAAAAGCCATATTCATATAGAATTTATAACCGGTGAAGGAAATCATCTTTAACCGTTAACTGATATATATACTAGACAATATAGTATAGTGTGAGACGCTAAGAGAGATTGAGAATTAGACATAATGAAAGGAGAAATGTAGTATTTTTGGTAATAAATATGGAGAACGTATAAATGTATTATCATAATGGTAATTTATTCGATAAACTAAAACGATGACCGATAGGGAACGCGAAAAACAAAACATGACCATAACAGGAAATGAGGGCGATCAACGTAAACTTCCTTCTTCCTGCAGTGAGCTTAGGCAAGGGACCATAACTCCGTACTGAAACGGGCACCTGCAACATTATCATACCTACCTGGAGCTTCATTTTATACGTTATTAGAAGCAAAATTGAATGGATTTGACATGCCTTTAAATATTTATTATTTGGGGAGCTTCAAAATGATAAATTGCAAGCAAAATACTTTAAAATAGACTCACCAAACACTGCCACTCGAGAATAGTTTCCTTTTACCGACACACCCTCGTTTTCAATCTTAACGACTACGGAAACCCATGACGTCACTGGGAAACTCACGGTGTATTACTGTTTTACAAACCCGTTACCAAAAGTCAGTGAATTTTAAAAGAAAATATATTGTTTGTTTTTACACCAGATAAAAAGTACATTTTCCCCCATATATCATTTGATTCTACATTTCTATTGTATATTGTAGTCGTTTTTTTAAAAACTTGCTGACATGGTTGCCAAACAAAATAGATATTTCCTACCATACGTGAGAAAGGTGTGCCGTATGACAAATAACAAAAAAATGTGTCTAATTATTGTCTAGTTGTAAGAAAAGGGGGTGGTGATTAGATTGTGGAAATCAAAATATTTGTTGTGACGTTGTTGAATTTTTATATTTGTTTGTAGGAAGGGGCTGCTGAAAAAAATAAAGCTTGGTGTCTTTACAAATTTACAGGTTTTAATTTTATTATTTTTTAGATGTTTATTTAATTATCTGTTATTTATAATTAATTAATGTTTAAATCTTTTATTCTTTGTAAATTATTTTTGTAAGCGGTGGGGTTAATTAATTTGAGTCAAATGAAAGAGAAACAATAAAGATTTAAGAAACTAGCTTAAGCCCCCCTCCCCTTCCAAGATAATATAAAACCTTCAATTTTTTATTGTCTATCTTTTGTGTACATATTGTGTAGAAATTTTGTATATTTATGCGCCAAGATCGTGGCCATTAATAAGACGAACTTTGGGAAGTACACATTTTAGATGCGCCACTGTTTAATGAATATTATAATGATATCAACAACTAATAAAATTGTGCTATAACTATAACATTAAATTAAAGGCAAGATATTCACACTTACACCCTTAAAAAGTTGAGTCGTTTCTCCAATTATCATATTATTCATCCATAGTTGGACCCATTTTAAATAGTGATTACATAGACACGCGATTTTATTTATAGATATTGCTCGTCGAGAATTTTGTGTACATTTTCAAACCGTTCCCATTGCATATTACGATGATCTCAAATGATCCAAGTCTTAAATATGTTTGCATATCAGGTGGGTTTTTTTTTCGTGTATCCAATATACTGTTAGAGAACTCATTTATTGATTTTCTTTATTTATAAATCTTGATTCCCTCCCCTAGAAATCAGGGTAGATTATCTATCAGTAAACTTTAAATTTTGTATTACATGTACTTTAAATAGATTACTAATTGTCTTATATGATATCTGTACATTTTAAATTTACAATTGTCTATTTACGTTTCCTCTCAATATTAATACACATGTATGAGTTATCCGGGTGTTTGTGAAATGAACATAGTTTTAAATGTGATCTCTTCTGTCAAACAGCCCAGTCCCATGTTACAAGAGGTAATACTGTAGATTCCAGTGGTCCCAAAACTTTCTATCGCCGCGGACCGGTGAAGGGTTGGAGGTTGATTATTTATTTTCAAAATTATTTCGATTTTATATAGTTTTAATTTAATTGTAAATTGTATTCAAAATGACTTTAAAGTTATTAAAAATCAAACAAAACCTTAGGCTTTATAAAAAGAAACTTTAACAAATGTAATAGAGATATAAAACTAAAATGCTATCTCACTTTGGTGAGACCTGTACTAGCATATGCATCTTCTGTATGGGACCCATCCACCAAAGAAAACATTGATAAACTAGAACAAATTCAAAAAAGAGCTGCCAGATTCATTACTGGAGGATATTCAAAACTGACAAGAATAACACCATTAGTTAAATCATTAAACCTTAAAACACTAGAGGATAGAAGAACCAAGAGCAAAGTAGTAACCATACGTAAAGCAATTAATTCTAATTTAGAAATACAACACAAAGATAACTTAATACAACCCTCAGAAAGACATAAGGATAAAAACACCTTTCTTATTCCGTATGCAAGAACAAACACATACAAGTTTTCCTTCTTCCCGTCCGGAATTCGGGCGTGGAATGGGTTGCCTGAAGAATCCAGGAAAACCAACACTTTATCAACATTTAAATCTCTAATAAAAATGCAGGACTAAACACAAACCATAGATAAGCGTAGGACGCAATAATCTTCTGTATAGAAGGAGCGTCTGTAAACAGATAAGATAAGATAAGACTTTAAAAATAAAATGCAGTTAGCCTAAACCACAAAATAAAATGCAGTTAGCCTAAACCACAAAATAAAATGCAGTTAGCCTAAACCACAAAATAAAATGCAGTTAGCCTAAACCACAAAATAAAATGCAGTTAGCCTAAACCACAAAATAAAATGCAGTTAGCCTAAACCACAAAATAAAATGCAGTTAGCCTAAACCACAAAATAAAATGCAGTTAGCCTAAACCACAAAATAAAATGCAGTATTAGCCTAAACCACAAAATAAAATGCAGTTAGCCTAAACCACAAAATAAAATGCATTTAGCCTAAACCACAAAATAAAATGCAGTTAGCCTAAACCACAAAATAAAATGCAGTTAGCCTAAACCACAAAATAAAATGCAGTTAGCCTAAACCACAAAATAAAATGCAGTTAGCCTAAACCACAAAATAAAATGCAGTTAGCCTAAACCACAAAATAAAATGCAGTTAGCCTAAACCACAAAATAAAATGCAGTTAGCCTAAACCACAAAATGAATAGGAAGTTGTTGAGCATTAATTTTTAACTCACTAATAAACGCTAAATCAATGAGAAACATGAGAACTTGTTCCTCTGCACCGATACGGCTCCATACAGGGGGTGGGATCTATATACTATAGGAGGCAATGTGACACAAGAAGTGAGCTGATCAATCTCAAGATTCTTCGCCATGACTTAAATCCAGAACAACGGTAGAGACTTGCTTGATTCGCCTGGTACGTTGACAGGTGGGTCGTGATTCGCCTGGTACGTTGACAGATGGGTCGTGATTCGCCTGGTATGTTGACAGATGGGTCGTGATTCGCCTGGTATGTTGACACATGGGTCGTGATTCGCCTGGTATGTTGACAGATGGGTCGTGATTCGCCTGGTATGTTGACAGATGGGTCGTGATTCGCCTGGTATGTTGACAGATGGGTCGTGATTCGCCTGGTATGTTGACAGATGGGTCGTGATTCGCCTGGTATGTTGGCAGATGGGTCGTGATTCGCCTGGTATGTTGACAGATGGGTCGTGATTCGACTGGTATGTTGACAGATGGGTCGTGGATTCATTCCTTACCATTTCGTGGGTACTTTTTGGTTGGGAAGATGGAGTCGAACTATTTTAAAAAGCAAAGGCAAGTTATCGTGCAGCAATTGGTAGAATGAATGCTCAGGGTCAGTCTCGCCTAAAAAAATACCTCTGAAGCATCTCCAAAATGCGTCCGTTTTGCGCACCGTCCCCACAATCCCAGTTTGGCTTTACAGTTCTGCCAACATGAAAACAGTAAAGTTTTCATTTTCCTCCGAAGGGACAGATTGAGTTCATTGAGCAGGCTGGATATGTTTGAACAGGTAAGTCAGTTTTGTGACCCATACCTAGTCACTGAAATTCGCTGCCGGTGGTGACTTCTTTTCTGAGAGAAACCTTTATAGTTATGGCTCTGGTAATTCAAATACTATGGCAATGAATTTTCATCTGGATGACCATCTTATCTCTGTGTAGAAAACAAGAAAAGTCACGTGGTCTGCGCCCATCTGGTCACAAGCTCCTCAAACAGGTGCGAGTTCAAGGCTTGTGACTTGATGTGGTAAATAAATTTGACAAAATTAAAAACCATGCATGTGACTTGAACAGTTCTACTACTGTGATGTTGGTTGGAAAAGATTAGTGTACATAGCGAATCCTCATAAACATCCTCCTGCTAAAGACACCGCAATTAATGACAAAGTCACATGTGCTATAATTTTAACAGCAGTCTCTCATATAGGTTCGCGGCAAATGTCTTTAGTGTAGGACGAGATCAATTCTTCACCGGTGGTGAATTTTTTTTAGCCCTAACATTACGGTTATTCACCAAATATGATGCTCTTATTGCACTCTCCTTGATTGATACAAGCTTCCTCTGTCCTACGCGTGTTCCCGTTTTGTTTTATTTTTTTATTTCAAAATATCCAGATATTTGTCTTTGGAAAGTCGCACAATCCCAAGAAAATACACCACGGTAAATAAAATGGAAATAATTTAATGTCTTTTGGGCGGCCCGGTAAACTTTGTTCCACGGACCGCTACCGGTCGCGGCCAGGGAGTTGGGCATCACTGGCCGACAGATGATAATAATGAAATTTATTACGTTTCGGCTTTTGTTTTCTTTACAGTTACTTTGGCGCATGCTGTAAATAAGTCATATAGAATGGGACTGCGATAAAGCTTTTAAATCCTGTGTCCTTGTTTGTTTTTGTTTTTCCTTTTATTTTACATAAATGTTTTATGATATATGTTTTAAGAATTTAAATATTACTTGTGTATGTACGTATTTTATGTTATTGTAATGATGAAGGCATTAGTATTATCCGAAACGTCTACTGTCGTGTTGGTTTAAAAATAAAGCTCAACTTTATTGTTTTCATTGCAAAATTTGTTTGTGTATCTTGTATTTTATGTAAATAAGTCGTGTTAAAACTTGACAGCAAAGTGTGTCGGGTTACTTCTCATCACTGTATTATTTATGTAGCCGTGTGGAGGCTTAACTTTACAACAGGTGGGACTGAATCCGTTAACTTTTTATAACAGTGTTTTATTTAACAACAATGGAGGAACATTCTTCGCCACATTCACTTCTGTTTCTTAGCGCACCGTGTGGGTGTGCACACTACCACATTTATTTAAAGTTCGTCATAGTACAGGGGTGAGAGGTGGATGCTGCTTTGGGGGACTTGGAATTGGATGAGCAGGCGAATTGGCGAGCTTTGAAATGAGGAGTCACAGTATTTTAAAGTGTTGTCAAACCTGTATTTTGTTGCATTTGTTCAATCCTTCTGTCCCGGACAAGGAGTCCACTCAGAGGCGTCACTAGGGGGGGGGGTGCGGACCGCACCGGGTGTGTCACAAGGGCCGACGGCGGCACCAAAGTGTAAAATTCTGTATGTTCCAGTTATTATGGACCGGCAGACTCAAGGGAGGCACATGGGGTAAGTCGGGAGGGGTTGACACCAGGAGCTAGCTACCGCATTGGGTGACACCAACTCTAGTGACGCCTATGCGTCCACTGAACAGTCTAAACTCCAAGCCTGCGTTGAAATAATTAATGGGAGAAATTAATAATTGTGTTACATTTAAAAGCTGGTTCCAGTTTGTGAAGGCGTAGGTGAGGTAGGGCGAATGGCACAATTTTATTGCGGAGAGTAATTTTTTTGAGAGAAATATTTGATTTTCATCCGCAATTAATTTAATTAATGATCCAAAATATATTAAAATAAGCCTAAAATTAGTTCGAGCAATATTGCATTGAACTAACTTTCGTACACGAATATACTTTCCATCAAACTTTCTTTTGATCAAATTCGTGACATTTCTGTCGACCTTGGGGGGCCTTCCTTTAAGTACGTCACGCTAGTTTTGGCCATTTTATCCCCCCTGTCACAAATCTTGCACCCCCCCTAAGGGACCATCCATAAAGTACGTCACGCTCCTGGGGGGAAGGGGGTGTAAGAAAGTGTGACAGTTTGTGGCGGGGGGTCCGGCCATATGTGACGTCACGGTGTTTTCTATTTAATTTTAATTCTTTTGTTAATTGAAAAAAATTGTGTTCGAAAGTGTGATGGACTTAAGTTCGAGATTTGTGACGGGGGAGGGGCAGTAAAATGGTCAAAAATAGCGTGACGTACTTTATGGATGCCCCCTAGAGTGCGTCACACCAACGAGCAAAATTCTCTATTTTATTAACAAAATAATTAAAATTTAATATAAAACACTTCACTCATGGCCGGACCCCGCTCCCCCCTGTCACAAACTGTCACACTTTCTTACACCCCATCCCCTACTGGAGCGTGACGTACTTTATGGACGGCCCCTTGTTTCGCTTCACTACTCTTCACCCCCCCCCCTAAAATATCACTAGTAATACAAATAACCATGTAATAAAAGTCCTATTGATTTTGATGGCTTTTTTTTAGTTGTTAAAAACGTATCCTCTGAGTTTGAAACGCTCAGGCTTAGTAGGTAGGATCTAACCCTTGCTAAATAAGCTTTACTATGAGATGATTAATAATGTAAGCCTGAATGTAAGCAAAATAAAACATATACTATTTAACTTATTAAATTAATTCTTAACGAATAAACTTAGGAATTCATTTTCACTTTTGAAATTGTGTAACGGTATTGAATAGCGTTTATTTTCCTTGTGCCTGTTGAGTTCTAAGGACACTAACGGTACGTTGATTTTTTTTTCAGCCCCTTATCTTGTGTGTTTTATTTTAATTAAAAAAAATATCTTAAGCTATATACTATAATAGGATGCAGGGTGATTAGTTTTGTTTAGATCAGGACCAGGAATCAAATTAAAGTACCCCTTCAGTTTCAGCTTATCCGTATCCTGCATAAAAATCAAAAATCGTTACTTAATTATTTTGCCTAAATGGAGAACAACAATGCGTAATTTTAAAATTGTAAATCCCAGTTGTCGTTACGACAATCACGCGCATTCTCAAACACATTTTGGAAAGTATAGTTTTTTAAGAACAATATGTAATAGTAATAGGAATCCCCACTATTATCATTGAAAATTTTGTTTCGTCCCGTTTATTTCCTAGAAAAGTGTTAAACTTTTTTTTTCCCTGAAAATTTGCTGTCGTTAAGCATATTGATATTGCAACATGGCGTCCGAAGTTGAACTGGCGCAATCTGCTAAACCTGGTGGAGACACTATATTCGGCAAGATAATCAGAGGGGAAATAAAGACTGATTTTCTTTACGAAGATGAGCAGGTATACTTGTTTATCTCAGTTTTTAAATTAATCATAATTCTGGCTTACTCATACTCTGTTTTTTAAGTTAGATAACAACTGAGCAAATTGTAATTAATAAAATTAAAATCATAAATCTGAAATTAATCATACATCACGCTGTGGCAATCATTGAGTCACTGTAAGTGTAACAGCTTGTACTTATATTTTGTAGTAGGCCTATTCAGTACTGTGTTACTGTTATGAATAAGACTGTCTCAATTAACATTTTTATTTTAAACTTTAAACTTAATCTCTGATTTTACTGAGAGAATTGAATCTGGCATGGGACTGGGAGGTTTGAAAATGGCACTGAACCCTGAACTAATTACATGTTGAAACGGAAAAGAAGATTTGGGGTGTAGTTGCAGTTACTTTTAAAATTTTAACGTTGGAATGTTACAATAAAGCTAGCTATAGGGCACAGGGGTTGAGCGTCTGGCATACAGAGGGTCACAGGTTTGAATCTCTGTGAAGGCAGAGATTTGTTCCTGGGACTAACGGTGTCCTTGAGAGTCCACCAAGCTCCAAATGGATACCTGACACTAACTAGATAGGGAAACAAAAGCGACTGGGCATTGTGCCATACTAACCCCTCATAGACATGGCCTGTGATCGCTACATCACTTGCCAACAGACCAGTATGGTCTGTGCAAACTTTTCAGAACAAAGTACTCAATAATCATCGGCATAGAAGGTGCGTAGGTAATAAATAAGATTAGTTAAAGTAAAGTGGTATGCATGAAAATGCTTGATCTTCGATCATAGTTTCTTTATCTTTTTCTTACCCTTTTTCTACACCTCCTAAGGAAGGTTACAAATATATGTATTTTTAAATAAAAAGCAACAAATTTAAATCTCATATATTTTCTTTAAATATATAATATAAATACTACTACTGTATAGAATAGACAAGTAGATGTTTAACAAAGACTTGAAGATCAAATTTTTGGCTCAAATTGTTCAAAAGTTGTGTGTCTTTTAATGAGGGCCTATGCGCCCAGTGCCCTATATATATGCACAGACCAAAGACAGGGCCCTATTTGTGACAATAACTTTTTCACCAATTTATTATTTTTTCATTCATCTTGCAGTGCGTGGCCTTCAATGACATAGCTCCCCAAGCTCCAGTTCATTTCCTGGTGGTCCCCAAGAAACCAATTGTTAAATTATCTGATGCTCAAGATGCCGATGAGCAGGTAAGATATCACATAAATTTGGGAATGAAATCTTCAAGAATCTTATCCCTGGGATAAATTTAAAACAAAAAAATTTAAACTTCTTGAATAAAACTGCATGTGCTTGCATAAAAGCAGATACCAGCTTTTTTGGAGAGCAGCATCATAGGAGCACATAATTATTATTATTTTCTTTCTACATGTTTGTTTATATTATATTATCATGTCTACCTACAGTTATGAGAAAGATTGACTTTAAGTCAGTGTCATTAAAGTTCTACTGAATCTCCGAATACACATACAGGATGTAAATGATCTTTAAAAAAACCTTTTAAACTCTTCAGTTACTGGGCCACCTGCTCATTGTAGCCAGAAAGGTGGCTAAAGATAAAGGCTTGGGCAATGGCTATAGAGTTGTCATCAATGATGGTCCTGATGGTGGGCAGGTTGTTATGCACATCCATCTTCATGTCTTGGGTCTTCGACAGTTGGACTGGCCTCCTGGATAACCTCTTTAAAAATATTAACATTTGCCTTTTGTGTGGATGAACATTATTTTTGTTGTTGTTTGTATTATGTCTTTGACTAGTTAAGCTTCTACATTCTCCAGGCTAGCATGTCATAGTTTTCAGGCTGATAATTTCTGTCATAACTCTGAACACGAAATTTTTTTAAATTACTAAATTATTAACATTTGAAAGTATTAGTAGTTCTGAGTTTTCTTTAAAATACATAGTACATAGCTTTTAATAAAATTATTGCTGGAACTATAGCAATAATGTCACTCTTGATTTTCAGCATGAAGTCATAAACCAGCACAACCCATCCATTAATTTCACAGTTTTCCCACTTACTTATCATGATCTTTACTCCGTTTCTACTTCTGTGTCTCCAGCTTTTGGGCCACCTTCTCATTGTAGCCAGAAAGGTTGCTAAAGATAGAGGCTTGAACAAGGGCTTCCGTGTCATCATCATCGACGGTGCCCACGGCGGTCAGTCCGTGTACCACATTCATATACACGTGACTGGTGGCAGACAGATGGGCTGGCCTCCTGGCTAATCAACTCAGTTAGCAATGCCTTTAGGATAAATCTTGTTCCTACGATTGCTAGTGTTCAGATTCTTGAAAACCTAATTATATTTCTAGAAAATGCATTTTATTATTTTTATTTTGGGAAAACTCTCCTTACAAGTGTATCCAAGTTCAAATTAAATTTTATTTGTCAAAATTACCCAGAATGTTCATTAAATTTTGTCTTTCCAGTTTTGTGTGGAATATTCAGTGGCATAATAGCTATAGTTCCTGTGATACATTATGGTGGCAACCTTAAAAGTCAGTTATTATGCTTGATTAACAAGATTTATTTGCTGCATTTACAGTTTTTATTATTTTATGCATGGTTAAACTTGTTAGTAAAATTAATACGTAAAAATGTTCTGTCTTAAAAAAATAATTTCTGTCATTTAAAGCTTTTATGTAATTTTCTAATGTTTTAGAAAATGTCTTTTCAGATTGTTTATGCTCTAGTTATAATTCATAGTTCATCTTGTTTTCTTTTGATTACAAAATTAATTTTTTACACTTATATTCAGGTACTTGTTTAAAGTTTGATTTTTTTTTAAAAATGAAGAATAATGGATATTTCAGTTGTATATTGTTATTTGGAAATAAATTTGAATAACATAATGTGTGTTTTGTTTATGTTTAATGTGTGCCTTATTAAAGAAAATTTGACCATTATAATTGGCTAATTCATACATTTGTTTAGTGAATAAACACTGAAATGGTGATTATTTTTAAATCAAGCAGAACCTTGTTTTCTTCATTGTTGTCAATTTAAGGGTAATTTATATAATAGGACTGTGATAGAGCTTTTAAATAAATTACAAGATACACCTAAACATTTAAACAAGGTACCAGTGACTCACAGACAACTGGCAATCATATGATGTAAGAGTCTTTGAACCTGATTATCACATGATATTTAAAAATTATTATAATTAAAAACTCTTTGATATATTTTACTTTGTCCAATTATTGACTCCTGGTGTTATTTTGTCCTGAATTTCCTATCAAAATTATAGGAAATATCTTTTATAAACGTCTTGCACATGTAAACACTAAGTGGACTAAATTACTGAACAGAACATAGTGTTTTAAACATTGAATGAGACTCGTAAAATATAAATAATGTATTGTTTTTACAACATTTTTTTAAAAAATCCATTTTTAAAATAAATCTTAATACAAAAAATTAGTTAATTCATCAGTAATTATAATATTTAACATGCTTAAAATACTCTTTGCATAAATTTTAACATTATAAATACATCCCAGCATGACATTAACACCATACTGTTTATTTCAAATAATAATAAAATAATTAAAAAATAGTATTTTATGTGTTTAATTTGTCTACATATTGTGGAGAACTGCTTCAGGTTAATTAAACCCTTACAAAATGGTTATATCTGATTTACAGTTGATTAAATAGATTTCAACAGTTATCAAAGTAAGGACATTATATGTAAATTAGTAACAAATTTCAGAGTTATTGTTAAGTGAGTTCAAAGAATTAGATGTATAAATATAAAGTAAAGATGGTTTATTATTAAGACAAATTGGTACACACAGTCCTGTAATTTAAGATTAACATTAAAATTAAAAAGAATGAAGCAATGTATTGGCTTGAGTTGATAAACCACAAAAAGAGTATGATTAAGATTGCAAATATTAAACAGCTTATCCGATTCTGGACTTTGTTTACAGTTAAAATACATAAATTCAAAGTAAACTCATAACTAGGCTATTTATTATAATTTATTCACATTTTCAATTGTAATTAAAACATGCGGACACACACATTCTCTCTGTTCCTTAGACATGCACAAAAACATTTGGCGAAAGGTCATTCGCTTTTTGTGCAGCCAAACAATGGAACACTCTACCATTACACATCCGTAGTATTCAAACAACCACGTCCTTCAAGACTGCACTTAAGACACATCTTTTCAAAATTTATTTTTCAAATTAATGAAACAATTCTTTTAATGATTAATGTTTCTTTTTTGTGTTATGTACTGTAATTAATGTGGTTGTTATGGTAAGAATGCTAATTTATTACTTATATGTATGTTAATACCTTCATGTAAAGCGCCGTGAGCCCAGTTCCTTACTGGGATACAGCGCTATATAAATTATCAATTTATTATTATTATTATCACAAATTTGCAGCAGCTTAAAAATAATTTCTGGTCATTGTAAACAGTACACTAAAAAATTGTTGTAAGTTTAAGTTATACATTCAAAATAGGAAAGGTATTTACAATGTACAAAATAATTACTTAAACTAATATTAAATACAATGTACATGTATCTAAAATGACATCCTTTACTTGCCAATGAAGCTTTGGATAACTATGTGGAGCTGTTCAAAGCAGTATACAAAGCTTGCTTGTTTAACCTTATAATAATTTATCAATAAAAAAATACAATATAAACTTTATCAATAAAATACAATATAAACTTTAAAAAAAAACTCAATTGAAAAGCACACCAAAATAACAAATAAATAAAGCAGTATTTGATCAAACTTGTTCTATTATTATTTTTCCTTATCATAGCCTTAAGCATCCCTCTCAGTAAAATTTCTAGTGCAGGTAATAAAAACTACCTTTAAAAAGAAAAATAGTTTTAAAAAAAAATGTATTATTGAAATTGAAAACATTAGGGAAGAGACTATTCACTGAGCTGACACAGTTGTTGAAATA
The DNA here is from genome assembly GCA_944989445.1 of Ampullaceana balthica. Classification (NCBI taxonomy): domain Eukaryota; kingdom Metazoa; phylum Mollusca; class Gastropoda; family Lymnaeidae; genus Ampullaceana; species Ampullaceana balthica. The sequence continues at coordinate 768,531 of CALYLW010000443.1, read as the reverse complement.
GTAAACACTTGTGAAGAGACTATTCACTGAGCTGACACAGTTGTTGAAATAGTAAACACTTGTGAAGAGACTATTCACTGAGCTGACACAGTTGTTGAAATAGTAAACACTTGTGAAGAGACTATTCACTAAGCTGACACAGTTGTTGAAATAGTAAACACTTGTGAAGAGACTATTCACTGAGCTGACACAGTTGTTGAAATAGTAAACACTTGTGAAGAGACTATTCACTAAGCTGACACAGCAAAGCAGCTCCCTTGGCTATCCAATAATCTTGTGACATGTTTGATGGCAGCTGGACGGCCACAACGTAGTTGGTGGAGTGACCTGCACAAAGCACCAGATTAAATTAAAAAATATTTAAATTAAATATAGTAATGTGTTTAACAAGGCATCATTTTCACCATTTCTGCGATGTCTTGAAAAGCATTAATAACTGGCAGACTTTCCACAGTGCCATATACTTTTAGCCAACTCTTAGCTTCTGTCGTGATAAAATAAAATTATCCCCATGTTTGTGGCAATTATGAGGGGGCAATGCTTAAGACTACTAACTCTAGAGAGCTAAACTTCGGTACAAAACTCAATTTTAGGAGTATCTTTAATGTCCTCTTTTTCAAAATAATAGTACTAAATTATAATTACATAAAAATAAAAAATGAAGCATTGCAAAAATAAAGAAACTTGATATTTATCTTTATTGTTAAAACTTTTATACTCCATCAATTTTTCTCTCTTTACCTGTGGTTGACAGTACACCTGCTCTTTCAGCTGTTTTATACAGAGGTGCTGAGTACAGAGTATCACTGGGTTCATAGTCCATCTTTGGTTCCATGTGCATCATGGGTAGGCTAGAATTCATCTGCCCTATAAAACCATTTATAGAACACAATCAGTTTCTTTTTGTTTTCTTCAATTGAAATACAAATAAAATATTTATGCATGGAATTCTAGTATTGGTAAAAAAAGTTAAAAATTAATTAAACTTTGAAGAAAAAAAAAGTTTACAATAATATTGTCAACATAGATACCACAAGTAACTTAATTGTACACTTTGGCCCAGTTATCTAGGGACTCAAATAATAATGGATACCTTTTACAGCATCACAGCACACCATGGCCTCCCAGTCCCATTTGAAGCCATCCATGAACAGGCCATGCACCAGGACACCGTCCTCAGGAAGAGTTATCTGTCAAATTCAAAGAACAAGCAGGAATAAGAATCTTTTGGCGTAAACAGATTTTTAAATCATGCTACTTGCAGTTTTCCCGTTCCCTCTTCTGTGCAAGCTGGTGCCCCTTCTTAAAATACCACCTGTTATGAGAACTTTGTGTGACATTTCAACTTTTCAAGGTGTGTAATCTAGGTGATCTCAAATTGGATATAATTTATTACCTCTTTATCAATTGGTATCTCTTCTCCGAACTTAAGGCTCTCCATTTGTAGAGTGACTTCGGCCTGGTCTCTCATTACTTTGATCATGTTGAACTGAAAGCTGAGGTGGTCTATGGGGAGGTTGTGTTTCCTGGAGTAGTTCTGCAGAGTACCTGTTAAGAATCCTGCAGCAAAAAAAAATATGGAATTAAAAACTTGATCAGAGAACATGATACATGCATTTATTGACAGTATATCAAAGTTAACGTTAAATTCCATTTCTGTTACACTTTTTACTGTTTTAATAGATTTCATTATTTTAGTTGAACAAAATTTCCTTATAGCATCCAAATGGTTTCAAGATGAAGTGAATTCAATCATAAATGACAAAACTTTTTTGTTTCAAATGGACCCGGGCCAAGAATCAGGTGATTGGGGCTGTCTGGGCAGGGAGGGAGGGGGCAGTCCACTACGAGGGCATATATTTTTTCTTTATATGGAGGGGTGAAATGTTCTGCCAAAGACCTTTTTCCATGGAAGAGGGAGGACAAAGTTCTCATCCAATCCCCGGAAAACACTCACCTACCTACACCCAAGCTAAAGGTGAAAAATGTGAAGTAAATTTTAAAAATGCTTAAGTGTCCTAACCTTGTGGGAAAAAAAATCCAGAGAGCCAATAGGACTTGGGCTGACCATGAACAATCCAGTTGTTGATAAAGGCACATCTCAAAACCAGGTCCTTGACCCAGGAGCCCAAGGGTTTAAGTGATGGGTAAGCAGCGTTTGCCCATAAACCAGGGACCTATTGCATTAAATGGAACATAAGTGCTGTGAACATCTTGGGGATATTATGAAGAGATAACAGTTAAATAATACTTATTGAAATATGAAGCTCTTGAACAATCATTAGAAAATGTAGCGTCACCAAACAATAATTCACTTTTTTTCTCTCGTTTATTTTAATATTTAAATAATGCTTTATTTTTTTTGATAGTATAAATGTTCAACCATCAAAGCTTTAATTTCGTTCTTATTTATTCAGTTGAATTTATATTGAAATTTTTTTATAACTGTTAAAATAAAATAAAATATGTAAATATTTGTATCTTCTTCATTCATGTTCTACGTTATATAAATATATTATACGTATTTATGGACAATGCTTAAAACATGAAATAATATTTTTTTAAAAAAAGAAATGTTACCTGATTGTTGAGGAAAGCGTTGTAAACACGTTCTAATTCTTCACTCATAACAACAAAACCTTTAATTGCTCTTTGAAGTTGTTCCAGGGAATTCTGTAAATAAGTTTTCATTAATTTAATTTTTAAAAATTTCAAATGACTTTTCCTAATTGAAATTTTGTTGTGTTTTATTCATCACAGTATTAATTGGGTTAACTATTTATAAAAGCCTTTTTATTAAAAATTTACTTATGGTCAATTATATTCAATTATTCTTGTGATTATTGCATTTTTAAAAAGGTATTAAATATTTAAGTTTGTAAAATGTACAAGACCTCAGAAGTATTGCAACTAAAACAAAAAATTCAAAATTGAGGTTTACTTAAAAATGGAAAAAATAAAAAGCATATTGTTGCCCAAAATTCATTTCTATGTAGTTGAATATTATGTGTATTACAATCTCCTACAACTAATATTTGTAAACAAGACATTGAAATGAATGCTAATGCTAATGTGATTTAATTTTGGCATTTTACCTTAATAACCTTAAGTAATTTATTAAATCTGTCAACTTCTTGTTGTAAAACTGTAGTCAACGAGTTCATACGACCTTTTTCGTCCAGCTGTAATTTAAAAAAACAACATTTGACACCACTAACGGTAATGATAAAATAAACAAAACAATCAAAATGTTAAAACAATTAAATTTTTTATGGCTTTGCTCACTCTTTTATTCGCAAAAATATTTTACATTTTATCATTATTTCGCTCTTTGGGAGGTGAAATATAATTATTTTCAATTACTTTTAATGATTTTAAAAAGAAAAATATAAACTCCCCTTTGAACGACTTCCATTTACTTCTGCTCTAAAAAATTTTATCCCTCCACGTATTTTATGTAAATCTATGGAAACATTGCAGCTCTGACCACAAACAACTCACCTGAAACATCTCTGCAGAGGCTTGTTCAATGTCCAGCTTGTCCATGAGCTTTCCTTTGATATTTTGGGCAAGCTCGTCAGCAATTTCATCGTTGGACTTGCCTGAGCCGCCCGAGGACAAGCGTGGCTGGACATCAAGTATTGTGCCGATCAGTGCATTCGTTTCATTGATTTGGAATGCAATGTTGGCATTTTCATGCATGCCAAAGATTTCCGGCTGGTCGATCTGAGGAAGTTCTTCAATGTATTGCCTGTACTCTCCGATGGTGTCGTAGAGGGGGGCAAAATAGATGCCTATTCCACAGCAGAGACACAGAGGGGGTTAAGGAAACACAAATTTTAACAAAATAATGTTAAAATTATTTTACTAGTTTTTTTTAAATTTAAATTTTGAGATCCAGAAGTTTGCTATGTTTTTCAAGAAAACTTGGTATAAAAAATTTAGTTGGGATAAAACATTTTGATTTTCAATAACAAGGTGTTATCAATTATTTTATGGAAATTAAAACCAATTTCTAATTATATTTTAAATATTTAAATTTAAAAGACAATTTTTAAAATTCAAATATAATTAAATAAATCTACAGGCCTGAGAGCTCATAATAGCTAGTATGATGATTTCACAGAATATTCACTTAAACACTGCTAAAATATAACTTTTTTTAAAGATGTACCTGAAGGTGAGTATCTGTAATCTGGTTGTACAGTATCTGGCTTGAAGAAAGTCTTCAGAATGGTTCTCAAACAACGTTGATCTTGGGCATCAGTTACTCGACCACCATAAGTGATCTGAAATATTACATTATAATAAGTGATCTGAAATATTAAATTAATATTTTTAAATAATTGTATTGTGATTTCTTCATATAAAATAAGGCACAGTATTTCATTTTGTAAAGTTATTTAAAACTTCTCGCGTAAAAAAATGATTAATTAACATGTAATTATTATGACTCCTTTGTAAGGTAACATCTGTTGTTTTTTTTCATGCTGTATTAGGTAATCCTCTTAGAATTTAATTTCACTGAATGAATATGCCACTGACCTCTCCGGTGATGTAGATGAGAGTATCCCATGGGATGAAGCCGTCAGCACAAAACATCTGCAGGTTAAGCAGAGCACATTCCCTGTCACTGTCACTAAACTCGTACTGTTGGATTAGAGGGGAAAAGAACAGCTGATATTTTATTGCTACAAAGTAGTAGTTTATTCCCAACTCTTCAATGAAAATGGACTTGTGTTGACAGCCAGATGCATCCATAGCAGGAAAGATGCTTGTTTTTTTTCCAGAGCATAGACAGAGGCAGTGACAGGGTCAGTAACAGGGTCAGTAACAAGGTCAGTAACAGTGTCAGTAACAAGGTCAGTAACAGTGTCAGTAACAAGGTCAGTAACAGGGTCAGTAACAAGGTCAGTAACAGGGTCAGTAACAAGGTCAGTTACAGGGTCAGTAACAGGGTCAGTAACAGGGTCAGTAACAGGGTCAGTAACAAGGTCAGTAACAGGGTCAGTAACAAGGTCAGTAACAGGGTCAGTAACAGGGTCAGTAACAAGGTCAGTAACAGGGTCAGTAACAAGGTCAGTAACAGTGTCAGTAACAAGGTCAGTAACAGGGTCAGTAACAAGGTCAGTAACAGGGTCAGTAACAAGGTCAGATACAGGGTCAGTAACAAGGTCAGTAACAGGGTCAGTAACAAGGTCAGTAACATGGTCAGTAACAGGGTCAGTAACAAGGTCAGTAACAGGAGCCCAGGCAGGATTTGGATGGTGTAAAATATGCAAACAATAAAATAATGAAGAAAATCTAGATATTTTAAATTGAAAATAGTAAATATAAGCCCCACATAAAAGTCAGGAAGTCTCCTCATGTGTATAAGTCACCTAGTCTTTTGAATTAAAGTATTTAAATTTTATCACATTATAGTGTATTCCATCAGGAAAATTCAAGTCATGATGAAATGATGTCACGGGCCAGATCCAGCCCGCAGGCCTTAGCCTGGTGACCCCTGCTTTAGAGTAAAACTCAAACATGATAAAGATATTATTATTAGTGAGACAAATGGCTTAATTAGTGATCACCTATATTTGGAAAAAAGTAAAAGTATGTAATTTAGCCTCACCTTTATGTTCCATCCAAGTGGTCCAAATTTCTTTCTCTCCAATATAATGGCATGGAAGAAACAGACACCAAAAATAATACGTCTCCAGTCCATGCCCAGGACTAAAATGTTACAAAATTCATTTTATTAGTTGTATTTAAAATTGAAAAGCTCTTTTAATTAAAAAAAAATTGTCTTTGTAAATTTGGAAAAATATCCCATAATTTATTCAAAACAAATGAACAAATTCAATTAAGATTTTCTGTAAATTTTAATGTTTATCTTATTAAGAGTAAAAGTTCTAGACAAAGGTGATCACCACAAAATGGTTACAATGACAATACCACCTTGACAGACAGTAACATTTTGATGGGCCCCAATTAATTACATTTATAATGTAGTATAAAAAAAGCCTCCACTGCAGGCTGTATGAGTATGGAAATGTTGCTATATTCTTTTTGCCTATAATGAAATGCAAGATAAAATTAATATTTTAAAAAATATGCCCTGATTTTTTAAAATGTTCCTCTCACTTATTGTAGTAAAAATTATTTTTTTTAGTCCCATGAATGACAAAACCCTCACAAATTTTGGTGTTGACACATCAGGCATCCAGGAGCCCCAGCAGTTCACATTTTGAGGATCCCTTCTACAGAATCAGTTCATTGATAAGAGATTTACATAAAACTTAAAACATTTACCATGCTCCTCAAAGAAACTGGCTGTGACCTCAGCGAAGGCCCTTCTCAGGTTGGCACGGAGGCCCTTGGGGGGCTCATTGGTTACTTTGACAGAGTTCTGCAGGACACTGACGGGGAAATGTTTCGCAGGCATCGAGGAGAGGTAAAGGCGGAAGTCCTTGTGGATGTCAGCTGGCTTTTCAGCTATCTCTTTGACCAGAGTTTCCATGGACAGCATCCAAGACGCAGCCAGATGGCAGTTCTGGGGGAGAGACATCCAATTTAATTAATAACTTTCAGAGCAATAGCTACAACAGTAACCATAGTTACAAACAATGTTCCCTCTAAGGTTCGTTGGTCTGTGTGCAAAGTAAAAAAAAACTCATGTGCAATGTTGCGCAACATCCATTTTATGTGTGCAATATTTAAAATAATTTGCTGTACGGTAATTTTAAACTGCTGCGCGGCGATGGTCAGATATCTGCGTGGCCACGCAGCTTAAAGGGAACATTGGTTACAAGTATATCTAGGGGATCTCAGCCTCACATTACATACATAATAGCATGAATATCTATCATGATCACCTGTCATGAACACCTGTCATGAACACTGTCATGACACCTGTCATGAGCACCTGTCATGAACACCTGTCATGAGCACCTGTCATGAACACCTGTCATGAACACCTGTCATGAACACCTGTCATGAGCACCCGTCATGTACTCCTCAAATAAACACCAGTTCTGAATCAAGTGAGACAGCTGATTGATATGTATTTATAGTTTGCTTACCTGCAAAAATATCCAGTCACCATTCTTGGTGGCAGACAGAATCATTTTTTCAGCTACTGGTCCCTGACCTTGACCCAGTGAAATAGATTGTATTCTGATTAAAAAAAATTGAACAAAAATTAAACACAGCAGCAATCAATTACAGTTCAACAAAGAATATATAAATCAAACCCTTTAAGTTACTGGTGAAAATATAGTTTTCTAAAATAAAAGATTATCTACACACACACAAACAACACATCATTACAACTGCTTCGCTAGCTGCCTATTGTAATGAATTGTGAAATTAAAAGTTTACCATTGACAGTTCAATTAAAATCCAAAAATTATGTGGAACTCAATGCTCCCTCTAAGGTTCGTTGGTCTTAATGTAAAGTAAAAAAACTTGGTAGCAAACTTGCACAGCAGCCTTTTCTTGTGCAATATTTTACAAAATTAGCTGCGCTGTAATTATAAACTGCTGTGTGGCATCAGTGAGATATGCAGCTTAAAGGGAACATTGGAGGAACCCTGCAAATTTACTCCCAATGGACAGTGAAACTTGCCTGTCTGTGTATTCTCTTTCTTTGGCAAATCTCAGGAAGGCTCCCATTGGGTCCGAGCCCGTGCTCAGGACAAACACCAGCGGTGTGATGTTGTTCATGTTGTCGTAGAGGTCGGCCAGGCTCACGGCTGGACTTTCCACAAATTGTTGACCAAGGTTTGAGCAAACAAATTTATTCACAGCAAAAGTTGTCTGAAAACACATACAGTCTGATTTGTATGAGATTACACTTTTATTAAAATTTGAAGTAATGTGTAAAGAATTGTGTTTCAAATAATTTTGTGGATAAGTGACAAATAACGTTTTTGTTTTACTACTCTTTTCTTCTAGCTAAAACAACTGTTAAAACTTGACCTTTCCCCTTTTAATCAGTCTGGGTCTAACTAAGATACATGTTTTGTAAGGCTTACGTGGAGATTACTCTATTAAAGACTCGGCTAGTTCCTTGGCAATCTGCGCCGCCCTTCCCACCCCCCCCCCACCCCTCCGGGTATGTTTAGCTCTGGGTACTGAGTCAACAGGTGCGCCACTGAGTCAGTAACGAGGAAGCAATACCGGCAGTTTGAGGACTTCTTGGGGTCTTGTTTGTTAAAGTAAGAGTTGGTTTCCAACATATCAAGCTTTAAACTTTCTCTTTTGTCTTATAGGTAAACACTGGTAAGGTCCTTTGTGCCGACATTTGTCAAAACTTCTAGAGTCTTATAGAATATCGGGGCAGACGCAGTGTTTAAGCCATTTCAATGAAACTGCAAGTGCAAGATATTTTTGATGAGCCATGACAATCAAAGAATGTTTCAGCTGAAAACCTTTACCAGCAATCACAACAATTAAATAAAAAATAACTCAAGGAGACCCCTAGCTTAAAAAGGCTGGACTCGCAGTTGTTCAAATCAAATTTTAAGCATTAAAATTCTACAAAACAAACAGGGTTTATCTATTACCCTCATTTATTTGTGAAGACAAATCTAAATTTAGGGACGGTAAAGTTATGCAGATGAAACATTGCTATATTTATATAAACAAACAAACTAGGTCAACTTTAATAAACAAACAAACTGTGTCAACCTTAATAAACAAACAATATAGGTCAATTTTAATAAACAAACAAACTAGGTCAACTTTAATAAACAAACAAACTAGGTCGACTATAATAAACAAACAAACCAGGTCAACCTTAATAAACAAACAAACTAGGTCAACTTTAATATTAAAAAAAGCTAGGCCAACTGACCATCTCCTCTCTGAAAGCCTTGACAAACATGAGCTTCTGGAAACTGTTGAGTCTCTTGTCCCAGTGACCGTTGACTGTCTGCTCATTTGGTTTGATGTTGTCTGCTGGGGGTTCTGGTGGCTCAGGTCCGTAGCCCTCATAGCTTTCTGGATTGGCAAAGAACTGGTGGACAGAACACATATAAGGTGTACACAAATATTGTTTAGAAAAAAAAAGGATTTCAAAGTAATGGATGCATTGGAAAATTGGTTTAGATTACAGGGAAATCGACACAACTAAATGCAAGTGACATGAAAATTCTTTGATTAAACTTGAATTCAAATCAAAAACAAGAATGTGTCAAGTAATTATAACAAAATGAAGTAAGTCCAGCCTTTTGCTTTTCAATCAATCTATGGGTATTAACTTTATTTTTAATGTTATTGTTATTATGCATTGTAATCAATAATCGAGCATTATTCATTAACTTGAATAACTATAACTGATCGGATTCAGTCTATTAAAATATGTTTAGGTTATTTATTTATCTTTAAAATATTAATGCCCTTAAATTGCCTCCCCTCTTACAGTGCTGCCATCACCCAGTGTCACCCAGACAGGTGTTTTGGTCAAGTCATTCTGAATGCCTTTGAAAGCCTCAAAGTTGTCACTGAGATCACAGGCCATGTTCCATGTGTTGGGCTTGAGCCACTCCACCTCTGGTTTCATGGGTCGTTGCTAGGGAGGGAATAAACAATGTTAGTTGATGGGTCGTTGCCAGGGAGGGAATAAATAATGTTAGTTCATGGGTCGTTGCTAGGGAGGGAATAAACAATGTTAGTTGATGGGTCGCTGCCAGGGAGGGAATAAATAATGTTAGTTCATGGGTCGTTGCTAGGGAGGGAATAAACAATGTTAGTTGATGGGTCGTTGCTAGGGAGGGAATAAATAATGTTAGTTTGTGGCAATATGTTAGCAAGATGTTGTATAATACTATTAAAAATGTTTATATGTGTGACCAATGTTCCCTGTATGAGCAAAGTAAAAAAACTTGTGTGCAAAGTTGCACAGCATCCACATTGTGTGCAATATTTTACAAAATTTGCTGCCCGATAATTCTAAACTGTTGCGTGGCTGCGCAGCCACAATTTTCATATTTGCAAATTTAATTGCTATAAGTATTAGCCAAATTTTGGTGTGTGTTTAATTACAGCTAAGTTACTCACATGATTTCACTTAAAAAAGAAATCATCAAATGAGTAATTTTAACATTAAACAGACAAAAATTTTGAATTAAATTGATGAGATCGATCTGTTGCTCACCTTATCAATACTTCCAGCTGCTCCTCTCAGGAAGAAGCTCCATTCAGGCTCAGAGATAACTTTTCCTGCCTTCATTATTTCTCCACACAACATGAAGGAGAAGACTAACTTGTGTTTTTCAAACAGACCCCTGCAATGTGGTTAAAATGGTTGTACATTATAATTTAAAAAAAAATAAATTTTTTTATGGGATTGAATGGCATTTTATTGTAATAAGTAACTTTTGTGCAGTAAAAAATGACATCTATGCATGTATTTATTGTTTTAGAAAAATTTAATTTTGTGGTTTAAATGTGACATGATCACTAGTCTGTGCTCTTGTACTGGCTCGTATGGATTACTGCAATTCTCTTTTGTCTGGTGTGCCAAAACAATGCATTGAAAGAATACAGAAAGTTCAAAATTCAGCTGCCAGACTGGTGCTCAAGGCAAAAAAGCATGACCATGTTACTCCACTTCTTCGCTCACTTCATTGGCTGCCTATACAAGCCCGTATTGATTACAAACTGGCCGTTCTCTGTCACAATTTCTTTTCGGACTCATGCCCATCGTATCTTACTGAACTTTTGTCGGTCTACTCACCCACTCGCAAGCTAAGATCTTCTGCAGACACACGCGTTCTCTCTGTTCCTACGACACGCACCAAAACGTTTGGTGAAAGGTCATTCTCTTTTTTTGCAGCCAAACAATGGAATTCTCTACCATTACACATACGTAGTATTCAAACAACCAAGTCTTTCAAGACTGCACTTAAGACACATCTTTTCACAACTTATTTTTAAAATTGATGAAACAACATTTCTTGTAAATGATTAACGTAGCTTATGTATAATGTATTGTAATTTTTTGTGTTTGTTGTGATATGAAAGTTAATTTAATACTTATAAGTATGTTATTTCTTTCATGTAAAGCGCTGTGAGCCCAGTTCCTTACTGGGATACAGCGCTATATAAATAATCAATTTATTATTATTATTATTATGATCATCAGGTAAAATTTGAGAATATATCCCCAACCAGTAACTACAAAATCTGATTATATAACACAAATTTTATCATCCAATTTTCCAACTTATCATTTGCACTGGGAATTCATCAAGGGCTGATCAACAATAACTTTATTTATTGAAAAGTAAAACTGAAGATCCCAATGAGTCTCTTGGCTAGAAATCAAACAGAATCCACAAAGGTCGGAGGAAACATTACCTTGCAACACTACTGGCATAGTTAGAAGGAATCATTAATTGCAAAATTATTGGGATTAACTTGCAAGATTATTGGCATAGGGAGAAGGAATCATAAATAGAAAATGTATAGGCATTACCTTGCAACATTATTGTAGATACATTTAGTTGTTTCATCCAGGCAAATCCTTAGCCTAAGCTGAAGATCATCTTTCTTTTCACTGTTTTCAATCGTTGCATTAAATAACTGAGGAAAAAAGAATACAATTATTTATTTAAAAACACGGCCTGATTTCCTAAAAGAGCATAATTTTAAATCCCTACATTCTAGTTTTAATGTTTAAGGATAATTTTTTAATCTAAATTTTATATTTACTTAGCAATTTTTTTTCTGAGCTACTGAGTTATTTTGTTACGCAAGAGTTCCCAAACCTGCTTGAAGTATTTGAGTGAGAACTGATACATCGGGTCCACCTCTCCCATGTCGGCCACCACAAAGTACATGACCGACCCCCTCTCGGCAACCACCCTGTACTTCTCCCTGGCCTGGCTGATTTTCTGCTCCGTGGCCTCGGCCTCGGCCAGCCGCTGCTTGATGACACCGGATGTGACCTGGGTGGGGTGAAAACAAGGGAAAAGTTTGTTCACCTCTCATAAGCTACAGTGTTTGTGGGGCTCATAATTCCAAGTGCAAAAAAATAATATCTCAAAATGAGAAATGGTTTCAAGTGAATCACTACTCAAGCAAAAGTTATTTCAATGATCCAACTGATTGTAAATATTTTCAATGAATTTTAATCATAGAAAAAAATGTTATAAGGAATTTTATAAATACATTTTTCCTGCAGTTTGACTCAATAATCATACAAGAACCAGGCTAATGTGTGACCATAGTTAATACTGTGACAGCAATGTTTACAGACAGCAATGTTCACAAACAGCAATGTTTACCAACAGCAATGTTTACCAACAGCCATGTTTACCAACAGCAATGTTTACCAACAGCCATGTTTACCAACAGCAATGTTCACCAACAGCAATGTTTACCAACAGCAATGTTTACCTTTGACTCATTCAAGACATTGATCAGCTCCTCGTTGTCCAGGATGTTGCCCTCAGATTCAAACAACAGTTTGAGGATCCTGTCCTCGATGGCCTTGAGCTGGTTCTTGTCTGCGTTAATTCTCACGATAAGCTGGTTACGTTGTTCTTCCAGGTCTGGTCGCTCTAGACGAACCACATCACTGTGAAAGAATAAAAAATCTTCATGTTACAACAGACTGTTACAAATAATTAAATTATTCCAATGAATTATGGTATTTATTTTAACCTTTATCTGTTTTACAAAAACATAGACAAAGCATTTTGTTTAAATTTGATTAAATCTGTTTTGTACTTTCATGCAATAAAAAGGAGTATAATAACAATTTTTAAAAATATGAACAGTATTATCTTTAAATACAAATTAATAATGGGCTTATAAGTTTATCAGTGTAGTTTATAAATAATAATAACTATTTGCATAGCCCTAGTAAAAAATATTTATTTATACTTCTATGCTGTGTCACATGTTTTAATGATAAATCTCAGTAGGTGAGAAAATAAAAATGTTGCGTTGAACTGTTGATTTGGTGATATCATAAATACTGTATCATGATATTTTATATAATTTTTTGAACTCTTGATTTGGTGATATCATAAATACTGTAACATGATATTTTATATAATTTTTTGAACTCTTGATTTGATGAAATCACAAATACAGTAATATGATATTTTATTATGATTTTTACCTGAGCAGCTGGTCCTCAAGTCCAGATTTAGTGACCGTGAAGTTGATGATGGTCACCTTGATGCAGACCTCGGGCAGGTAGTGGGGGTTGGACAGTTTGGTGGTCATGTAGAATCGGAAGTTGCGGTCGTAGTCAATGTCGCTGTCACCAAGTCTAATCAGCAGTCGGCCACCCTGGTAAAGAGAATTTCAAATTTGCATTATTTATCAAACTCTGACCGTAATTAAACCAACTTTTAGCTGTTCTAGTGTAAACCAGGAGAAACTTATAGAGACCGCTGACTGTGGAAGGGGCCATCCATAAATGACGTCATGCGATTTTGGCCGATTTTTTACCCCCTCCCCCCTCAAATATGACGTCACAATGCTCCCCCCCCCCATAAAAGCTGTATTTTCAATTTGAAAATGAGCATGTTTCAAATAACTTTTTTGTCATTTAAGTATGTATTTAGTGTTAGGCTGCACTCTAATATCGTAACACCCTTGAAGCCATGTAAAACTTCATTAAATAAATTGTAAGCAATCAAATATTTAAGTGAAAAGTGCTCGTTTTGATGTGATCTCACAGTTCTTAAACACCCCCCCCCCACTCCCCCTCATCACACATTGTCACAAATGTGTGACCCCCTTCCATCCAGGTGTGTGACGTCATTTATGGACGGCCCTGAAGAAACAATAAATTTTCTGAAATGTATCTGTGTGATCAGTGAGCTCTATAATTCCAATTAATTTTATTTAACACTTTAAATCTTTGTTAATTTACTTTTGAAACTAATTTTTATAAAATAAAAATAAAAAAAGCTGATCATCAGAGAAGAAACAGCTAAATAAAAAAATAATTTGTAAATGCCCCCCATTTACAAATTATTTTTTTATTGAGCTGTTTCTTCTCTGATGATCATGTCTGACATTCACGAAATAGGAACAAACCATCTTCCTATCGACATTTAAGAGTTGTACGAATTGTTTAAAGAAATACAGAGCACGGGAATCTGAACAAATACTCACTGACATAAATGTCTGTTTCAGTAATACAGGTTCCAGGGCCGGGTCAAGCATTTCTCCAATATCCTCCAGGAGGACAGGCATGCCGATACGTATGCAATTTTCTAGTGTCCTCAAGAAATTACCAGAGGTCAGTTTGATGACCTTCAGTCCATTCTTGGATTCTCTGTTTCTGATCCAGCGATTGGCCTGAAGTGAATTAACAGCCGTGTTTTAGCCTCTTGATTGATTGTTTAAAGTATGTGCTGAAGGGTTCTGTATAACATAAAACCTTTCAACAGGCTTCACTCTTCTTGCTTACATGAAAAGCGCTACAGCTGATTTAAATTAAATTATTTTATCTTGTGCTTTATCCATTCACAAATATAATACAGTCAGACCTCTCTAAGTCGAACTCAAAGGGACTCGAAAAAAAAATCGACTTACAGAGTTTATGAGTTAGGGAAAATGGCGTAATAAGCGCAGATTAATCAAGGACAATGTTGATATTGAGGGGGGTGGGGGGAATAGCCATACCGGCTACAAGGCTTGACAGTAAAGAGAGGCAGTGTCTGATGTTTCATATGAAAGTAAGCAAACTTGCTTTGACATACCGACACAAGCCTGTGAGAACAGACACCTTCCGTCCCCTCCCCCACTTTACTCCCTCCACAGTGGGATGGAGGAAGTAAGAATTTTTCTTATTAAAAAGAGTCACAGCATGCCTTGAAAAGTTTGACTAAGGGAGGTTGGAAGCCAGAAATCTTTGAGTTCAGGAGATCTAAAATACATTAGTCTTATGGAATTTGGCCAGGACCTAACAATTAATTCGATACAGGGAGGTTCGACTTAGCGAGGTCCGACTGTACCAGAAATATCTCTATACCAAACAACTTAAAGGTCAAGGTAACTACAACAGAGCTTATGAATGAGAGTAAGAACCCAGGATAACAAAAACTTTATCAACATTTAAAACTCTAAATAGAATGCAGGACTAAACACAAACCATAGATAAGCGTAGTACGCAATAATCTTCTGCATAGAAAAAGCGTCTGTAACAGTTAAGATAAGATAATAAGTCCATGAATATAAAAACTTGTAGCCTGAAATGTTTGAGTCCCAACGGGGCGAGAGTTCCAAATGGCTAAACAAATAAGGCATCCCTGGCATCACAGCAACGACCAAAGATGGACATGACAGTAACAACAACAACCTAACGCCAACTTCACAGTGTTTTGTATCAATAAACACAGTTCAACTATAAATATCTTTACATTGCGTAAGCATCAGGATGGGCAATCAACCCCTTAAATGACATCATTGAGAGATGAAATATAAAGTCATTATCATTAATGGTTAATCATGAATCGTTGCCACAATTAATAAGTAGGACATTTCGGTATTGATTTTAAAAATATTTCCCTTCTCTTCAGTTTGTTTCAATGTGTAATTAATTTTTTACAGTAAATGTGTATATAATGTGTGCACTATAATTGCAGACTAATGTGTATCTATTTACCTGTTCTTGTGGGTCAATCATGAGTGGCCAGCGCCTGCCTCTGGTCACCAGGATTGCATTTTCTATGGACACCTGGTCCCTTGGCAGGCCATCAGCATTCCACTGTCGGATCTCAAAGGGGTCAGCAAGGACAGTGGCCAGAGACATGCCCTCGGTGACAGGGATTTCCAGCTCAATACAACGGGTTGTCCATTCTAAAAGATAAAATCCATTCTTAAAGATAACCAACATTTTCTAAAAGTTAGTTTGATGCAACAAATAAGTGTCTATAAGCTAGTATACTAACAGGCTTGCCATATAAAAAGATAATTGACGTTCTTTTATTTTTAAGAGTAAAGTCACTTTCCTAGATGTTTACAATAAACAAAGGGCAACTCACTCTTGACAAGCTCCTGCCTGTACACAGATGTGAATGCGCCATAGTAGGCCACGCAGGCTGCTGATATGAACACATCTCCCACAACATTGTTGATTTGGACCTCAAAGTCCGCCACACTTTCCTGCCAGCGAATCTACGCAGTCCAAAATATCAAACATTACATTATATTTCAGAGTCATGAGTAGATACAATAAGAAATCAAAAGCTCTTATCCTTATTGCTATTTTTAAATGAGAAAATGCTGCTGCTAAATTCAACATTTTTAACTGGCATATCTTTTTTAATGAGTCAACCAAACCTGTTCATCAGCTAGAGCAGTGGTCAGTTTGGATGACCTCTTGAGGCGGCCAGCAGTCATGGCAATGTTTCTCTCCAGCTTCTGTTTCTCTGCCACACTGTCATCATAGGTCTTCTGCAGCTCAGCAATTTTGGCCTCCACCGTGGCCAGTTTTTGTTGTTTCTCCTTCAGCAGCCTCATGACAGTGTCGAGCTCTAGTTGGGCTTTGTTCAACCTGGGAGTGGGGGGACAGGTGTGGGGGAGTGGTAGAGTTGCATATTTTATTGTTTTATTACATTGTAACATAAACAACACTGAATAAATAGTCAAAGTCAGTTCTGAGAACTTGAGCAAAGTCAATTCTGAGAACTTGAGCAAAGTCAGTTCTGAGAACTTGAGCAAAGTCAGTTCTGAGAAATAGTGCCTTGGTGATTAAATTTGAAATTTTAATTTTGGGCTACTATACATGATTTAGAATAGTGATGACTATTTTGAGTAAGATTTTGGGTTGGGATCTAGAGTAGTGATAAGTACTTCTAATAACTTACGCATTTCTCTTGGGCTCAACTGTCCTGAAAACTTTGGCATAAAGGTCCATGGCTCTGACCCACATCACCATAGACTTGCAGGCCTGAGGAATATGGACAACATATTTTTATCAATAATTTTCATTAATTTTTTTAACATGAAAATACAATTCAGTAAAAAAATTTTTTTTGATTAACCAGAGCGTTAAAGTTGTCAAGAAAAAGAATAAATGTGAAACTATCAAATTATGAAGCAGTTTCTGTGACCTTTTTTTTAATCATTGACAGCGAGCTGTGATTTTTAAGGCAGTTTTGACACAAACCTTGGAAACTTTTTCCACAGCTTCAGGAACAAACTTTGGGTTCTCCATGTACTTCTTGAGCTTCTTAAGAATTGCCTCTGGTATATTGTCCTTATCGTACTCTGCCAGCTTTTTCAGGAAGTTGGCGTCACCAAGCATGACCTTGACACTGGCCCAATCAGTTCTTTTCAAAAATTAAAAAAGTTAATCAATAGGCACAGAGCTTCTATTTACCTATAAGCTACACAAGCTATAGCTTAGGGCCCCCACTTTCTTGGGGTCCACCAAAAAATTGTTTGAGTGAGCAATTATAAGACACTTAAATATTTTTTTATTGGCGCAACACCTGTTTAATTAAAGGTCATGAGATTCATATTGACATATACTATGTGGACTTATAAAGGGCCCCATATCTCAAATAACTTAGGTCCTCATCAAGTCTAAATCCTGCCCTGAATAGGAATAAAGCAAAGTATTTCTTCTAATGAAATTATTATCAGAGCATGAAGTAATGTCATTTTTGGTTAAATAAAACAGAGAAAAAATGATTTTTATATAGCAGGAGGTAAGTTATTTGAGGCTAAATGAAAAGAGTAACTTTTGAGGCTAAATTAAATGAGTAACTTTTGAGGCTAAATGAAAAGAGTAACTTTAGAGGCTAAATTAAATGAGTAACTTTTGAGGCTAAATTAAATGAGTAACTTTTGAGGCTAAATTAAATGAGTAACTTTTGAGGCTAAATGAAAAGAGTAACTTTTGAGGCTAAATTAAATGAGTAACTTTTGAGGCTAAATTAAATGAGTAACTTTTGAGGCTAAATTAAATGAGTAACTTTTGAGGCTAAATTAAATGAGTAACTTTTGAGGCTAAATTAAATGAGTAACTTTTGAGGCTAAATGAAAGGAGTGACTCACTTATTGTTGAGCAAGATGGCCACAGCCTCCATGACAGTTTGGACCAGCTCTGGGGGCTTTGTGAAGACACGAATTTCTGAGATATCATTTTTGTCCAGAGAATCCAGGGCCTGGAATACATAGTTATGCAATTGTTGGTGGCCAGTGTAACAGACGCGTTTGTTGTGATTACAATGTTTGAGCATGCAACTTAATGACTGAGTTTGGACACTGTGTGCTTGAGTTGTGAGGTGAAATAGGAGCGGCTATAAATATAGAGCAAGTGCCATTAAAGTCAGTTGTTACACAGACCACAGACTGGTGTCTTGATTTGCTGTTGATAAACAGTTGTACCATTAAAGCCAGGATAAATGTTTATTGAGCCCTATGGAAATTGCATAAAAGACCAAGTTAACATTAAACATATCCATTCACAGACTGCTGTTGTCAAATACAAGGAATCAATGCTCACTTTGATGGCAGCTTCCAGTGCAGGCAGAGCTTCGTCCAGGTCTCTCTGGGCATCACTGGCTATGGCCTGAGTCTCTTCGGCTTTCACCTTGGCAACTGCCTCATCTTCCATCACAACTTTGCGAACCTGTGGTGAAACAGGACAATAAACCCACACATTGAGAACCAATAAAAGCGACAGCTGATCAAAGTCTCGCAAGTTTCTGTTAGTAGATTTAGATAAGATTAAATTTTTTTTATTGATGTCAAGGGTTAAATAAAAATTTATCTATTGATAAATTTTACGTATCTATGGTGACATGCGCGTAAAAATATCAATTTATGTATCCTGGCATCACCTGGTCAGCTTTCTCCTGGTCCACCACCAAATCCTCCATCAGTTTTTGTGTGTCAGCTGATTTCTTCTTCAGCTCCGGCTCAAGGGCAATCAACTCTTTCTTCATTGAGTCCACCAGCGTGTTGGTCTCCAGCAGCTTGGTCAGGCCGTTCTTCACACGGTCCCTGGCACTCTTCAGATTTCTAGTCAAACAAGGAGTTGGCAATACAATACATTTTACAGGTCATGGTTCACGAGTTGGATAACTCTGCTCGATCTCCAATTCTCCAATATACAACAAAATAAAATGGTGAGGGTAGAAGGATATAGATCATAACAACTAATATAAAATGTGGTGGCATCAATGTATTTAATTTAGATTTAAGCAATATTTTTTTTTCTCTTTTAAATTCTTTTGTTTGTATACCTTGATGTGACATTTTGATTTTCTATTGTCCTTCCTATTGAATATATCTTCTATAAATATTCACATAGAATCGTAACAACTTTGTCTTCCAGATAATGAGGAGCAGGGAAAAGGATCTGCAGTTTCAAACTTTCCAGACTTACTTGGTTTTCTCCTGTAGCATGGACAGGTACAGGTTGATTAGTTCAAGGTAGCTGGTGGGAGTCGTGTAGTAGCGACGCTTCAGCTCACTGTAGAACCTCTCGGCCATGGTCGTTACGCTCATGTGTATGTCCACACACATTTCTGACACACTTTGCTGAGCACAGGTGGAAGAAATTTGTATGTATATTTTAAAGAGATACTATTTTAAGCTTTCTCAAAACTTCTTTGTTCCTTAGAACAGTGTTTACTACACCTTTCAGTTGGGGGAGGATAATGCCGTTAATTATTCTATTCAACATAAACATTCATTTTGTGCAGACCAGTAATTCAAGGGTAACAGACCAATGCCAGTCTTTAAACTACCTTTTGGACTGGTACCTCTGAATACTGAAATAATATGATATTTTTACTGAATGCTCTGATGAAAACATTAAGATGGGCCAACTACTTCCTTTCACAATGTTTCCCATGCTGAGATATGTTTCCATGGGAGATTCCACTCAAAGTGTCGTGTGACATTGATGGAAAGTTTCAACAGTGTAAAAAGTGGCATCTGATGGCTACTTTCCTTTTGCTATACATTAAAGTCTTTCAAATAACATCTCTCCCCCATTTCATTAATATGAAAATTGAACCACTTCTGAATACGGGCGCAACAAACTTTTTAACAGTCAAATCAAGATTGCCAGTTGCATCTGTCAAAACAAAACTATTGTCTTGTCTTATCTATACAGACGCTCCTTCTATACAGAAGATTATTGCGTCCACAGACCATGTCATTCTGTTGGCAAGTGACACCAAACTATAAACTCTCAATACAAGAGAACTCTTCTACTCTGATAAGTTACCTTCAGGTGGTGCTGTGCTCCCAGGTCAACGTTTTCAAACGATGACTTCGAGACTCCGAGGAGCGCCTCTTTGGGCCACTCGACAAACCAATCAATCGTGCAGCAGTTAACGAGTGATGGGAACATCCGGCAGCGACTACGGAAAGCTGAGCCAACGGGTGACATGCACAATACAATGTGAAGGTTATTTCTGCAAGAGTTTCAGTGAATTCAGTGACGCGGTCAATCAAACATTAGAAAAGCGTGAATGTGAATGGTGAATTATTATTTCTACATTGTGACTAGTGACATTGATTCCAAACCAGTAAGTCTGCGTGTGATTCATCTAAACCTATATTTTCCCACCCACTTACCTGACTCTGTTGATGCAGAAGTCATAAATGGCGTCCCTGTTTCCTTCAGGTATCCCAGCCTCCTTGGCCCCTGGTCTGCACCCGATGATCAGCCTCTCGTACTCGTCAGGCTCAAAGAGGTTGGGAACCTCTCCAGAGTTGAGGATATTATTTATGTCTTCCAGGAACTCTTCCACAACAATCTACACAAATAGTTACAACTTAGAGGAAATCTTAAACAATTTTAAAAAAAGAAACATTTGCTACTTTAGTATAAATGATACCCGCTTATTGAAATTATATTTCATAATGCTTGCTTAAGAAATGGAAAAAACAAAAAATTAAATCATTTAAAGAGCTTTCAATTTGTTTCAAGGTAAACTTTTATGAATAAAATAGTAAAACAACGAGTGCGGTCTTTAAAATTAGATTTCTAGCAATTATAAAACCAAAAATATAAGGGGGGAAAAGCCTAATTTTATCTACACATCATTAAATCTTCTGTAAAAAAAAAGTCAATATTTAAGCTGCTATGTACCCACCTGTGTGTCTGTGAACAAAAATACTGTGTGTTTGTTCTGAATGCCGGCAAAGTCATAGAGCTTTTTCAGGTCATCGTGGAATGCTGAATAATCGTAGCCTCGAGAGAGTTCAATTTGGAAACATTTGTAGCCACAGATGTGGGCTGCCAGTCTGAGTTTAAAAGAAAATTCAATTTAAGAAATAACCCATAAAATAAGAGGTTGAAAGGAAAGAAAATAAATGTTTAATCTGAAAATTAGAGGGAACAAATACACACACAAAAAAAAATATAATAAAACTGTATCCTTGGTTAAGTTTAACAAAAAGAAATATACAAGGGGTCCTCGTGCTAAGATGTTGATCCGTTCTTAAGAAACGTTGTAACCCGATTTTCAGTGTAAGTTGGAACATTAAAAAATATATATATACATTGTACAGTGAAATAAAAAATGTAACATTTAAAGACATAACAAATATTTAAAAAGAGAAAACAATTTCTTACCACATGAATTAAAGTAAATAATTAAAAAAAGAGAGAACAATTCCTTACCACATGAATTAAAGTAAACATTAATAAAAAAGAGAGGGAATGACGCATTATATTGATTTTTATATTTTTATGGGGCGCGTTCATAACCACAAACAGCGTAAGTCAGGACTGGCTTAGCCTGAGGACTCCCTGAATATTTGTTTTGTTTAGTTCTTATTTATATTTAAACTCTGTTTACCAGTAAAAATAAATGTTAAATATGCAACTCTTTTCTGTCAATTTTTTTTTCAAAAGTAATAAACCATGTAATGTGTTAATTTTCTCAAAAAGGAAATAGACGTCTTAAACAAATATATTAGTGTTGATGATATGAGAGACTTAGAACTAGCATGCCTGGGAATGTATGTAACATGTAGCACCAGGGGCACGTACCTCGTGAGGGACTGCTTCCCCGTGCCACCAACACCCACCAACAGGGCATTCCCCCGCTCCTGCTGGATCATTCGAACGATACGGGAGACATGTTCAATGGCGTCCATGAAAAACACCAGCTTCATTTCTTTGGAGGATTGCATGTTGTAATCATCAAGGTACTGTCACAGAGAGGATCAGCATAAGTCAATTAACCAATAGAAAAAATGAACGACCTTACGCTGAGTTATTTTGTTACTCATGTTCACTTTAAATCGTAAAACCAGAGGGCTTAAATAATATTTTTAAAATAAGATACTTGTACCAAGTGTAAATATTCACACTCTTATCCTACAATCAAACCAAGGTAAATAATTGATTCCTAATTTATACACTAATCATAGGTACCAATGGCATATTTCAATTAATATCAAACACAACATGTCATTGTCAAACACATTCCATTCATTTATGTGTAAGCGTGCTGAATATTCCATAATGTAGCAAGAGCTTTTCTATAGTCAAACACAATGAACCAAGACGAATGGCTTATGAAAACAAATATTACATATGTTACATGTATTATATGTGTTACATATGCAATTCTTTTCTGTTCAACTGTTCATAATTTTAAAGCCAAATTTCTATAATAAAATACAATGTAGCAAGAACTTCTATAATTAGATCAATGTACCAAGACTAATGGCATATGAAAACAAATAAAACTTAACTAGCCTGAGATCCTGACTAGTGATCTCAATGACTCAATGGGTTTCGGCTGATTTTATCTGAAATTGTGCTTGGATGGAATCATGGACTGAGTTACTTTCAAGACACATGGTTAAACTTACATCATTAAGGATCGTGGTGACCTTGGCCATGTCGGTTAGTTCTTCATACATCCTGTCACTGGGCTGAGCTCCCATTTTCATGAAATCTCCAAACAAAATTGGTTTAGACACAAATGAATCTGGCTCGACATTCTGCAGAACACATGGAAAATTAATACAATTTGTGGCATTTCTTTTTCTAAATTTATTTTTTATTCACAAATATCTGGTGATCCCCATCCCACCCAAAACTCATCATCATCATCATCAGTGGCACTACAGCCCATGTAGGGCCTTGGCCTGCTCCATCACAGCCTGGCTTTTCTAAATTGTTGTGACTAAGGGTGGGTCTTTGTACAACTGGTATAGCTCTACCTAGAGACTCCCATCTCACAATGTCTTTTTCAAAATTTTCCTCACAAACATTTAAACTTTGCCACGGATATAATTTCAGAGCCGCACATGACGGTGGTCACCTTTTCATGAGAAACAAAATAATTTCAGTCCAATTGGTTTTTATGTTCAACGAACTTCCACAATAATTGTGAAAGTCCTATTGATTTTTATGTTCAACCAACTTCCGCAATAATTGTGAAAGGCAATTTATATTTCATGTTCAAGCAACTCCCACAATTATTGTGAAAGCTATTTTGGTTTTTATGTTCAAGCCACTCCCACAATTATTGTGAAAGGCATTGTGGTTTTTATGTTCAAGCCACTCCCACAATTATTGTGAAAGGCATTTTGGTTTTTATGTTCAAGCCACTCCCACAATTATTGTGAAAGGCATTTTGGTTTTTATGTTCAAGCCACTCCCACAATTATTGTGAAAGGCATTTTGGCTTTTATGTTCAAGCCACTCCCACAATTATTGTGAAAGCCATTTTGGGTTTTATGTTCAAGCCACTCCCACAATTATTGTGAAAGGCGTCCAGCTGATTGGTTAAAAAATCTAAGGAAGTGAAATATAAAAACAAATAGAGCTCACAGACCTCCCCAAAATGCTTGCTGGCCATCTCAGCCATGATCTGATGGAAGAATATCTTGTCCTCCATGTTGATGAGCCTGTCGTGGAAGACTCGCTGGGTCTCATGGACAAACAAGCGGAAAATCTGAGGCCTGTCCCTGATGACACCTGGGTCAGCTTGCAGCATGCCTGGACAGAGTTACATGAATTTAAGTAATTTCTGCACATTGTGATTCATAATGTAAATATCTCTCTAAGTCTTTCTCTTATCTTATATATTAAAGATGCTCCTTCTATGCATGAGAAATAATATGTAATAAAAATACAAGACTAGACATAAACCATCGATAAGCATAGGTCACAATAACCTTCTGTATAGAAGGAGCGTCTGTAATAGATAAAATAAGATAAGTAAGGCACCTGAGAAAATTTATTTTTCACATTATTATAAGATAAGGTTATTGCTTGCTACGATTATCCATAGTTTGAGTCTACTCTTCCATTTTTGTTAGAGTTTTGAAATTGTTGATGGTGTGTTGGTTTTGTCGGTTTGTTCAGGCAAATTTTTCTATGCATAGATGGAAAGAAGGAAGATTTGTATGCAGCAAAGGGACTATCCTGGGACTATTGTTAATCTCAGAGTAAAGGTCATTAAACCTTGCGATTTAAAAAAAGAGACTCATTAAGTAATAATCTTTTGTTACATTTCATAATCATTGGTAGATAATATTTAGTTTCTTATTCATACTACATCATACCCTTATCCATGGCTTGTGTCTAGTCTTACATCTTTAATTGTAATAGATATATACAGTTTATAATTCAGTAGAATTGTACTTGAATTTGTTTTGGCAATAAATTATCTTGTCTAATCTTTTATAACGCATACACTCCTTGTACACAGAAGGTTACTGCATCATATGCCTATCTGTGGCTGGTGTCAAATCTTACATTTTTAATTTCAACAGCACTTACCCTGGACACACTTGGACAGATCTCTGAGGTTATACACATAGTGGGACTTGGCTGGAGTAGGCACTTACCCTGGACACACTTGGACAGATCTCTGAGGTTAAACACATAGTGGGACTTGGCTGGAGTAGGCACTTACCCTGGACACACTTGGACAGATCTCTGAGGTTAAACACATAGTGGGACTTGGCTGGAGTCGGCAGCAGGTCAGAGCTCATCCTGAAGTAGAGCTCCACGGCTGCTCCAACAATGGCTTCGGCACATTGGCGTACGACATTGGGGAAGTCCATGAGGAATCCGTTGAGGATAGCCTGGTGGGAGAGGCCCAAAAATACACGTGCAAGATTATGTTCATGATAGATTGTTGATGTTGAAAGAGAGAAAACAACTGTGCATAAAAAGTATGCTGACAGCGGCAGGTGGCATCATAAAAACAATGAAAAAACTCATCTTGAAAGCATTCATCTTGATACAGACTGGTGACTGACCTGACATTGGAATGTTTTTTTCATTGTTTATTTAACATTGACAATGTAAAACTAAAAAATTTAATTTGTTTTTATTTTATTTTAATAATGTATCTTTATCTTATCTATACAGATGCTCCTTCTATGCAGAAGATAGTTGCGTCCACAGACCATGACAGATGATCTGTTGGCAAGTGATGTAGCATTCACAGGCCACGGCTTTGTGGGTTCCACGCATTACCCAGCCGCCTAACTACATGTAGTGTTAGGTACCCATTCGGAGCGGGGTGACTCAGGGACGCCCTAGGCCCCGGGAACAAACCCTTGCCTTCACACGGATTCGAACCCGTGACCATCGGTACGACAGTCCAGTGCGCTGCCACTCGACCATGTATTATGAATCTGAGAGCTCAATTCTTTTATAAGACTTAGAAATAGAATTTATTTGAATATAAGCAATTTTTTAAAAAGTTATAAAGTCACTTTGAAGCCAATTGAAACAAACCAGCAAAAATTCCCCTTAAGTCTCTGTAATGTCTTTGTCTATGTGCTAGGTTTTTTGTTCCTCTTTCTGCATCAACAATCTAAGATGCTGATAAAAGTAACACATTTTTTTCCCCGCATAATTAACATTCCAGAAATACTTTTTAAGTGGTGAAAAAAAGCTCCTTAATAACAGCACATAGTCTTCCCACTCAAGCCACCTGTAAGAAATGTGAATCATTGTCTCTCCTAGGATGTCCCCAAATTAACTCTCATTGTTTGTAAACACCATTTCTTTGTGCTGATTTTCAAAATCAGTTGAAGCAGGCATCCCTCCGTAGCATGGTCAAACACCACACAAAAAACCTCCTCCCACTTTGAATGAATAGATAGTTTACTGCTGCAAAACCAAATGATTGGAATTGATTTTAAAACAATGGTTGACAAGTACACACATACCATGAACATGTGTTTCAGGCTGTGCTCATTAGGAGAAGGAATACACAGCATGCTGAAGTGCCTGAACATGCGAGGAGAGACCGGGTTCCTGCCACCACCAGGTGGCGCACATGCAGCTGACAGTGTAACATCCTGAAAGTAAATAAAATAATCAAAATATATGAAACAAAATTTTTTTTTCAATACCACTGTAAACATGAACATCTTGATATTCCAGGGAAGCGAGTGTTGCTTACTTCAATTTCTTTCCACTGCATTGTCTCCCTGTCATATAGTCCACCAAAGTCCTGGTACTGTCTCAACAGTTCTATGGGTGGCTGAGAGCCATAGGTGTCCAGTTTGGGCATGTTGAGATCATCAATAAAAATGACCACTCTTTTGCCCTTTGGAGCACCTGTGAAGGAAATAAACAGAAAAATTTGACATTTATGACACGCTAAAAATTTACTTAAAGTGATGATCAGTATCTCACTGAGTTTACAGCCAATGAGATAGGGGTCAGTGAAGGGCATTCCTGTTGTGAGTGTGATGTGTATGCTCTCTTTGTTGTTTTTGTTGACCTTCTCATGCCCAATCCCCTCACCAGTATCTCACTACTTAAAGAGCTGACTTAAGCCAATTTCACACACCCTCTGTGCTAATTCTACAGCCTACCTTGTGGTATATACTTTATCGGAATTTTCCTGCAAACTTTTATTGTTCTTATACCGTAATTTAGGAACATGTAAAGCTTATGTGAAACAGTCTTCCAACATTTTTGAAGAGTGTGAAAACAAAGAAAAATTTAAGGAAATTGTGAGTACTTTTTTATTTGATCCAGTTTTTGAGCACCAGAGGGCAACGAGCACGATAGAGAGTCTAGTCTCGCATAGATAGTGTTAGTGGTATAGAAGAAAGCATTCATTCATGTTCCCAAGATCTGATTTGACTGAATTTGAAAATGTAACTGTAAAAACTGTCAGTCTTTAACCTCTTAACACACTGCTGCATTTAATTACCAAGCACATTCTTTCTCCTCTTCTCCAGTTTTGATTCAATCATTTCCTGGGTTCTGAAACTGCTTGTCTGTGCAGAGAAGTTGATGAAAATTGGCACATAGTTTTGTCTGTCTGCTATGCTCTCCAGAAGGCCTCTTGCAACAACAGACTGGAGACCAAAAATCACAATTTGATTAATTCTACTAAAACTGTGAATCATACTAAAATTAATTTTATGAGTTTGATTAAAAAAAAGGTATCAAACATTTTCAGCAAATTTTAAAAATGTAAATTTTTAAAGAAATAAAAGTAGACAAAAAAAAACAACAACTAACATTGCTATTTGTAGACTAAGTCAGATGGTTTTTTTGGAAGTTTTAAGTTTATAACCTAGAGCTTTTATTTTGAAAAAAATTATTACTATTACCATTATTTTCTTAAAAACTGTAAGTTTTCAAGAATTTAAAATTATAGCTTTTTAATGAGCTCATAAAAAACTGAATTAAAAGCTAATAATTTTTTTGAAAAATTCTAATCTCCATGGAGACTCTACCTTGCCGACACCAGTGCCACCAGTGTACAAGACTGACCTCCTGACACTGAGAAGTTTGTCCAGGATGTAGCCAAACCTGACAGTATCAACCGTGGGGACCAGCATCTCAAAGAACGATCCCTCACGGTTGTACTTGAAGCTGGGAACTATTTTTTCCCAGGTATCCATTCGCCGCGCCTCATAGTCTACGTAGTAGCTCCATAAGTCACCGGCGGGTGGCAGCTGAAAGGAAAGAAGTTGTCTGGTTATAACAAGTTGTCTGGTTATAACAATTTGTCTGGTTATAAGTAGTTGTCTGGTTTTAAGAAGTCGTCTGAAAATACAAAGTTATATGGTTATCTCCAAACCCTATGAAATATATATTTAAGGAGGATGTATTTTCAGTTTTTAAAAAACTTTTTCCTTTGGGTCTCTGCACTTGATTTTTAAAAATGATTTAAAATTTAAAAAAAAACAAATATTTCCAATCCTGTCAATATAACATAGTTTATGCACTTAATTTGAAGCTAAACATGAGGTGGGCAAAAATTTATGATGATCAAATTTAAAAAAAAATTTTGGCCTTCACATTCCGTTCCATACACCAGCTAGAATAATAAAAGGCACTCTTTCATAAAACCGTAATTAAGAATAAATGAAGAGAATATTGATAAAAGATTATTTTTATTTTTTAAACAAACAAAAAAAACAAGCATATTGGTGAAGCATCTTTTGTGTTTGAACAAATCAGTACTATTAAGAACCAAAAAAAACCACATATAATTTGTTGTAAAATATAAACTACAATGGTAAAAGAAAGAATACTATTGCAGTAATACAGTTGTACAGAACCAAACAGCTGACCACAGCTGACCCTACCTTAGCTTCACCCATGTCATCAAACTGTCCCCTGACAAAAGTGTCAAACTGGTCCCAGTAGTTTTCTGTCAGGTTCCCCCCTACGGCCCACAGGTAGGAGAAGACAAATGTCTGTGCAATCAGCATGTGCAGCTTGGTCTGTGGGGAGAGGGGGGGGGGAGATATTAAAAAAAATATTATCACACCAGGTTTGTTACAGGTGCTTGCTAATCTAAAAATGAGAAGAATATCAGTTTAAAATTCATTCAATACAAAGTTAAAATCAATTGTTTTACACAAAATTTCTTAATGTTGAATTCCTCTCTTAGTTTAATCATATTAAAAAATTTCTGTTCACTCTCCTTTTTTCATCAAAAATTTTGGAACACAAACAGGCAGAAATATAAGGCATCATTATGGCTCCCTTTGAACCAATAATCTTCTTCTGGTCTGGGAACAAAGAAATAATGGTGTTACACTCATCATGCAGAGAAAAACTAAATGCCTGGTGGCGGCAAGACACAAGGCCGCGGGGGAGGGGGTGTACCGCTAAATTGAGTCTAACCTGATCCAGATTCAAGTCCAGGCCTCCCCTGGCTGGGAAGACGAGGGCCTCCAGCAGACGACACAATGTCTCAACTTTGCTGATGTCCACCTGTGAGGGAAAAGGTCCAAAAAGTTGCAAAGATACAATAAAAAATTGTGATTCCAAGTGTTGAATTTGTTTGTGGTTCTTTTATAATTTAATACATGTATTTATCAAACTGCTAAGTTTCTCAATGTTTTCCGAGCTTTATGTTAACGCAGACTTTCTTAATGTTTAATTTCTCACTTAAGTAAAATTAAAAATTTGCATGACAGTGGTAGGGGAGGCTACTGCCCCAAAACTATGGAATTCTCTACATTACGCATTCGCAGTACTCAACAACCATGGCCTTCAAAACTGCACTTAAGACACATCTCTTCAAACTTTACTTTCAAAATTAATTAAACAACTTTCAAAAATTAATTTAAAAGATCAATGTAGCTTATATGCACCATAATATCATTATATGTTGTATTTAGCATATGAATTTTTTACATTGAATGAATTGATATTTATGTGTGTTACTGTGAGCCCAGTTGCTTGCTGGGATACTGCGCTTAATAAATTATCAAATTATTATTATTATTACTACATTAAAGTCTATATACCTTCTTTAAACAATATTCTATCAATTGAGATGCTAAACAATATTTTGTTTTCCATTTGATAAGTAAATCAGGAACTATCATACCTTTAAAAAAAATTATCAGGTAAATGTTATTAATAAAATTATATTTCCTAATAACATGAAAGTATTGAGGTTAAAAGCTCTTGCATTTGTTTTTCTGACCTGATTAATGGCTTGTTCACATTTCTTGTTGACGAACTGCAGCCCGTTCTCTACAGCTTTCTCAAACAGCATGAGGAGGAACTCCATGCTTTCTGGTTTCAGGCGTTTTTCATAGGCTTTGATCCAAGTTTTGACAAACGGCATCCATTTGAGCTCTTCGGCATCCACATAGACCATCCCACACCTAGAATGAAAATGAAATGAGGAGATATACAGAAGAGTCACTTGACAGAAGTACCATAGAAATTATGCAGGAAGTAAAAGTAAGTGACGTCGATAAATATAACTTTCTGACAATTTGTTTTAAACAGATGGTTAGAGATTACCTGCTGACAGTGGCAGGTGAGGCCACTGCCAGATCCTGTACTTCAAACAACATGTGGATGTAGGGTGTGAACTTGATCCTTTCGCTGTTGGCCAGGCACAGCATCTTGTTGTCGTCCAGCACAGTGTTCATGTTCTCAATCCACAGTGCATCCACCGGGCCATCGCAGACTATCCACTGGTGATCTTCAGTTGTGTCCTGAAGGAGGAGATTCAAGTAAAATGCAAGACTTTGAATAGTCAGTTCATTTCATCCGCTATACTTACTGGGGAATTAAAAATTAACCATCTATGTTTTCTCTGAAAACATTTTCAAAAATATATTTTTTCCTAAAATAGACACACATCAAAAGAAAAGTATAATTGATCCCCAGTGTTAGAAAAAACTTTCAAGTCGTCGAGTCGAAACTATTTAGACCCCACCCCCCCTCCCTTACTTAGCGGACCTCATAGTCCCACTTTACGGGCCGCAAAGCGATCACACCCCCCCCCATGCTTCACCCTCCGTTGACTAGGCTACCACAAAATAAAATGCCCAGTCTGTTGGGTGGTACTGCACTGCCCCCCCCCCTTGAATGGGAGCCTCCCACACCACCCCATGGAACTTTCTAAGAATGGGGCTCCAGGTAAATAATATCTTTTACAATGCCTCTCTCCACACCCGGAGTTCAACTGGGACGCCTTCTAAAGGTATTTCTACAGTGGGATTTCTACAGTGCGGCTAATTTGCTAAAGTAGCTGGGATGAAATGGTTGCCTAAGAGCAGTTCCTCAGACTGCATGTTTACATGAACTAAATAGTTTTAATATATTCTCAAACCACTGACGTTCTTATTTGAAATGGTCACCATGATTTACTTGTGTATTGCTTACCTCAACACAACCCCATGCGTTAATTGTAAGCCAGTGGTGAACAGCACAAATGTGGGTATTGCCCAGTCTAAAAATATGTATGCTATTGTAAAGATCCCAACAAATAGCTCTTTAAAAAAAGAAGTTTCTGTTGTAATCATAAAATAAACACATGATGTATGTACGAATTCAGCAACAACAAAAAAACCCCTGCAAATTTCAACTGACCTGCACTGCATGTCTGACTGTGAGGCCCATCAGTCCATCTTTCCACTCCATGGTCAGCTTGTCCACTCCCCCATACAGCTCTTCCATTGTGATGGCCTTGGGGTTGAGTACAAAGGTGTGGACTGGTTGGTAAAAGTCAACCCCTAGGTTTTCTTTGTGTAGATTTTCAAGGGCTTGAGCTAGAATCTGTTTCCGAAATATAAAAGAAAAAAACAACTTTAAAACGTTATTCACCAAATATTTTTTTAATGAAATTTTAATCTTTTATCTTAGAAAAAATGTTTAAAATAATAAATATAATTTTTATCAAATATTTTCACATGCTTGGCATCAAAAATTCTACTTTTCTTTTTATAATACATATACCTATATTTTATAACAATTAATCAATCTCCAGAGTTTAATGCATAGTAATTCTTAAGTTTGATGGCTATCGTATAAAGATTTTGTTTAATTTTAAATGTATAGATCCACCCTTCTGATCCTCAAAAATCAATTTTTAAAAGATGCGGCCTATTTGAGTAGCGGGCCAAAAAAGTGAAAACTGATGAACAAATAGAAAATGCTGATATTTAAGTCACTGAATGATTAGAGTAAAAAACTATGATGTTGTTCATAATAAAATTAATTTGAGAAAATAAGAAATGAATACTTTGCTATTGACTAGCTAACGAGGAACATTCTGATTTTCAATTGGAACAAGAAGAAAAATGTATCAATAAATATTTTTTACAATTTTTTAGTAAAACCTTGCAATATAAATTAACTCTTCTCATAGGTCCCACTAGCTCAAGAAGAAAATATTTGTTCAAGAGGCATTTTAAAAATGTAATTAGATTTTGAATAATGTGTTTTTGCTCTACAGACTATGTCTATTTAATATTTTTGTGTAAACATCTACAAATTTATTTCATTTATTTATTATTTGGATGGAGGGCTTTAAAAAAATCTTGACATAATGAATGAAAAGTGGGTGGGGTCCTTGAATGTTAAATATCTCCTGAGGAAGCAGAGGGAGGGAGGGACAGATTACAGCAAGTCAATATTTAAAATGTTTCTTGTTCAGACAATGAAGATTACTTTTCTTGTTCAGACAATAGACACTATTTTTCTTGTTAAGACATCAAACATGACTTTTCTTGTTCAGACAATTGACACTACTTTTCTCATTCAGACAATGAACACTACTTTTCCCATTCAGACAATAAAAACTACTTTGCTTGTTCAGACAATGAATACTAACCCGGTAAATAGTTGTCTTGCCCCCGCCCGTGGGGCCGACCAACATGACTCCATGGCGTACAATCATTGTCTCATAGAACTGAATAACTTTGACAATTTGGTTCTCAACAACTTGCAGGCCTGGGGAGGAAAATGGTGAATCAGTCAAGTAAGTTGGCAAAACTTCATGCTTAATAACCCTAGAAGATACACACATGAGATAAATTTCATGTTTGAAGCAATCTCAGAAAAATACATCTTCATTAAGCTAAGAATACCTAAACTTATGATTTAAAAAAAAGGTAACAAAAAAATAAGGGGAAATGAAAATACGTAGTGTTGAAATTAATTGGTTTTAATTGGAATTAAAAGTTTATTCGTTTTAATATTATCCGTCTCAGACCATAGAAAAAAAATTACTTAATTTACATGTATTGTACAGTAGTTAAAGTTTTTAATCACCCTTGGCAAGCTGTACATTGATAATCTCCTCTTTCAAACGACCGTAATCATGTTCAGGGATCTCTACTCCAGGAAACAAGTCCGACAGAATGGCCTACACAAGAAATCATAAAATTTTATACATTATATTTCATTGACATTGCATAAGACAATGCCAATTATGAAAAATAAAGCTAAGTGATTCTAAAGTGCTTTTAAGAAACAGATGCAAATGGGCAGATATATCTTAAATTATAAAAAATCAAGAATATAATATAACTAAGATATTTTCAGTCAAATTGATCTATACATATGTTGTTAAAAATTATCAGCTGAAATAAAAATGTGATGTGGCTTTCTTTGTCCTAAATCTCAGCTTTACGTAAGTTAACAAATATAATTTTTCATTGTTCTATGGACAGCCCTGTTGCATGTTATATCACAATGTTGTGTTTTCTCTGAACAGACTCATTCATTTCTTCAAGTACTATCTCATTCCTTTCATCTGACTGCAGTCTGTCTTATTTAAAATTTGTAAAGAAAAAAATAGTTTCCTTTTAAAAGGTATCATACTATCTGTCACAGGCACACTGACGGCAGGGCAGTCTCATAACACTACACAGGCTCATGACGGCAGGGCACAGTCTCGTCATACACTCTACCACAGGCTCACTGATGGCAGGGCACAGTCTCATCATACACTCTACCACAGGCACACTGACGGCAGGGCACAGTCTCATCATACACTCTACCACAGGCTCACTGATGGCAGGGCACAGTCTCATCATACACTCTACCACAGGCTCACTGATGGCAGGGCACAGTCTCATCATACACTCTACACAGGTCACTGATGGCAGGGCACAGTCTCATCTACACACTACCACAGGCTCACTGATGGCAGGGCACAGTTCATCATACACATACCACAGGCTCACTGATGGCAGGGCACAGTCTCATCATACACACTACCACAGGCTCACTGATGGCAGGGCACAGTCTCACCATACACTCTACCACAGGCACACTGACGGCAGGGCACAGTCTCATCATACACTCTACCACAGGCTCACTGATGGCAGGGCACAGTCTCGTCATACACTCTACCACAGGCTCACTGATGGCAGGGCACAGTCTCATCATACACTCTACCACAGGCTCACTGATGGCAGAGCACAGTCTCACCATACACTCTACCACAGGCACACTGACGGCAGGGCACAGTCTCACCATACACTCTACCACAGGCTCACTGACGGCAGGGCACTGTCTGTACTAGCAATCATCCACTAATGTATTTCTGTGAATAATATGATGAGCACCCCTCCCCCCCCAACCCTCTGTGATTTATATTTGTGGCCTATAGACATTGTGACAGACAGCAGCACAAATTCGAAGTTACGTAATCAGAAAATTTTGGCAACAAAAAACTCCAGGGGTGAAGATGGTGATTTACTGATCAAATCAAATGATGTGATTCAGTCAGTCTGTGGGCTTCTCTTTCCCTGTGTTCACATGGTTTCTCAGCTGTCTTAGCTGAACATTGGCTCAAATCCCATAGTGAACCACACTAGTGCCCTGAACAGATCTCACTCTCTTCAAATATTAGTTTAAGTCTCTGCTACTTTCACTGCTACTATCACTGCTACTATCACTGCTACTATCACTGCTACTTTCACTGCTACTATCACCGCTACTATCACCACTACTATCACCGCTACTATCACTGCTACTATCACCGCTACTATCACTGCTACTATCACCGCTACTATCACCGCTACTATCACCGCTACTATCACTGCTAGCTACTATCACTGCTACTATCACTGCTACTATCGCTGCTACTATCACTGCTACTATCCCTGCTACTATCACTGTTACTATCACTGCTACTATCACTGCTATTAAATCATCACCAGATACCTCCATCCAAGATCATGCACAGGGGAAGAGCGGGGGGGGGTGGATGAAAATTCTCACCAATATCAGAAGTTCCTACACCTACATCATCCTTACCCCCAGCCTTTGTTCCTTTGAGACAAACTCTGCACAAAGACATTAAAAAGAACTGAACAGAAATTTATCCACCACCACCCCCGCCCCCTTTCTTCCATGAGCCCTACCTGGAAGAGCAGTGCATCCTGTGTCAAGAACTTTGGTAAGTTGCTGTCTCTCAGGGCTCTGATCAGGACAACGTCTTCTGCCTTGTCGGGGTTTTGTCTCTTCAAAGACCCAGCCATGACAAGGACACTCTTTACGGCCCGCATGCCAAAGTCGTAGTGATCTTGCTGGGACAGCTGCTCCGAGCACAGCTTGTACATTTGGGTCATCTTCTGGGCGAGCCCCTTGGAGGACTCAAATCCCTCAGAGTACAGGATCACCTCAGCAATGAGTGCTGTGGAAATAGAGAACAGAATCACCTCAGCTATAAGTGCTGTGGAAAATAGAGTACAGGATCACCTCAGCTATGAGTGCTGTGGAAATAGAGAATATGATCACCTCAGCTATGAGTGCTGTGGAAATAGAGTAACGGATCACCTCAGCTATGAGTGCTGTGGAAATAGAATTTATTTTTTGAAACATTTCATTTTAAAATGACCAAGTTTTGTTTGGAATCTCTGTATTTTTTTTCTCAACTTAATGATGCGTTAACTTGGCGTTCAAAACCAAAAAACTGTAGGCAAAATGTGTTATTAACTTGTTTTTTAAAAAATATGGTACTTTTAAATACTATTTTGCTTTCATATTTTTTATGTAAACACAAAATTACCCCCATTTTCGGTTTTGCTATTTTCATTGAATAAATTTGTTTTTTAAAAATTAATTTACTAAACTATCCATGCGAAGCAGTGTAGCTCACATTAAAATAATATCCCTGATAACTTATGTAATTCCCACGTCAAAAACAAACAAACCCAGGGTATCACTTACTGTAATCTGGCACCATCATGGCGATGGGTCTGAACAAGGCTTTCAGGTTGTCTGGCAGCTCTGTCCTCCCTGCGTAGCCAGGGTTCATGGTGATGAAGGCAGCACATGTGTACACGAGCTTGATCTCACGGCCTTCAAACATGAATCTTTGCAGCTGAAATCATTGTGGGGGAAAAGTATATATATATTTTTTTGGATCATGATACTGATACCTTTAAAAATAAAAGTAGCAAAATAAATTATTTATCCTTTTATGAGAAGCACAAGCAGCTTATAATAACTTATATTATGATCAAGTACATATTGAAATATATATTTAAAAATTTCAATTGGAACAACTTTAATGTTCTTAAAGGAATTATTGATATCATGAAACATAGTTTAAATAAGACAAACAAACTGAACAAATACATAACATGATATTTTTTTAAAATGTAGTAAATGTGATACTCTAAATCAGGTGTTCTTAAAAACTTGTGACATAATTACTGGCGGTTTTGTAAGCAGTGTGAAAGTGCACAGTAAGACTCTGCAAACCAGGTTTTATTGGATTTTTGTATAACTTTTTATCATTAGGTGTCTGTGAAATGTTTCGTAATAAGAGGGATCTGCAAATCACTGTAACGAACACTTCCTCTAAATATTTTAATCAGGTATTTTACCCACTTTTTCATGAAAAAAACAAACTTTTAAGATGAAATGAATTTCAAGTCCTTGGGTTATAACTACAATTTAACAAGTCATTGAGTTATAACTACAATATAACAAGTCATTGAGTTATAACTACAATATAACAAGTCATTAAGTTATAACTACAATATTACATGTCATTTATGAAATAATTATTTTTAATTTCTTACCCTTTGAGCCTTGGCATTCCTGATAGTGATGAGCTGCTGAGCAATGACGGACAGGACCTCAATGTTAATTCTGTTGAACTCGTCAAAGCAACACCAGGCACCTGACTGAGCCAGGCCAGAGAAGAAACCACCCATCATCTGAAGGGAAACAAAAATAAGAAGTGTAAACAGTTTGTAACCTTAAAGTTTACAACATTGTTTTGCATTTTAATTTCAAATTGAAAGAGATTGTAAAATGTTTATCAATATATTGCTATACACTTATTTATCATATCTTACATATTACAGACGCTCTTTCTATATAGAAGATAATTTATTGCATCCTACGATCTGCTAAGAATGTATTGGCAAGTGACACAGCGTTCACAGGCTACGGCTATGAGGGACCACGCTATTCCCAGCCGCCTTTGTTTCCCTAACTAGTGTCAGGTACCCATTTGGAGCTGGCTGGACTCAGGGACACCCTTGGCCACAGGAACAGATCCCTGCCTTCACAGAGATTCGAATCCGTCACCCTCAGTATGGCAGCCAAGCGTGCATGCCTTTTGACCACCGTGCCCCCATTTCATTTACATCAAATTTTGCACACAAAAAACATGCAAAGAATTTGTTCATCAAAAGACAAACATCTCATTCCCCCAAGGAATATATAAGGTTGGTCTCCATCCAATGTCAGCTTGACTCTTCTAAAACAAATTTCTCCCAACTTCAGGGTCTCGTAGTAGTGTTGCCTCAGTCATCCTGGTATTTGTATTTTTCATATCTGATTTTTATTCATGGAGTGGTGGGTGAAACATTAAATCTGGATTTGTATGAGCTACTAGAAAAGTAACAAATCAATTTTCTCTTAGCATGGCCTAAGATGTGTGCATTATTGAAGGCATAATTTAGTAACAGAGTCTAATTTTTTTTATGGATCTTGGCTAAAGATGGTAAATGTGCCCTACATAGCTTCACAGGATGTTAGAATCTTATATGAAAGGGGTCCCCCTGAGGATGATGATCCCACTGGGGAATGGTATCCCTCTGGGAATAGGATTTAAACATTAAATGTTATCCCATTTGG
Source organism: Ampullaceana balthica (assembly GCA_944989445.1). NCBI lineage: Eukaryota > Metazoa > Mollusca > Gastropoda > Lymnaeidae > Ampullaceana > Ampullaceana balthica. The sequence continues at coordinate 730,724 of CALYLW010000443.1, read as the reverse complement.
AAATGAGATCCTACTGGAGACAGGATCACCAGGAATGGGATCCCCAACGGGCATTTGGGATCCTACAACAATCACTTCAGAGAATGAAATTCGACGAGAGAGCATGATGTCTACAAAAGTTATTATGATTATGTTTTTCGTGGGAGAAATACAATATTTATGACTCATTGTTTTTTTTTATGTTACATGTCCTTAATTTGAAAGGAATTAAATGATTGTATCTTTTTTTTCCTAAATCCATCCCCGGGAAATGAATGAATGCTTTCTTATTCTTCTACAGCGCAACACTATGCATGCTAGACCAGCATGCTCGTTGCGCTCTGATGATAAAAAAACCTTATCAAATATAAAAAATCTGCAACTTTTTCTTAAATATTTCTTTGTTTTCAGACTCTTTCAAAAAGTTTGGAAGACTGTTCCACAATTTCAGTACCGCCGAATCAAAGGAGCGTACATCAAGGCACTTCCTCCTGTGTCAATCCACTCTGGGAACTTTCAGAAGAGACAACATAGAAGATCACAGCCCCTTTAGAGACACATGTTCTGATGTGCTTGGAAACACCAAGTAAATATTAAAAGGAAAATAAAAATTCTGCTCATGGCCTCGGTGCATAGAAATGGATACACATTAAAAAATGTCATTATAGAACTCAACTGACCTTGTAGTCGAGACCATCTGAGCAGTTGAAGACCACACACTGTTTAGCCAGAGATTTTGCCAGATCTTTTGTTGTCTCGGTTTTACCAGTACCAGCGGGGCCAGCAGGCGCACCGCCAAGGTCAAGCTGTAGCGCCCCCATCAGACACAGGTAACAGCGATCCTAAAAATTGGGTACGACATGAATTGAAACATTTTCCAGCAAGTCAAATGCTATATATATACTAAATATATAAATAAATAAATATATTTATATTTATATATTTTTTAAAAATTAGTTATTTTTTTATTTTGTTATAAAAAAATTATATTTTACGAACTGGTTATAAACTATTTGAACTCAGACCTTGGAAAAAAATGTATGAACAGCAAATAGGCCTTACAGTGAGTGGTGTGATGACCAGACGAGGTGACGCTCCAAGATATTCATAGCCGTACTCGTAGAGGGAGTTGGACATCCTAACGACGCAGTTGTCTATTTCAGGTTCCCAGTAGTAGCGAAGTTGTTTCTGCCACTCAAAGCTGGTCACTTGATCAACCTGTAAGGTATACAACAAATTATCTGAGTTTGGGCAGAAAGGTGTTCAACAAATATTTATTGAAAATATAGGTAACAGAAAAATCAATGATTTACAGACTACTATTATATAAGGGATATTATTTAATATATAATGTAAAATTAATTCAAATACTTGTCTTTATTTATTTGTACTGATGAAGACATTAGTCCATTAATAAATCTTTGTTTGATTATTTTAATCACTTAACTGCTCTAAGTATCTTGCATTTTATTTAAAAGCGTTATTGCTGTCCTATTTTAGATGATTAAATAAGGGGGAAATATTTAAGTACTTAAAAGAACAAAATAAAAGAACATAATTTTAGATATGGAAAACATTAATTAAAACCTGTTTTCTTTTATTTTTTTATTTTAAACAAATTTTATGAGAAAGCCTGGAGCATAGAATCAATAAAACTATGTATGAATAATTTTATGATAAATAATTAAATCCAGTTTTTAAAAATTGTCCAAAAAACATTTAATATTATCTTTAACTTACAATGTAACATACTTCTTTCAATTTAAACCACAAAGAAAATACAGGAAAAAAAAGACAAGTGTCAAGTCCTTCACCTCTTTTTTGACCATATCTGTGATCATGTCCCTGGCATGGACATCTATTGTGATGAGAGCACAGAGCACAGCACGTGCCAGCTTGGGGAGTTCTCCTCGAACAATGGCGGCCAGGACATTCAAATCCTGGATGACAAATCAACGACACAACTAGACATCTATTCATGTTACTTAAATATAATGTTATTTGGAGAATGACAGCTGGGAATGAACAGTCAGAAAACCAAAAAGTTCATATCATAAAATGACAACACTCCCTAGTCCCACCCAACCACCACATCCACCCAACCATCACATCCACCCAACCATCACATCCACCCAGCCATCACATCCACCCAACCATCACATCCACCCAACCATCACATCCACCCAGCCATCACATCCACCCAACCATCACATCCACCCAACCATCACATCCACCCAACCATCACATCCACCCAACAGCCCGTCAGAACATAAATAGAAACTCACACTGAAGCTCTTCAGCTCAAACTCTTTCATGGCCTCCAGCCTGTCAAAGTCTCCCTCCAATATCTCAGTGACATCCCTGCACCACTGAAGTTGGGAGATAGTCAGGACAACCTGCACAGTAAAGTTGGGAGATATTTAGAACAACCTGCACAGTAAAGTTGGGAGATATATTTAGAACAACCTGCACAGTAAAGTTTGGGAGATATTTAGAACAACCTGCACAGTAAAGTTGGGAGATATATTTAGAACAACCTGCACAGTAAAGTTGGGAGATATATTTAGAACAACCTGCACAGTAAAGTTTGGAGATATATTTAGAACAACCTGCACAGTAAAGTTGGGAGATATATTTAGAACAACCTGCACAGTAAAGTTGGGAGATATATTTAGAACAACCTGCACAGTAAAGTTGGGAGATAGTCAGTACAATCTGCTCAATGATTGGAGGAGTTGTTGATATATGTAAGAGACACTAGAAAGATTACCTGCACACCAAAAAAGTAGATCTGCTCATGAGAAATCTATTTAAAAGTTAATTAAAAAGGTAATACATGTTATATACCATAATGATATGCATTGATTGAATTTGTAATACAGTGGGGCCCACTTAACTTGAGCCCTGGTTAACTCGCCGGCTCTATTAAGTCGACGTTTTATTTTGGAACCGCCAAATTCTCTCTTTGTCTTTGCATTTTTTCAGCGGTTAATTCGATTTTTTAAAGTCGCCAAGCCCTAATATTTTGAGCACAAAAGAGTGCCAAATTTGCAACTTAACGCCGGTTAGCTCGATCCCCGTCTGTTCGCCTAGCAATGCACTTTGGCATTTTTAGTTCAAAACAGTGTTGACATCTCGCTTTCTTCGAGACTTCCGGCTATTGTGTGATTTTAGGAGATTTCAATAAAAATTACCGGATGTTTTTACTTTCAATTTGATTCCGTTAGATTGAGTATGTATTCACCAAAGGTACTCGAAAATGGCGATAGTGGTCTTTGATCCGTCATTATTTCGCTGTGCATGTTATATTATTATTAAACTTAATTCATTTTCTGATGCATTAATCATTTTATTTTTTAAGATAAACGAATATCTTTAGAAAATAAAATAAAGGTTTGTATCGAGAATCGACGGTGGTTTTTATATAATTAAATAAAAAATTATTATTATTCTTTTAAAAGTTTGTTGTTGCTTTGTTACCAGTAAGATACGTGATTGTGATTAACACGCGCGTGACGCTGAAATCAAATCATTTTCTTAATATTCTAGTAGATATATAATATGCACGCCATCACTGTTGTAGGCCGAATTCTGATAAGGTCAAGGCCGCATTTTTTACTATTTATATTACAAGTTACACGTATCATTTGATTGACGGAGGAAATTTGAGTGCGGTCTCATAGTGACAGATATCCTGCACATCAAAAGCATTAAACTTAAAATTACCATATTGATATTTTGATATTTTTTTTAATTCGCCGATTCAACGGGCATTGCAAACACACGCCATGAGGCGAGGTGAAAAATTTGACCTTTAACGCATGCGCAGACAATTATAAACTGGTAACTTTTTTTAAAAATTAAATTGAATCGAAACATGACCACAGAGAGGTAATCAAAGTAATTTTACTTTTACTTCGGCAAATATATATATATATATTCCCGACTAGTCATAACTTTTCCCGACATTTCCCGACTTTCAAGACCGTTAAAATTATTTTAAGAGAATTCCCGACTGAGTGGGAATTCTGGGTTATATTTAAATTATTTAAATTGATTGCAGTCTCACCCCCATTAAGTTAAATTTAAACGGTCCTTAAAAATGAACGGTCTTAACCTTAGGAAATTTTAGGGTCCCGATATTCCGATTAAATCATTAATCGTACCATCACTAATTAACGCACATCAAGTATATAATCATAAAGAAATTTCAAGCGCATGTTAATATTTTGCCGACATATTGGTTTTCGTTTAAGTCGGTGATTGGTTATCTCGGAGCCATTTTTCATACCCCGAGGCCGCCGACTTAAGGGGGCCCCACAGTGAAGAGTTAAATAGAAATTGAAAAAAAAATTGATACAATGGGACACAACCCATCCTTACTCTGAGCTATGGGACACAACCCCTTCTCACCTGAGAGCTATGGGACACAACCCATTCCTCCCTGGGCCGTCTTTCATAATCTCCTATTGCTGCTTTACAAAGTCGCCTCAAGCTGGCGAACATGGCCTCCTCCACCTTACCAAGCCAGTCCTCAACATTGCCTCTGGCCTTCAAGCCCTGTAAGTATATTACAAGAGTTACATTCAAGTATTTTACAAGTGTTACATTCAAGTATAGTCCAAGTTTTACATTCAAGCATTTCCTTTTTACAAGGTAATTATTTAAAGTTCAGATGACGAGTGTAATGTAATTAGACGTTTGCATACAATATTAGTTTCATTTTAAAACCATTTCACAATCATCAGGAAAATTAAAGTAATATTTAAGATGCTACTTTTTTAAAAGCTTTGAACATTCTGTGTAAAATTTTTATCATTGTTTATTTTTTTTTGGTTTGATGAAGTGCTTACCTTTCCAAGGGAGACTTTCTCTCCTTCTGGTGAAATCATTGCAAGAATGTCATTGGTGTAATGCACTTCCTGGGCTTTGCCTTCATCATCTGGTTGAGATCAAGTCATTAAATTTAGACTGAGAAACCCAAGACAACATTCAAAGAGACTTAAGGGAATCATCTTTAGGACCTCATCTTTAGTTTTTACAAATTAATTTACTAAAACATATTTCAAATAACTTTTTAAAAAAATACTTATTTTGGTGTTTTCTTAAAACATGAACACAATGAACTGATTATTTTAATTACTTTTTTTCAACAAATTAATACTGAATTATATTTTAAATAACTTTAAAAACACGTATTTTGATACGTTTTCTTAAAACATGAAGGAAATGAACTGATGCTTTAAAGATGCGTTCAAACACAAAGTCTCGTGCCTGGCTCAGGTGTTGTCTTCCCTTCTGCCGAGGCTTGGATACCAAACTCCAATTTAGAGATGGCATCGAAGCACTTCCTGAGATGTGGCTGGACGGCCAGTGGGTTCCTGGTCTGTGCCAGAATCTCCAGCAGCTCGTCATTAGACAGGAAGTAGAATCTGTGTAGTTTTATAATTGTTGTAATTGGATGAAATAAACAAAATTATTTTAATAATAATAATAATAATAATTGATAATTTATATAGCGCTGTATCCCAGCAAGGAACCGGGCTCTTAGCGCTTTACATGGAGATCATAACATACAAATAATAATTAAATAACCATTCATACCATAATAACAACATACAGGACAGTACATTACACATAAGCTGCGTTAATCATTTAAAGAAATGTTGTTTCATTAATTTTGTAAATACATTTTTTTAAAACACATAATTTTCTGACATAATAGTTTTTATAGGTTTTAGTCAACTATTTTAATCTTTATTCATATGAGTGTTATACATTAAGCTTAATGCAAGAATATTTCAGGTATTTATTAATTTGTATTTAATGGCTGCTGAGATGTAGGGATCCACTAACAAATATTACCTAGGGAAGATAACTCTCTTTGATTCCAAGTAAGCTTCTAAACACTTCATGATTTGATCCAAAAGGCCGTTATTATTTTGGAAAGTCTCTAGGAGACCTGAAAACAGAAAACAACTGTTAAAATACCAGGAAACTAATCATTAACATTAAACTAAAAAAAAACAATCTTTGGCAGAAATGTTTTCCCTTTCCAAACAATAAATTGGAATGAAATAATTTGTACTTCAATGTTATCACATGTAATTCAGCTATATGGAATTTGACATATACAAAATTTATAAAATTTGAGTCAAGACACAAATAGATATTGCATAAACAAAAATAGATCATGCATAGACAAAAATAGATAAGGCATATAATAATCTACATGTATGGCATCTGTCCATCTACGGAAGACAATAGATTTATCTTTATTATTTGCAGCTCTTGGTGTGGCTGATGAGACCAATCCTTGAGTGGCAGTCTCTTCTGCATGACACACACATGAAAGCAGTGGGGCAGTGTTGCCTGGCCTTTCTCCTCGTTCTTTTCCCGACTGCTTCTGCCCTAGTTTGCTCCTCTGCTCTTGGTGATCCTTCTTTCACTATAGCCCGCCACATGGACCTATCCTCTGCCAGGTTTTCCCAGTTTTGTATATCAATGTTGGCTACTTTCATGTCTCTCTTGCATATGTCCACGTATCAGAGACATGGCCGACCAACCGACCTTTTCCCTGTCGCCAGCTCGCTGTAAAGCACATCCTTGGTTATGCGACCACTTTGCATCTTCTTGACATGTCCAAGCCAACGGAGGCGTCTTTGGCTTAATATTGCTGCAATACTACTCATGCTTGCTTGAGCCAGGACCTCTGTGTTGGGGACTTTCTCTTGCCATTTGATGTCTAGGATGCGGCGCAGGCATCTGAGGTGGAAGCTATTGAGCCTTCAATAATCTACAGCTGCAGTGCTAATAAAGAAACTAGATAATTTGTCAACACTTTGAATAGATGCATACCTGGCTGAGTGGCGGCCCTCATGGCTGCCGGGGTTTTGTTCACTTTTCTCATGACGTCTTTGAAAGACTTGTCCACTTGCAGGAACATTTTGGCCTCTGACGGGAGCTGGCGCTGGATGTCGGGGGCAGAGAAAATAGACTCCAGATACAGCCATGACCTCTGGCAGTTTAACCACTCTTCCTGGAAATAAGTTTACATTTTTTAAATTTTTTTAATCAACCATTTCATGACAAAACTGGAACGGCAAATATTACATGAATAAAAATAGTTATTTTAATTTTAATGGTTAACCTCACAAAGCTTAAACTACATTTTAAGTTAATCGGATGTTAGAGATAAGTAAAGTAGAACAATAAGAATATATTCAATATCATTTTGGTGCAATTAACCTGTGCCATTTATTGCAACAGGAATAAGTCATGAGTTAATTTTTACTAGTTAAACTGACTAAAGACTCCGTTCACTGCAACAGGAATAAGTCATGAGTTTAATTTTTAGCTAGTTAAACTGACTAAAAGCTCCGTTCACTGCAACAGGAATAAGTCATGAGTTTAATTTTTAGCAAGTTAAACTGACTAAAAGCTCCGTTCACTGCAACAGGAATAAGTCATGACTTAATTTTTACTAGTTAAACTGACTAAAGGCTCCGTTCACTGCAACAGGAATAAGTCATGAGTTAATTTTTTCGCTAGTTAAACTGACCAAAGTTTTCCCAAAGACATCCAGGTCTCTTAGCCACTCATCCACTTGTGACTTGATGGGGCCGACGTGACGTGAAGACGCTATGGTGGCGATGTTGATGTTGCTGTCGTCCAGCAGCTGTTGGATGTCATCAGTGTTGCCCAAGATGAAGACGTCTTTGGAATCTTTATGGTTGAGCACGATGAATTCTGTTGGCTTCCATGAATCAACAACCTGATGAGATAAAAATTATAAATTACCTAACAAGATAAAATGTTTGTAAATTACCTAGCAAGATAAAAAGTATAAAGGACCTAACAATATAAAAACTATAAATTATCTAACAAGATAAAAAAAAACTATAATTTCCCTAACAAGATAAAACATATCAATTACCTAGCAAAATAATTTAAAAAAAACAGTAAAAACAAAGTTTTTGACTATAAATCCCTTACATATGAGACATAACTAAAAGTATTTACAAATATTTACAGACTGAATCTGTCTTAACTCAACTTTGCTTCATAACCCTGGGAGAGGAGAAAAGTGTGGTCACCGATCGCTTGACTGAGCTCAGCGTGACACGTAAAATGTAAACAAAAGCATGCCGGTACTTCGATGGGTCACGTCAACGCGTCAACTCAAACTCTCACGTGGGAAAAAAACAATAACAAACCGTGAATTTGAAGTACATACGTTATTAAGGATAAACTAAAAATGCATTAATTTAATTACGGTACGTTCGATTGATCTGAAATTTTGATACAAAGCATTGTTAGGTGAGACGCGTCCTTGTGCCAAATTTCAGCTCGATCGGATCACGGGAAGTGGGTCATTTTTTACTTTTGTTTTTCCGCCCGCCCAAGACAGAGATGACGACAGAACGACAGAGAGACAGAGAGAGACGGCGGTGAAGTTAATATAAGGGATTTAAAAAGTATAAAATACCAAGCAAGAAAAAAAGTATAAATTACCTAGTAAGATAAAAAATAATAATTATTTAAACTTTTGGGGATGTGAAATTAAAAATTTCAAGTGTATGAATGTGAGAATTCGAATGGAAAAAAAAATTTGATAAAGTCTTTTAATTTTCTTTATATTGTTTTTATTTGACAAGCTATTTTCAAAAATTGAATCTAAAATGAGATATTTAGAGTTGTATGTTTTATAGCCGTGATGACCTTCTTCAGGATGGCCTCCAAAGAAGCCTCACTAGAGGCCTGGCCTGAGATCTCCTGCAGCCTCTCGCTGTGTTTGAAGGCCTTGATCTCGATGAGCTTGCCGAGGCTGATGGGCTCCTCGGGGGTGAAGTGGTGGTCCAGGGTCTCCTCAATCAGGTCCCAGTGACGCTGCTTGAGGGACGGGTTCCTCAGGTCTGTGATCACGGGCATCTGAGAGGTAAAGGGGAGATAAGGACTCCATAAAACAAAGACTTTAAAAAAAAATGTCTCCTGTTGATTTAGTCGATTAAATGTTTCCAGAAATTTAAGTCAATAATATGTACATATAAAACTTTCATCATATCAAATGGTGTTCAATTTTATTCACATTGACTTTTCTCCATTTTTCTTTCAGTGAAATTTATTTGCATATATAAATGAAATAATCATTTTAAAGATAAATTAAGTTTGTAATGTTCTTTGAAGACATTTGTTTTGGATGTGACTAGCCAGAAAGCTCTGGTTCCATAGATTTGAAATGAAAAGTTTTCTCTTATAATTTTTATCTTTCCTTACCCTAATCATTAACTGCATCTTTGTTTACCTAGTCTATCATAGACAAAATCTTTGCTTACCCTGTCTATCATAGACTACACCTTTGCTTACCCTGTATTTCATAGATTACACCTTTGCTTAATCTGTCTATCATTGACTACATCTTTGCGTACACTGTATTTCATAGATTACACCTTTGCTTAATCTGTCTATCATTGACTACATCTTTGCTTACACTGTATTTCATAGATTACACCTTTGCTTAATCTGTCTATCATTGACTACATCTTTGCTTACCCTGTCTCTCATAGACTCCACTTTTGCCTTCAGGACTGGCACAACACCATTGGGAGGCAAACCTTTCTCCAGCTGCATGACACTCTTAGCGTAACGCAAAACTGTGTTCCCCATCTGCTCGGGATCCAGACTTTCAAAGCTAATCTGCAAATTTCAGTCAAGTTCTCAAATTACAGCAATGACTTCTAAATTTAACCTGCAAATTTCAGTCAAGTTCTCAAATTACAGCAATGACCTCCAAGCATCATAATCTATTTTATGTGAAGCTGGGAAATATCAGTACAGCCATGTGTACCGATTGCCATTCCTTGTCCAGTTCATCCCACTCGTCCATGGCGTTCCACAGCATGTCTTTGAGCTTAAGTTCAGCGTGCGTCTCCTCAAGGTCATCAAACTTGGCTACCTCTACCTGGTTCAAGAAATAGTTTCACGTTAAAAAAACAAGTCCTATAAGTTAAAGACGTTTTGTGGCAACCATTTCATTTCATAATCATTAGTAAAAAAATCTACATAAGGTTTTTTTATGTAAGGTTAATTTTTTCTCCTCTGTCAACAAAGAGTTTCAATTCATTTATGAGACAGGTAGTTGGAAGCGATGAGAAGAAAGAAAGAAAAAGTGTTCATTAGATTTTTGTTACAAGGGGTTTCCTGTCCAAAAAGAGCCCAAGAATACAGGTGACAAGTAGAGTTCAGAGTTCAAACCTTGAATGTTTTCTGGTACGATTTGTAGGTGAAAGCCTGCTCCTGGAGCTTGTCCATGGTGGTCAATAACTTCTTCAGGAGTGAACGGACTTTGTCCTTATCTGCTTGCGGATCAAGGATCATTGGGTTCTGAATAATGCAGTATGTAAAGGGAAATGAATTGAACATGGCAGGATGAAGAAATTATACATTTTAAAAAAAATATTTATTTTAAAGAATGAGATTTGTAAATACTGGCATTAATTTCAGTAAGGAAGATATACATATTGATTGGTTATAAACAATTTTAACTGCAGATGTAAGGAACTTAATTTGATATGGTCACATGTTGACACATATAATTGTATTCGGAGATGAGCGATTACAAATTTATAATCATTCATCCAATATGTGTTTTTTCATAACATGCCACACAGACCTGAGCTTCCTGTTTCACTTCCTTGACCTCTTTGCCCAGCTCAGCAATGTCCTTGTCCAGGTGGTTACAGAACTTGTCAATGTTGCTGTCACGTTCTGTCAGGGCCTTGTCAATTGCATTTCTGACAGTCACAATGGAAGGGTTCAATGTCTGAAGGCAAAAAGAATATTTATTTGAATTATTCATCAATTAATCATTAACCTTTTTTAAATAGTGAATAGGCGGTTCTTTGTCAACTTCATGAACCAGTGATGTAATCATATATTTAGGATTAATTGTATATTTATCATAAAATGTGGTGTAATCATATATTTAGGATTAATTGTATATTTATCATAAAATGAGGTGTAATCATATATTTAGGATTAATTGTATATTTATCATAAAATGTGGTGTAATCATAAATTTAGGATTAATTATATATTTATCAAAAAATTTTTATAGGAATCACATTTTGCGCATTTTAGATAACAGCGTAACTTTTATAAATACTATTATTCATTTTTGTTTCTTAAAAAAAAAGTATTTTACAGGTAATTTGTATTAATTTTCCCTTAACAATAACATACCTGATAGGTGACCAGGTCGACATCTGGCATTGGAACATGGAAGTTGTCAATGAGTTCATACATTTCCTTAACCACCATGGCTTCCCTTTCCAGGGGATCAATCTTTAGGACGATGGAGATAAAATGCAATGACATTTAATTGTAATATTTTAAAATATTTTATGTATACTTAGAAATATGTTAGAAGGTAGGCAACTATCAATAAAAATAAACCAGTTCAATAGAAATTTGTGGTAAATTTCTTATATATTACAGATATATATACAGAAGTTTATTGCATTTTTAATTATATAAAACCCTCCTCTCCTTACTGATATTTGAACATTCTTCAAAGTTTAACCCTACCAGCCCTGAGCTCCCCATGCTATTTGCCCCTATACCTGGCCTCCCCAGCAAAAATTAAGAAAATGTACATGGGTTAGAAAATTGCTTGTATCATGAAAACCAGTGGTCAGAATGAGCTCAAACTTTTAGATATAGTAGGAAATAGGCCTACATTCTATCCAATGTTCCATTTAAGCTGCGCGGCTGCGAGGCCACACAGATATCTAACCGCCCGCCGCGCAGCAGTTTATAATTACCGCGCATCAAATTTAGTAAAAACAATTATTTCAAAACGGATGCTGTGCAACTTTGAACCAATTACAGCGCAGAAAGAAAAAAAATTAAATTTTATTTTAGAAGATAATAATTGTTTAATTATTTGAACAATGCTTGCTTCTATCTAACGCCAGTATTGCGCCTTGGAGCGATAGTCTTCCCAGCAGGTTGAGTCATGCTTTACACTGAGGTACTTTTTGCACATAGAGCACCTGACGTTGGTCTTGACCCTTCTTGTGTGGGTTGTCATTGTAGGCTACACCAAGGTGTGCTCTGTTGTATTGAAGGTGTTTATCCAAGCAGACAGTGCAGACATGATTGGAAGCAGTCGCTTCTGGAATTTCAGGCCAGTGGTTGCCTAGTGTGTGGCGTTGGGGGCATGGTACCATTTGTCCTCAGCGAATGGCTGTTGAGCGGTAATTGCCAATCAGGTCAATGCAGAGATTCTGGATGTATCTAGTGTAAAACATGGGTTTTTCTCAGCTGCTTCTAGTTTAAACACATAGATAACAAATGAATTGTAGCAGGCCCACATGAAAAATTTGATGAAAAGGCGACGGGGCCACCGGTAATGACGGTGTGAGCGATGGAGGCGCGTCATTTGATCATTTTTGGCACAACCGCCCATGTGGCGATTGTAGTCCTGGACAAGATGTGACATCGGAACTTCATCAAGTGTTCCATCTTTGTTTCTTCTGTTTGCTACTCCTATTTTTGTTGGGTCATGAAAGTTTGAGATGAATGTAATTGGCCTCCGATCCTGCAATACCATACATCGAAAACGACTTTCACCTCTCGCAAGATTGTCCACCTTCTTCAAGGACAGTGGAAAAAATTTTCTATTTTGTTGAAGAGTACCAACAAGTCCTGTTTGCAGCTCAGTCAGCATGTACCTTGCTAATGTCACCGAGTTGTAGTACCGATCCATAACGATAATATGTGTTTTATTTGCTTCTCACATGATGTCAAAAGACGAACCACAGTGTTTTCCCACAGCACCCAGCTCTGTTATAACTATTGGTGCTGCCCCAGTGTAGATTTCAGCGTTGACTATGTAGCCTGTCTGACTTTCGCAAAGAAGAAACAATTTTATTCCCCATTTTGTAGGCTTGTCTTTGATGTATTGCTTTATAGCAAGTCTATTTTTGGTGGGTATCATACTTGCTCTTTTTCCGGTGGAAGTGCTCGGTTTATTTGCAGATCTTTTCATGGTTATTTTCAATAAAAATCAACTGTAATCACAACTCACTGCTTTATTCAAGGAAAATACCATTTGTAAACACTAATCTTGCAACAAATGTGAGATTTAACGACGATAGGCTGTTATTTTTAAAACTTATTCAAGTGATATCCCAAATACATAGAATTCGGTAACTCGGTATATAGGAATTAAATCTATTACTTAACATTTGGTAACTCGATCTGGTAGGGTTAAGATAAAATATGAAATATGTATAAATATTTTAAGTAATTAAAAATTGTAACTATATGTTTGTCTCAAGGTTTAAGTGAATCTAAATACTTGTCAAATTGTTCAGATCTGGTAGGATATAGTCATAGCAGTTAAATTAGGGGAACCCACCCTGAGCTGAATGTCATCCAGAAACTGGAGCGAGTTGACGAACTCAATTGTTGTCGTTGGGGTGGCTTCCAGTTTAAAATGGGCATCTTGCAGCTCAGCAATCAAACGGTCAACCTCTCGCCTGGCCAGCACGGGCAGCATATCATTGATGACCTGGATAGAAATAATTTACCATAATCAGTAGTGCTGGTAGCAGACTGCTAGCAATATTAAAATTAGATTTTTTCTTTTAAAAGGCGTGGCTTTGTTTATTTTTTAATAAAAGTATTAAGTTTAGGCTACTTCAATATAAATGTCAAGTTGAAAAGTTGGGCATGCATAAATTTCAAGCTAAAAGGTTACATCTGTATAAATTTTAAATTATATTTTCCACTTGAAGAACAGGGAAAAATACACCAAATTTGTTAGACATGGTGACAAGAATAAAACAGGAATTTTTTAACAACCAAATAAAACCAAGAGTTATTGAAATTTGTTTTATTCATAACAGTTGAAACCTTAAATGAAATGAAAATGACCCCCTTTCCAGTCCATGACGGACTATGGGGCAAGTGATGTAGCGTTCACAAGTTTTTAGCCACCACTAATGAGCAGGGGAATGTGTGGCCAGCACAATGCCCCAGAGGCCTTGCCAGTACCTGGGCTCGAACCCGCAACACGGGATCTGCCTAGGATCGATAGTCCAGTGCGCTACCACTTAGACCATCGCGCCCCTTGAAACCTTAAAATGTTGCCATTTAACAAACATTAATGGAATTTACTAAAATGGCAGCATTATTACTTGCTCGCTCAAGGTCATTGTCTGGGAGTGCAACCACCTGCTCATGGCTGCCACTACGTATTTCATAAATTCCTGTGTTTTTTTTTGTCACCCTGTACTTAAAATAATGTATTAAATCTTGAAAACTTCATACATCAAGACATCTGAGAGGTGAAGGTATCAAGAGAGATTTCATTTTCGTTGCATCGACCAGTAGCATGCCAATTGGCCTTTTCTCCACAATCTGTGTAGCCATCTTATGCTGTGTGTTATACTTCTTTAGATGCTCAGCAAAAAATTCCACATCTGGATACAAAATTAACAAAAACATTAAATAATCCATTAGCATTAAAATATAGAACTAAAATTTGCATATTACTATAACTATTTTAAACTTGTTTAGTCTGAACATTTGTAAAAGTGACGGGGTTTAATTTAATTTATATTTTGTCCCAAGAAATTTATTAAAAAAGCCAGTCCAGTTGATTTTTTAAAACTCTGATGTTGTAGTTATAAAATGGCAACTATTCAATAATGTATCAGACCTTAATTTGAATGAAGTTAATTTTAGCAAATTTAAGTTAAATAATATTGAGTTAATTCAAATTAAAAAGAAAAACTGGTAATTAATTTTACAATTCTTTTCCTTACAATATCATTGCTTAAGTTAAACATTAGTATTACATTGTATATGGACTTGATGTAACTATCTTGATTTAAAATTAACATTTTTCATTGACTAGAGTAAAGAATATAAAGAAGAACATGCAATTTTTTTCATGTAACGGAAATGAAATATAGTTGAGGTTTCAGGTTTCAAAGAATAAAATCAAGGAAACAACATTGTCAGGGTATAACTTAATTTTGTTATTTACTTAGGTGTGTTTTTATGCCTGTTATTTAATACAAAAATTTCAAGGATTGGCATTTGCCTACACTGCGTATATGGCCTAAGGTTTGAGTATTTCATACCAGAGTATGCAGTTATTTTTAACTACCCATTAGTATGGGTCAAAATGTTATGCAGGGATATATATTAATCTTAAACAACTTAATAACCAAAGGAATAAGATTTAAATTGATGTAAAATGAAAACATGACAAGTTATAAATCATGACCAACTTGGTTTTGACATGGGACTAAACCACATCTTCAATCTTTATCTTTAAATATTGATTATATTGCCCATTAATTAAGTTTTAAGAAAGGAAGTGGTATATAATTATTGTTATTTTGGATTCAAAACAAATTCTTATAACACAAAAAAATGTTATGTTCCTATTTCAATAAATTTAATTGTCTTTCTGAAAAAAATTGTTTCGACTTTTGTTTCTCTATAAAATCTTTGTAGTCAGAAAGCATGTTTTAATCTTGTAAGATGATTTGACATATATGAAACAAACAGGAACATAGAATTATCAAGTTTGAAGTAATAACTGGATCATGAGAAAAACAAATTAAAAAAGAAAACTATGTTCCTGATGTGGTATTTAATAAAAGAATTTAAAAATGTAAAACAAATGTATACCCTTGCATTAGTAGTCTTACAACAAAAGAAATTATGTACAAATATTACCTATAATAAAAGACTGACTTAAAATTGAATTATATGTTGCTGCATTGGCAAATATACGTGTTGAGTTATACAGATAACTGATATATGGGAGTTTCAACTAGCCAATATATATTAGTTTTTAAAAAAGTACTTAGAAACAAAAGTAGGAAAAATAAATTAAACTAATAAAAAATTTTTAAAAATAAAAAAAATTTGAAACACAATTCTACCTTAGAGTTAAGTTGATCTAAGAGTGCTTTTAAAAAAGTAATTAACTGTTACAATGAATGAGTAATAAATGGAAATAAATGATTGGAAGGGTTTCAATAAAAAAAAATTATAATATTTTTTTATATAAAAAACTGCATTATCAGGCAATTTATTTAAAACTCTAATTTACTTATTCTTTGGAGTAGATGTGAATTTGATTAGCTCCCTTCATTTGCAATGACTGATAAAAATAAATGATAAAAATAGCAATCTACATAATGTTCTGAGATAAACAAAGTAAATCAGGAAAAGGGTTTACTATTCTACATGCATCTAATCAAATCCATATAAAAATAAATGATAAAAATAGCAATCTAGACAATGTTCTGAGATAAACAAAGTAAATCAGGAAAAGGGTTTACTATTCTACATGCATCTAATCAAATCCATATAAAAATAAATGATAAAAATAGCAATCTAGACAATGTTCTGGTATAAACAAAGTAAATCAGGAAAAGGGTTTACTATTCTACATGCATCTAATCAAATCCATATAAAAATAAAATTATAAGGAAAGACAAACTGGCAGGGAGGAAAGACAGGTAAAAAAAAAGAAAAAACTACAACATTTAATTGATAGATATATCCACATAAAGTTTTCAAGATAAGTCAAAGGTACCTGAAAGGGTGACTTCCTCTACAAAATTGAAGGTAGTAAGAATTTTGTTAAAAATATCTTAACATTCACATACTAACTTTCAAAAATAGAGATAATGAACTTATTTTTGCTTTTAATGTTTATTTTTAACAGGAAAAGATAAGAGCTTTGAGCTTGATAAAGATAGCATAAGAGTATTTTGGACTTGATAAAGATAGCATAAGAGTATTTTGGACTTGATAAAGATAGCATAAGAGTATTTTGGACTTGATAAACATAGCATAAGAGTATTTTGGACTTGATAAAGATAGCATAAGAGTAATTTGGACTTGATAAAGATAGCACAAGAGCATTTTGGACTTGATAAACATACCATAAGAGTATTTTGGACTTGATAAACATAGCATAAGAGTATTTTGTATTTTCATGGATTTTCTTAAATAAATATAATGCTGAGTTATCAATTATATCGATTGTATTTTTCATCAATTAGCATTATGTATGGTAAATATAAACAGTATTTAAAAAAATCAGCAATCATGTAACAATAATAATAATAAAGTACAAAGACAAAATAGAATTCATTCAACCAACCATGCTCTGCATTCCTCACAGCATTGAGATCCATACTCTCATTTTCTCTGTAAAATTCTCTGTGGCCTTCAAAAGTATCTGAATATTGACTGGCAGCATTGAATGCAGCTTCAAGCGCCAGCTGAAAATAAGAAGGTTTAAAATAATTTTAATAAGCTCAACAGTAAATATTGAAAATCAACATTAATATTATGCTTAAAATAGAATTTTTAAAAATAATTTTAAAAAGTTTTACAAGTTACGTTGAGTTTTAAAAGCCGTTTAAAAAAAAATATTAAATATTGTAAATCTTTTTTTAAGGGTAAAATTTTAGAGCACAATGTTATCACCCTGATCTTGTGAATGATGGTCTGCAAATTTTTGTCATCTTCAAACATAACAGAGAGACTTGGTCCATCCCCACAAATTTTATCCTCAAATTTGTTGTTGATGATGGGCCTGAAATGATGCATTTGTGATAACAAATTTAAAAACTAACTTGGAAACTTATTAGGGTTCAAAATGGTCATTTTTATGTCACCATTCTATAAGTTATCAATAAGCAAATAAACCTTATTATTTATTGACTGGTATACTTATTGAATACAAGTGTGATCCATGTAACTTAAAAACTTGTTTTTTTTTCAAATAAAGAATCAATCAATTTTATAAAGTTCTAAGAAGATATTTAACAACAGGGACATTTGACCAGTAGTTAAAAAATTAAATCAACATAGGGATCCTAAGGGACAAACATGATTTGTATTATTAAATAATAAAACCGATGATAATTGACAAAACATTTTAATGATCACAATAAAAAATAAAAACAAACTCTTAATATTTTAAATGCTTGCTCCATCATTAATAAAAAAAAGAACATTAAAAATTGTTTGTGCTCACCTTGTGAAAGCATCAAAGTA
This sequence comes from Ampullaceana balthica, assembly GCA_944989445.1. Lineage (NCBI taxonomy): Eukaryota > Metazoa > Mollusca > Gastropoda > Lymnaeidae > Ampullaceana > Ampullaceana balthica. The sequence goes on along the minus strand of CALYLW010000443.1, from coordinate 712,643 downwards.
GCCATCAGGAACTAGATTCTGAACACTGAGTACAGCATCCTGAAATCTCTTGATGACCTCGGCTATACCATCCTGGAAATCTTCATTGTCAGGAGAGAAGAGGAGTTGGACGGGTTCCAATACAAGTTCGGTTATAAACAAGGGAGGTAGTTTAACCTCATCATCTTCTTCCATCTTTATTGTAATGGAGATAAATAAATTATATCAATGTTAAACATCAGGGATTAGCCTTAAGTTAAGTCCAAACAGGCAACTTTTGATAACGAAGAAAAAAAAATTTAATGGAAAATAAATTTTAAACTAATTAATAATAGTGTGCGACTATTTAGCTCTTTGGTGATAAACCTATTCAGTCTTGTGATTGAAAAGGCTCCATGTTATAACAGCCAGTGTATTTGAATAAAATAACAGGAATTTACAAAACAAATTTTAAAATAATTTTTTGTCTCTTTTTTTTAAAACAGCAGCATCTATGTTAACTAAAAAGTCTGCTAGTATATTTAATGACTCAAAGCAATACTTTGTTATAGCAAAGCAATGTTACAAAATTGATTCATCATCAAAAGCTGTCACAATTTTACCTTCTCTTCCTTGAGTTCCGGTTTTTTAGTCTCTTTACTTTCCTCTTCCGTCTTCTTCTCTTCCACAACAGGAACATTATAATTCTGAATCTCTGCCAGTGGTGGTGTTTTCTCCAGCTGGTCACTCAAGTAGCTCAGTAATGTGGACACAGAGTTGACCGCCAGGACATGCATGGTGTTTACAATAAGGTAGTCGGCCAGTCTTATAAAACTGGAATTTATTTTTCAAAAATGGATATTTTAAAATTAAATTTTGTGGCTTTAAAAAAACAATTTCTCAAAGAATTGAACAAGATATATGCTTGAAATAGTGATTTTAATTTTAAATAAGGCTAATAGTTTTAAAAAATATTTTTAGTTAGAAATGAAATATTAAATTTAACAAAAAGAAAAAGAAAATAAATTTAGTAATCTCACAATGTCCTTTTTTTTTCTCTTTCCCTTATCAAAGTACCAATAACTGAACAACTTACCATGTAAGCCTTTTGCAATGAGCTCTCTTGTTGGCCTGTTCAGTGTAGGTCATCTTCTCAGGTGCCTCTCCATAGATGTCCATGTCATAGTTTGACTGTAAGTGATATGAGGATGCTGTGCCAAGGCCATCACCCATGTCTCCTGTTACAGAATTATGACAATTAGATACAGAAGACTTTACATTTTGATCTCAAATCAAAGCTTTATGAGGGCTGTAAAGTAAATACAGATAAAACTATGTTGTTCATATGACTTTTCCATTTACATTTTTATTAATATCCCCAAAGTTATCTTTTGTATTGAGATACGAAATTCTAAAATAGCAGAAATTCAAAAGAGTAGCTGAAAATGCAAAGAGAATTTTGCTTAATTTATCTTTCATTTAACCAATGATTTTTATCTTTTATTTGTCCCATGACCTCGTTGTCATAGGGGGTTCTAATGTTTCCATTATAACTTTCTCTGTGAGACCACTCACCACACATCTAGTGAGACAACTCACCCTACATCTAGTGAGACAACTCACGTGTGTCTGGTGAGACAACTCACCACACATCTAGTGAGACAACTCACCATACATCTAGTGAGACAGCTCACCATACATCTTGTGAGACAACTCACCACACATCTAGTGAGATAACTCACCATACATCTAGTGAGACAGCTCACCATACATCCTGTGAGACAACTCACCATACATCCAGTGAGACAACTCACCATACATCTAGTGAGACAACTCACCATACATCTAGTGAGACTACTCACCATACATCCTGTGAGACAACTCACCATACATCTAGTGAGACAACTCACCGTACATCTAGTGAGATAACTCACCATACATTCAGTGAGACAACTTACCATACATCTAGGGAGACAACTCACCATACATCCAGTGAGACAACTTACCATACATCTAGGGAGACAACTCACCATACATCCCTGGAGTCTCAGCTCCATCAAAGTAATAATCATCTGGTGTGAAGCCTGCCTCAAGTAAAGCTGTTCGGCATGCACTGCGCACAACTTCTTTGACAAGTTCTCTAAAATCTTGAAGTCTTCCAGCAACCTGCATTAATAATGATATATTAGTTTTTTTTAAAAATTTCATTTATATCAAAATGAGTGTGTCTGATTTCCCATTTCTAAAATCAAAAAGTTTAAATTTGGTTTCATTGCTAGTGCAACCAGTCATGTAAAGTGTGTCAAAATCTTTTAAAAAAATTATTATGATTTTATATTTTTTTTTAGTCAATCAAAGGAAGAATACTTAAAAGCTAAAAGGTACATGTTAAAATTAAATTTAAAAAAATATTTTTTGCAATAATTTTTCTAATGGTGAGTAATTAAAAATTGTATGTTTCAATAGAATGTAAAATTACATTTAAGAAGCTTTGGTAGTTGTTAAAGTTTGCTTTAATACTATTGATTCTTTAAAAAAGAGATCTGTTTTTATTTGTATACTTATAAGTGATTTTAACTTAAGTTCATGAAGAATGCTAAAAATAAAGTAAAATAATTGCCATACATCATTCAGTTGGTTGAATTGTGCTTCTCTAAATTCTGTTAGAGTATATGTGTGGTCTTTATCAATCTGGCACAGACCCATTTCACTGATACGATGACACATTTCACGCACATTCAACAGGGCTGGACGGAGTGACTTAAATATGAAACAAAGGAAATGGATGCAAAAGTTAATTATTTTGAGTAGGTAATAATATAAAAATATTTATTTATTTATTTTTTGGGGAATTGTAACGAGATATAAAAAAATATATGCAATAAATATATCTTACTGGGTTGACAATGAACAAATTCTCATCCAAAGCCTTCTTGCAACTCTTTATTTTTGTTGTCCTTACATTTTTGCGCCACACACTGAATGCTTTCCATTTACGAAACAGTGCGAATGTCTTAATCTGCTCATTAAAAACAATACACAGAATATTTACATAATTTGCATTATTTAATTTTAATGAAATCTTGTCTCTTTTTCTTTGAAAAAATATGTTTTCATTTTTTTAAAGAAGCATTATTCTTAGTTTAATTAAAAATTATTTTTTGGGTAGTTTTTATATAAAGTTTATTCTTTTTAAAAGCAAAACTTTTAATATACTTGCCAATAAATAGCCATAAATATTATTAACTGCATTCAGTAATAATTATCCATTTTTTTCAAGTACTGTTGAATAAATAAGTGTTACGCTGTATGTCCTAACTAAACTTTATCTACCTTGATTAGCCTCTCAAAATAGAAAACTTCTTGCTCCCAATGATCCAATAAAATAAATTCTGTCTCATCATCTTTCCTCATTCTTGTCACACCTTTTTGACTTATAGTCAAGTAATCTGGCTTGTTGATATGTTCATGGCTTACAACCCTGTAAGAAGTAAGATAAGTTTCACTTTTTTCATTATTCATAAAAGGACATGTATAAAAATTGTTTGCATAATAATAAAGTTAAAAAATTTAGATGAAAGACTAGGAATAAAGACAATATGCCATGCTAAAAAAAATGTGGACAACTTAGTTACTGGATTATAAACAAAGAAAAACTATTACTTGAGATTGTAATAGTGATTGTGAACTGATGACTTTGAATAGGCTGGGCTCAGGTAAAGGAATCCAACTTTAGGCTCTTCACGAATGATTGAAATGATTTTGTGCATATCACGAATGCCTTCATATGATGCTGGTACTAAATGAAACAAAAGCTTATATGATTAAATTAGATATAAACAATAGCATGTTATGTAATAACAAATTTATAATTTAGTAATCATGATAACTTTTCTGTATTGTTTAACCTCATTAATTTTTTTTCATGATACCTACATTTCATACGCGTTGTTGCTGGTGCTGTAGGACCTGATGTGTGGACAATCCCTTTAGGAGACTTTACTCTGGCATCTCTTGGGGTCAATGGCCTGGGTACTAGCTCCTCCTAAAAGTAGATTATAAGAACTAAAATGAATTAAAACAAATTAAATAATTAACTGATTAAGAATAACCTAGTAATGATAGCATTTAGTGTAACTCCACGTCGGAGGTCTTAGCATCTAGACAAACCTGTTTTTCCTTGAGTTCTTTGGGCAGTTCTGGTGCTTTAGGAATTATTTCCAAAGGTTCAACAGATCCAGCTCTTTTTAATTTTTTAGGATCATCTTTTAGCTCATCTTCCCTTGCTCTCCGCTTCAGCTCTAATGCCTCTAGGTTCTTCTTTTGAATATATTCTGGTTTATTGACAGCCTGATATTTTTGTAAGGCCGGCTAAGAAGTTTTAAAAAAATGATTTCTTAGTCAATTTTATAATTTTTATATGACTAAAAGCAATTCTTAACCTATCCTCTTAAATTAAAATACTGTATTTATCGGAGTATAACACACACTTTTCCCCCTTGAAAATAGGGGCAAATGATGTATGCGTGTTATACGCCGATGTAATGTTAAATTTTTTTCCTGAAATTTCCCTCTTAAAATGAAGGTTCGTGTTATACGCCGATAAATACGGTAAATACTGACTAAATGTTGCATATTTTTTCCCCTTAAATTTTTATTAAGGGTTTTGAACATTTTTTGAGTGAGTAGTTGTTAGAGTAATATGTAAATTGATTGCTTCTAAAGTTTATAGAAATATATCAAAATAAAATTTAGAAATAAATTATTGGAATCATTTACAAAATTTTAGAATACTCTATGACTATGTGACTTTAAATTTTTTGTTATTGCTTTATCTGTCAAAAGCCTATTATATTAAATCAGAAAGTTACATTTCTATATTATATTAAAATCTAAAAAGTACTGTCTTATCTACATTTTTATGAAATTTACCAGAGGTTCTATGTGAGGGCCGATGGGTGATTGTATTCTTTTAGCTTGAGAGCGTGTTACTCCTCTAAACACAAGAGCATTTGGGTTTGGTTTGGCTGTCAACGGAGCATATGAGTACAGCCTGGATTTTAATTGTTCAGCTCTTGAAGCTGCATTTAGCAATGGTGCCTGATAAGATTTCTCCATTTCCATATTTGCACTGCTAAGATCCAACACATTGAATTCCATTTTAGTTTATATGGGCTTCAGGACTACGGCTACGGATGTAAATAAAGCATTAAAATTTATTTATATTTATGACACAGACTTTTCAAGAAAAAAATGAATAATTTCCGAGTGGTGACTTTATAAATCTATCTTTAATTCATGTCAAAGTCTTTTCCCTTGCCTTTTAAAAATATAACTTTAATTATTTTAAATCAAATGCCTTATACTTATGCTATAGACTATAGACCTACTTATTACATTCATTAAGTATTAAGTGAATTTACTCAAAATCATAAGAAATAATAACACTTCAATAATTAACAAGGAATTACAAAAAAATACAACAAAAATACTTAATTATTAAGTTATCTTTATGAGTCGACATTAGTTTTGGCAAACGATTATATTTTGGTTCCTTTTTTGAATGAACGGCCAATCACAAAATAATAAATAATTTTTTAAATAATGACAAAAAGACGAAAAGTTGGAAATAATAAATTTAAATGTAAAGAATTGTATAAGTATAGACATTACTGTCATTTATATATTTAAATATATATATAATATATACATATATATATTACATTATTATGTGTATCACTCATTACTTGGCTTATCCATCGATATTATGGATCGTTTATTTTACAACTTTCATAAAGACTACAAATATTTCAAGCTACACCGCCATTGCTAAACAATGTAAGCATGGCAACGAACCGGAAATCAGTCTAAACAAGGCAAAAAATATTACATAAAATGACGTCATTAGACCTGTTGCTTGATTAAAGAATTTATTTGTTTTCTAATATCGTCAATAACGTCAAATAAACGGGGAGGGAGGGGGGTACGAGTAAGAACATGAACGCTGTGAATTTAATAATTAAATAGATTGGTTATTACGTTAATAGAATTAAAATAAGATTCCTCCATGTAAAACCCTTTAACTCTAAACTATGCGAAGGCCTAGGGCTTTAGACTTTAGTGCCCTTACATGGATGTATGTTATATAGCCATAAACTATGGCTACTGACCAGAGGCGTAACTAGGTTTTTGGCGCCCTTGGCAAATTTATTTTCGGCGCCCTTGATAAATTGACAAGTTTCAGCTTTGCGATTTTTTCATTTGTTAGAAAAAATAATTGAATTTCTCTTATTTTATTTATGATTTATGACAATTATTACGTAGTCTGACAGTGACAGCCATACAACGTGAATATAAAAAATGCATAAGACAGGAACAATACTAATTTGCAGTTTGTTATTTACTAAATAATACCAAATAAATTGGTGGATAAAACGGGATATTGTTGCGTTAATAAAGAATACAGCAAAACTTGAATTAACAAGTATTATAAATAAAAACATTAGTGTCAATGTGTCATACTCATTATCTCATACATAACGATAGAAACTCACAATTAAAAGTAAATTTAAATAACACTCCACCGACTACAGCTCAGCACTTCCGTTAGCTGAAGTATTGACGTGTTGTTAATACAGTCGGACCTCTCTAAGTCCAACTCAAGGGGGGAAAAAATTCCACTTACGGAGTTTTCTAGTTAGGGAAACTGGCGTAATAGGCGCAGATTAATCAAGGACAATGTTGATATTGAGAGGGGGGAGAGAAACAGCCATAGCGGCATAGAAGGCTTGACAGGATCACAGGAAAGAGGGGCGGTGATGTTTCATATGAAAGGAGCCAACTTGCTTTGACATACCGACACCTTCCCTCCTCTCCTCCACTTTACTCCCTCGACAGTGGGATGAGGATACTAAGATTTTTCTTTTTAAAAGAAAGACTGTAAAATCATATTGACATTTGTATGATAAGAAGCCCCGCAAAGGCCACAAACATAATAAAAAATATTATAATGGTTTAAATGAAATATATTTAAATATAATTAATTATTCACTTTTTTAATCAAGGATAAAAGTGAAATACAGTTGGACCTCGCTAAGTCGAACTTCCCTAAGTGGAAAACCTCCGTATATCAATTAATTGTTAGGTCCCGGCCAAACTCCATAAGACTAATGTATTTTAGATCTCCTTAACTCTAAGATTTTTGGCTTTCAACCTCTCTTAGTCGAATTTTCCAAGGCGTTTGGGTTATTATTCTGGAGTGACATTTCAGAACACGTGTTCCATAAAGCCACGTAAATGGACGTAAAATCTTATCTTAGTGCATTCCACGAGGGATTAAGCGACCCTTGCAAGTACAAAAAATGACAAAGACAAGAAAAAGGAGTGGTAAGTGGTAACTAATTTGCGTCCCTTTGCTGCATGCTGTGACTCTTTTTAAAAAGAAAAATCTTACTCCCCCCATCCCACTGTTGAGGGAGTAAAGTGGGGGAGGGGAGGGAAGGTGTCTCCTCTCACGGGCTTGTGTCGGCATGTCAAAGCAAGTTGGCTTGCTTTCATATGAAACATAGATACCGCATCTCTTTCCTGAAAAGCCTACTAGCCGGTATGGCTGTTCCCCCCACCTCTCAATATCTACATTGTCCTTGATTAATCGGCGCCTATTACGCCATTTTCCCTAACTCAAAAACTCAGTAAGTCAATTTTTTTATCGGGTCCTTTTGAGTTCGACTTAGAGAGGTCCGACTGTATTTATTTAAATACAAATTTAAAAATTAGTGATTTAGTGGCGCCCTTTTGAGCCGGCGCCCTTGGCAACTGCCCCGATTGCCAACCCGTTGCTACGCCACTGCTACTGACTGCTGTGGCTACATTGAAGTAGTGATCGCATTTTGTTCCTTTCATTTACGTTGGGCATTGGAGCAGCAGGTTACTCGGTAATTATTTTGTTAGATGGTGTCCATATATGACGTCACGCGAATTTGGCCGCTTTCCCCCCTCTCGTCCCACGTCGTCAGTTAGTACCCCCTTCTCAAATATGAGTCTCAAAGCTTTGCAGCACAAAAAAAAATAATTTAAAATTTTACAAATTAGAACCGGCTCTTTCATTTACTTTTTCATTATTTTTTATTATTTTAAGGAGAGGTAGAGGACCCGTTACTACCCATCGTATCCTTTTTACATGTTGTACCTCTGTACCTCAATAAAAAATATAGCTTTGACAATTAATAAATAAATGCAGTTTTATATATTTAAATATATATGTGCGTGATATTCAAATCTAATAATGTATATTAAAAGGGCTGTTAACGATTAATTTAAATTTAATAGTTAACTTTTGAAAAATTAACGATTAATTAATAGTTAATTTCGATTAAAGCCAAAATTTTTAATTTATCATGTCATAAGTAACACTTATTAAATGAACTTGTTGAAAATCTAAATAACACTGGAATGTCTCCTTTATACGTCATCTTTTAACCAACTACGCAAAGAGACAAGTGTGTTGACATTATTTGGTTCAAGTGATGAGCGGGTCTAATTGACAATATAACCAGCCGAGCTGAACAATCATTCACATGGAACTGAGGTAACTGGTATGCACAAAACGGTCTTGGCAAGGAATGACATTATCGGATATCGGTGTTCATTAAGTTTCCACCATTGTAGAGGGTTAATGGATTCAGGAACTTTCATCCATTGTGTAACGAAGTAATTAATTAGAAGAGCTGTCGTCACTTTCTGTCTCTGAGTCAGACTCCATTACTGCCATTAGCTTAATACACTTTTCGTTTGGTTTGATAAGTAGACGAAGTGTTAGAACCATGGCAGACAAAATTTATCAACATTTTGAACATTCCCATCAGTCAATAGTTTAAAACCAAAATGTTCGTGTAGTCGTCTGGAAATTAGTTATTGTTTATCGGCCTCTATTTATTATTATTATTTTTTTATTTTTTGACTTCCAATAATTTGTAAGTGATTAATCGGTAAAAAATAATTTAATCGTTAAAATTTTTTAACGACCAATCGAGAAGTTAATCGTTAATTTTCGCAGCCCAGATATTAAATTAAATTATTTCAATTCAAAATTAATCGCAATAGTTTATCAATTGTTAAAAAAAATGCTTTTGACTTATTTTGAGAGAAAAAATAAATAAATATGAGTTAAAAATTACGCACCGGAAAATCACAGTGAAAAAAAAATGCCACGAAAATGCTCTGGTTAATTGGACAACAGGATGTAAATATTTAACCTGTTAGTCATCAAATCTTTAAAGACTAATTAAAAGTGTTACCACAGTCAGTGGCGTCACTAGGGGGGGCGCGGGCCGCCCCGGGTGACACCCATCAGGGGGTGACACCCGAGCCTAAAATTTACTGTGTACGATTTTGTGTCAGAAAAAAAAGATGACAAATATTTTAATCTAGAAAGAAATTAAGAAATACAATGAAATACGTTAAACGCGAAAACCCTTATTTTACAACAGTTAACTTGCAATGATAAAACAGTCCCAACACACAAACAATATTAAAACAAATTATGAAAAAAAGAAAAGAAACAGTCGCAGCAAGGAGATCTTTATAAAAGGCTGTGTGGCGGAGTCGTTGTCTAGGGGTTGAGGTTCCCCCTTAGCCACAGATATTTACCACGTAGACGGGTAAAAGACTTAGCAACGCTGGGTTGTTTTCTTTCAACATAAGTTTAATGACATCCAGAAGCTTTGAACATATTTATGGTACAGTACAATTGGCAGTTTACAGTTGATGGTCATACCATCCAGAGTCCTCGGCCCAGCTTGACCGGATTGGACTACGTTCACAAACTCCACACTCTATCGTACGTCTTTCACCTGTCTGCTACTTGGCAACTTAACAATCTCACAGCGACACACAATGTGACCCATTTTATACCCCGTCTTGTCCGACTGGTTTTTGACTGGCCCCTGGGTCAATCACCATGTCTCCCTTTGCCCGTGGTCCTGTCAATTCATTACAACTTGCACGTACCTTGAGTTCACCCGCCCCCCCCGTTCCACGAGGACAAGTGTTCACAACCCCATTTATGCGTAGTCATCCCCACACCACAACATCTGACCGTAACACCCCCCTCCTCACGAGCGACCTTAGCAAGAATGTCGCGAGTTTATAAACATAAGGTCTTGAGGTTTTGGTGTGTCATGATCTACTAATAATATATCCCATTCTTACACACACAGGTATTTCATTAATATATAGTTATTTTAACAATATTCAACAATTGCAATGTGCACTATATACAGAATTTTCACCAGTAATATGCTAGCTTCCAAAAAAATATTAGTTCACAATAGCTGGTGTATATTCCCAAATACATAATAAGGAATCGTTTTATTTACATTGTGGAACTACCCGGTTTTCGTACCTGCGTACGAGTCTAGTCCTATACTACCTCGCTTTCGAGGGTAGCAAAGGTTATTATTACTCAAAATGATAACGATATATATACATCAATATACTATTGTCACATTTGAAGTATTAATATTCTTCACATACAAAAAAAAATCTTGGTATGGTTAAATGACTTAAATGATACCCATGTTTCACAAGCAAAGAATCTCATGGTTCAATGATTTAGATGATCCCCATGTTTTACAAGCGAAGAAAGTCATGGTTCAGTGACTTAATTGCTCAACATGTCTCACAAACATTGAATGTCATGCTTCAATGGTTTAATTGCTAATCATGTGTCACAACAATCACTATCCACCCAATTTTCTGTCCCTTTTCATTAATACTTGCATCTGTATCTTTATGGGACATGTTATGTATGTTTTCTGTCCCCATAGCGGGATCTCGTATGTATATTTATCGTCCCCCCTACTGGGACCAGTTATAACCACCAGTTAATGGGTTACAAATTATCATATTCATAATCATAACATAGTCATCGGCAAAATTTTCATGAATCAAAAATTTCATCATCATAACATATAATAAATACATATTATCAATGTTATACCAAATGCCCGAGGGCTCCAAACATGTTGTGCTTACATAATCAAAATGTGTCGTGCACCTAAGAATTGTCTTATCAATTCATATAATAGTAATACTGGGAAATGGTCGCTCAGACCCCCCAAGTAAATACAAAAATACAGTATCATAACTCCTCATAGTTATCAACAAATAGCAGCCTCATCATCCTAATCAAAACATTATCATCATAACAACATCTCTTATCATAAAATTTGGACTGAGGTCTCCAGTGCACAAAATTTCTTATATGATCAACACATTTGTCATGAACATACGAACCACTTTATTTCATTTCACAATGATACTGGTACAAGGTCACTCAGACCCCAACTTCAATCCCAACAATATTATCATTAGTCATCATAATTTTCAACAAATTATCATCATCATAGAAGACACAATACCAATTCCGTGTTAATTCAATGTATGCATCAAAAATCATAGTCATTGTTTTTGATGGTGGAACATTTCGTATATTTCCCATTCTAAACAAGAAACGACTCTTATTAGCATTACCAAGAGCGTACCCTAAAATTTGGGAAACTACAATCATTTGTCATTGTCCCAGGCTTAATTATTAGCTATTTTGATCATTCTTGTACTCAACCCTACAAAATCTGTCAGTATACTGGTAGTCTTAGTGGGATTAGTGGGACCGTGATTTTCTATCAGTCTTTTGTCTGTCCCACTACCACTGTCTGCTAAGTACGTCAGCCAATGTATTATCAGCCCCTGGGATCGGTCTGATAGTAAATTTGTATTCTTGTAATGTTAACGCCCATCGTGCCACGCGGTTATTAATGCTCTTGGATGTCTGTAACACCGTCAATGGTTTGTGGTCCGTCTCGATAGTAAAGTGATTACCAAAAAGGTATCTTGAGAATTTTGTAATCGTCCATACTACCCCCAAACATTCCTTTTCAATTACTGAGTATCGGGTCTCCCGGGATAATAGTTTCCTGCTTACGTACGCTATCGGGTGTAATAATCCCTCCCGTTCTTGCATTAAGCATCCCCCTATAGCGGACTCGCTCGCGTCTGTTCTGATTACAAACTCATGATTTATCTCTGGCAGTATAAGGATTGGTTGTGTAGATAGAGCCTTTTGGATCTTTTCTAGTGCTTCTCTACATGTGCTAGTCCATTGTACTTTTTCTGGTTTTCCTTTCTTTGTTAGATCTGATAGACTGGCCGATATATCTGCGAAATCCGGAACAAATTTTCTATAATAACTGATCAGCCCCAATAAGCTCCTCACTTGTTTCTTGGTGTTCGGAGGTTTGATATTTAATATTTTACTTGTTATACTGGCGTTAGGTCTCTGTGTACCTCCTCCGACTATATGACCCAGAAACTCTATTTCTGAAAACCCGATTTCCATTTTTGTTGGCCTAGCTGTCAACCCCGCAGTTTTCAATCTGTTTAGTACCTGATCCAATGTATGATTATGTTCTGTTATGGATCTTCCAAACACGCAAATGTCATCAAAAAAACTGACCACGTTTTTTTGATCACCTAAGACTCGACGCATGCCTCGTGCGAATGTCGCTGGTGCGTTACACAGCCCAAATGGCATGTATTTAAACTGATACAATCCCAAGTCAGTTTGAAAAGCAGTATATTTCCTCGAGTTTATTTCTACCGGTAATTGCCAATAACCTTTCACTAAGTCAATTTTTGAGAAATACTTAGCTTGTCCTAATTGAATAAATAAATCTTCCTGATTGGGTATTGGTTCTGCGTCTGTTATCGTTATAGCGTTTAGTTTCCTGTAATCAATGCAGAAACGTGTGGAACCGTCTTTTTTCTTAACTAGGACTATTGGCGAGGAGTAGGGTGAAGTTGACTTTTCTATAATGCCCTCCCCTTCCATTTGCCGAATTTCCTTAATTATCTCTTGTTTTGCTGAAAAGGGTATAGGATATGGTCTCAGACAGATTGGTTTTTCTGTGTTTAACTCAATAGAGTGAGCTACTACAGTGGATTTTCCTGGTGTGTTAGTTATAACGTTAGCGTATTTATCTAGTATCCTTTCTATTTGTTCTCTTTCATACTTTTTGAGGTGGGGGTTAATTCTTACATCTTTCATCGATTCCTTAACCCCGCTCGCCTGTGTTGGCAACGAACTAATGTTTCTGCTTTCATTTTCTGTCTCGTTATCTTCTATAACGACGGCGTAAGCCGCGTTTTTCGCACTGCTGTTTGTAATAGGGTGATTGGTACATGTCTCAGTATGCTTTTGACTTGATTCTTCCCTACTATGATATTCCTCTAGCAAGTTTATGTGATATGTTTTCCTTTTTCCCTTTTCCAGGATTACATAATTACAATCCCCTACTTTTTCTATGACCTTATATGGTCCATGCCATCGGGATCTTTGTAGTTTACTACCCGCCGACGCTTTCATCACAACCACACGACTTCCTACAAGAATCTCTCGTTTTCTGGCTCTACGATCATAGAGTAGTTTTTGTTTTTCTTTTGCTGCTTTCAAGTTTTTACTCGCCTGTGTGCCACTTACTCGTAATCGATCTCTTAATTTATTGAGGTATTCGTGTGGCTTTTGTCCCTCTATCCTTTCATTACTCCCATCGAAAATATTTCTCAGGATATTTATGGGCCCTCTTACTTTGCGTCCGAACATTAGTTCGAATGGTGAAAACCCTGTTGATTCATGCTTCCCCTCCCGATAAGCGAATAGTATCCCTTGTACGTGGTCTTCCCAGTCTTTCGGTTGTTCCAATGATGCTTTGATAAGTAACGTCTTGAGCGTACCATTAAACCTTTCCACCATTCCGTTGCTCTGCGGGTGTAAAGGAGTGCTGAACCGTTGGGTGATTCCCATTAGCTTACAAACTTGGGCCATTAAGTCACACCTAAATTGGGTGCCGTTGTCTGATAAAATTTCATCCGGTAAGCCCATTGTCGTAAATATGCCGAAAAGTGCTTCCTGTATTTCCTCGGCGTCAATCTTTTTTAATGGTTTAGCCTCTGGCCATCTGGTCGCTGTGTCCACCAGTGTGAGAATATACTTATAACCTTTCCGTGATGTAGGTATTATTGGTCCGATAAGGTCGACAGCAACCTTACTCCATGTTTTTGTTATTAGTTCCATGTCTCCTAACGGGGCAATCCCTCCGGCGCTTTTTTTTACTTTTTGGCATGCATCACATGTTCTACAGTGATGACGTACGTCACTGGCTATACCCGGCCACCAGAATTCTTTTAGCACTCGCTCCTTGGTGCGAGCTATCCCCATGTGTGCAGATAAACTATTATCGTGGGCTATCTCCAATATGGTTTTTCTTAATACTTTCGGTGCAACCAATTGTTCCTGACTAATATTAGGGTTGATTTGTGTGTCATTATACTCTCTCATGAGTAGTCCTCCCGTGTATTTAAATACTGACTTTTCCGTCCCCTTCATACTACTTTTTTTCGCATGCTCGTGTATTCGTCTTAACGTGACGTCTTCGGCTTGTAATCTTTTGTAATCCTCTGGCTGTATATTAAACTCCGTGAGGTGTCTTGATGCACAGCGTCTTGGCTCGGTTTTTTCGACGGGGCCCCCACTGTGGCGGAGTCGTTGTCTAGGGGTTGAGGTTCCCCCTTAGCCACAGATATTTACCACGTAGACGGGTAAAAGACTTAGCAACGCTGGGTTGTTTTCTTTCAACATAAGTTTAATGACATCCAGAAGCTTTGAACATATTTATGGTACAGTACAATTGGCAGTTTACAGTTGATGGTCATACCATCCAGAGTCCTCGGCCCAGCTTGACCGGATTGGACTACGTTCACAAACTCCACACTCTATCGTACGTCTTTCACCTGTCTGCTACTTGGCAACTTAACAATCTCACAGCGACACACAATGTGACCCATTTTATACCCCGTCTTGTCCGACTGGTTTTTGACTGGCCCCTGGGTCAATCACCATGTCTCCCTTTGCCCGTGGTCCTGTCAATTCATTACAACTTGCACGTACCTTGAGTTCACCCGCCCCCCCCCGTTCCACGAGGACAAGTGTTCACAACCCCATTTATGCGTAGTCATCCCCACACCACAACATCTGACCGTAACAGGCTGGAATGAAAGAGGCAGTGTCTTATGTTTTAAAAGATATAAAGCAGCCATTTGGGCTTGGACACACCGACAGCATGGACGAATCCCAACTCATGACTCCCTCCACCACAGTGGGGTGGGGACTGGGGGGAATACGATTTTTATCCCCCCCCCCACCCCCCAAAAAAATATTTTAAAAAATCAAAAGATGGGTTTTCTTTGTTGATGTTTTTCTTGAGGAAAATTATGATTTCAATGTCTTTGAGTTAATATTTTGTTTTATATGTATTTATTAAAGGCGTGAAAACATAGATATGCATTTTTATATACAGGTAGTCCTCCGGTTACGACGGTCCCATCCCGACTTACGCTGTTTCGTGGTTACGAACGCGCCCCCATAAAGAATAATATTACCCGTTATTCCGTATTTTAAAATACTTTTTTTCATGAGGTAACGAATTGTTTTCTCTATTTGAAATAACAAAAATTATTGAAAAATATGTATGATTATTATTTCAACCTACAACTTTCGTTTGCGAAATTTTCAAATGGCAAAGTTTTCAATCAAGTCAATAAAGCTGAGTAAGCTTACAAGTTCCTTTTCAATGCTCATTAGAGAGAGCATATTCAGTATTTTTTGTCCCATGCAAATTCTAACTCATTATATATTCTTTTCAACTTTGAAAAGGATCGCTCTCAGCTGCAGTTTGATGTCATCATTGAAAGATAGATGTGAAGTGCGATGTGTACATTTGTAAAGGACTGTGTGAAATATAGCTCATTCAAAAGCAGCAACATTTTTAGCTCTGTGCACGTTTTTTGAGTTTCGCTTTGTGCTACTTCCTTTCCTTACCCTGAGCCTGGGGCTGGACAATAACTTTTTTAAGAGTTCTGAAAATTGGACAAATTCTGAAGGTAAGCAGTCTTCGAAATCACTTGAATGTTCTTCCATTAACTTGGCTGCTGCCCATCGGGTGGCGAAATTGCTGAGCTTAGTTAGGTTTGTAAGAAAGCCAAATTTCTCATGGATGTCTTTATATGCGCCTAACCGATGTTGTAGAGCTTAAGAAAGTTTGACAATGATTACCAGAAATACCTCAATCTTGAATTTTTGTCTCGAGGAGAATACTGTTTTGTTGATGTCCCTTTATCAAACTGACGCTTTCTTTTTTATTTGATAGTATTGAAGATTGTTTATACTGTTTTTACCACGGACTTTTACCTTCCTTTGTCTTCATAGGAATCAAATTAAGAATGCTATCTTTTAACAAACTCAATGAGAGACTTCCTTTCTAAAATTGTTTCCCGAAATTTCAAGTAAATTAGCGACTTCCAGTTGTTCAATTTCCTTTAGAAATCTTTCTTCTTCAAGTCGACAGTCACGTGGCTGATTTTCATTTGTTGCTAATTCTTACAGTGCTGCGATATTCTCATGGTATGAGTTATTAACAGACCTTACAGCATCATGTTAGGCTGACCATCTTGTGTCAGACAAGGCTTTGTTAGCATGTATCAATTTCATATGTTTTTGAAGTACCTGTCAACGATGAGTAGATGCAACAAGCCTGGTATAAAAATTTTGCAGAAGACAAAAAAAATCTGACCGCAGCAGGACAACCTGCTGCTCTTTTCCCAAACCAAATTAAAGGAATGAGCTGTGCACGGCACATAATGAGCTACAATGCACTTCTCACGAAGAATAGCCTGGTTTCCGTTATACTTCCTACTCATTTGCAGCATTGCCGTATGACTTTCCAAGGCATTTTTCAGGGATTCGTACAAACATAATGGCCTGCATCTTTATTGTTGTTCGTCCGTCGTGGTCGACGATGACCACTCTCATCATATTTGCTAGGCCGCCACATGTGTCCTCTGGTGGCTTATTAACCATATTCTGGCACGAAATTGGCGTCCGCATGTCGGACAAGAGATAGATGGAGACCCTTCAGGAGGGTTTTGGATACGGTCCTTCCTGGCTTGACGTTTTGACTTGGCAGCCTGTTGTCTATTTGCCTCACAGACAGCTGCGCCATTCCATATCATAGAGCACCAGTGGGCTCGGTTACTGGCTTCTGCTTCCCAGGAGTCTTGTCCGATGTCGAAGGCCTTCAGGGCAAATTTAAGTGCATCTTTGTAGCACTTACGTGGACCTCCGCGTGCTCTATGCCCTTCTGTAAGCTCACCATAGAAGAGCCTCTTGGGGAGGCAATGGTCGGGCATGCGCACTACATGCCCCACCCAGCGTAGTTGGCTTTGCATGAGGCTAGTGTGGATGCTGGGGAGTCCTGACTTGGCTAATATTTCGGTGTCTGGAACTTTTTCCTGCCATTTTATATTGAGAATTTTCCTTAGGCTTTTGGTGTGGAAGTGGTTCAGCAACCTCGCATGGCGTTGGTATACAGTCCACGTTTCACATGCGTTTAATAATGTGGGGAGCACTACAGCTCTGTATACTTTTAGTTTTGTTTGGGTGCTGATTCCCTTTCTGTTCCAGACACTGTCATGCAATCTACCGAATGCTGCGTTGGCCTTTGAGATTCTCGCGTTCACCTCGTTATCAGTATTGGCCTTCTGAGACAGTGTGTTGCCAAGGTAAGTAAAGCGGCTCACTGTGTTGATTTTGTTGCCGTTGATGAATATGTTAGGCTCAGTATAGGATTTGCCTGGGGCCGGCTGGTATAATACTTCTGTCTTCTTTGTGCTGATGGTGAGCCCAAAGCTAGAGCACGCACTGGAAAATTTATCAGCACTTAGTTACAGGTGTGCTTCAGAGCCCGCGTTAAGGGCACAGTCATCAGCAAAAAGAAGTTCCAAGATGCTGTCTGATTTGACCTTTGTCTTAGCTTTAAGCCTCCTGAGGTTTAACAGACGACCATCAGTGCGATACCTAAAGTCCATGCCTACATTACTATTCCTGAAGGCCTCTGTAAGCATGGCTGAGAACATGAGGCTGAACAATGTTGGGGCCAGAGCACATCTTTATTATACACTATAATTCATAATAAGTTTGAGGGCCCTTAAATTATTGGGTGCTTTAGCCCGTTCAGCACCCCCCTTTTTATTCGCCATAGGGGGGGGTGTCACGCATCTGTGACGATGTGTTACGAGGATGGGGATGTTTGAGAAATTTGACGTCACATCAAAAACGAGAAACTTTAAATAAAAGTTCCACTTAAATAGTTGATTGTTTACCATTTATTTAATTACGTTTTCAATGACTTCACGTGTGTTACGATATTAGAGTGCAGACTTACCCTAAATAAATATTTAAATGAAAAAAAAGAATTGCAACATGCTAATTTTTATTGAGAAAATACGGCTTGGGGGTGTCAAAGCTTTGTGACGTCATATCGTAAAAAAGGGGTGGGGTCTAAGTTTTTGTGACAAAGTATGACGCTGGGGGAGGGTGGGGTAAAAATCGGTAACCTCGCGTGACGTCATTTATGGACGACCCCTTCAGTCATGAAGGGGTGACACCATGAGCTACCGCCCCGGGTGACACCAACCCTAGTGACGCCTCTGACCACAGTGTTTTGGCAACTCAGAAAAGTGTGTGTGTGGGGAGGGGGGGAGGGGTGTAGTCTTTCAACGACAACTCCTGGATTGGTCAACTTTTCTTGTATACTCGGTGGGTCTGAAAAGTGACGTCATTTGTGGAGACCAGGGTATCATCATCATCATCATCATCATCATTAGTCCCGTGACCGTTGCGGTCGTTTGGGGGTGGGGATCGCATGGACACATCAACAGATAACGATCTCCACATTTGCCTATCTTGAGCGGCGGCCAATAATTCATGCAATTTCATCCCTGTCCTTTCCTCTATGTTGTCCAGCCAGCTTTTCCGCTAATTTGTTGTCAGGGTATCATGTCGCCGTACATGACCGAACTATGCCATGTTGCGTCTCTTAATTGTTTTTATAATGGTTTTTGATGACCCGCAATAGAGTTTATTCTGCCCCAGACATATTCATTGGTCTTTTGTTCTAAATAGGAGATCTGGAAAATTTTCCTCATGCATTTGTTTTCAAATGCCTGCAGATTGATTTCAATGGGTGCCATAAGTGTCCAGGTCTCACATCCATAAAGGACAATGGTTTTGACGAGAGCTCTGTAAAGCCGAGCTTTGTTGGCATGCTTTGTTTTTGGTGTTCCATATTTTGGTTAACTTCGTCATTGCTGCCATTGTCGACCCAATTCTACCTCGAATTTCAGCTTCACATGTACGATCTCTAGATATTATGGCTCCTAGATATTTAAAGTTACGTACCTCCTCCAGCTTTTGTTGGTCCATCACTATGTTGGCCATACTTGCAGCTGAGGTAATTTCAAATCTAATTATAATTTATGGCATTTTTAAAAACATTGTTTGAAAAATAGATGAACAGTAAAATAAAATTCTCCAATAACAACATTGCTATATTATTATACCATTGAAGGCGTTAACAACTTGAAGTAAGTCAAGTGAAATGTATGAACATTTTATTTCACTATTTACAATTTATTTTTAAAACTTGCAACAAGCTAACAGATAAAGTTAATAGTAAGAGTGTTAATATTTGGAAGAAATTAATTAAAGGTGAAAACGAAATTCGCGTAAAGCAATTTCATTGGTGGCCAAGTGAAGCAGCTTATTGAGTGGAACAATGATCAGTGGCCTTTATTTGCACCCATCAGAGCTAAGGGTGGGGGGATGGACTCAGGGACTCCGTTAACCCTCGGGACCATTCCTGTTTTCACCGAGACTTTAACTCATGCATGTTACGCAGGCCGAGCACACGTGACACTCAACTACAGTGCCCCAAATTAAACAAATTTACGAATGTAAAGAAGGTCATAATATAATAATAAACAACCCGCAAAAACAACGTTTTTGACTATAAATCCCTTATATATGAGAGTATGTGTTCACGCCACCCATCGATGTCCACACCCCCTTCCCCCGGTTTGAAAGCCAGGGGGACATCAGTCGTTTTCAGTCTGTAAATATTTGTCGCGTTTGAACATAATCAATACTTTTAAATATGTCAATAGCAATGTGACATAATTCATGGACTGACGCCTTAGTGGTGGTCCGAAATTTGTGACATACTTGGGTGTAAAATTTTATTTTAAAAAAATGTGTTATGCGTTACGTAACGTCAATATAACAAATAATTTTATACAATGAAATTTTGAAAACTTCACGTTGAATTTAATAATAACACGAATACCCCTAAATACCCGATACCTCGGGAAAATGGAGTGAACAAAAAACGGGGTGGGGGTGGTGGGAACGCTCTAGTAATTAGATGCACTAAACTTCAAAGCGTGCTGCCGTCAACAAGTGTGAAGTCGGTCACGACAGCAGCCATCGCCGTCCAGCAACTGCGGCAGCGTTTCTAGACACCTTAAACATGCCCGTGATTGTATTAAAATTAGGTTACTTGAGTATTTATCTAGTAGCCGAGTATCAGGTAAAGAGTCTTGGTTTCACTTCACAATAATAAATGTTTGACTCGCGACAAAAAGCCCCAAATGGAAAAAAAAAGAATTGCAAGGGCTGCGATACGACAGGGGATGCAAACGGGACTAACCATGCCCTTCCTTCCCTTCCCGCCCCCGGTATTGGAATAGTTAGCTCAATTAAAAAAAAACAACTTTGGATGTCAAGATTACATTTTTAATAAAATTTATTTGTTTTGTTATACTACGTTCAATTTTATTATGTGTCTCGTTGCATAATTTTTTAAAATGTTTGGTCCCACAAGTGTATTGAACAGTGCACAGTTAAAAATCACTCTATGCATCTTCAAGCATAAGTTCTAGGAAACTTCGATGCTAAAGCTGGAAGCCAGTCATGACCAACGTTCCATCTAAGCTTCGCTGGTCCGTGTGTAAACATAATGACAATAAAAAAAAGCACTCACAACAATGCGCCCAATCGTGTGCATCCATTAGACAAAACACGTCTTCTCTTGTTGGTGAACATATGCATAGATTGCATATCTCATAATCGGAATGTATGCTTACTTTGTTCAGATAATCTCACTGTTGTTTTCGTTAATTCACAAATATTCACATGTTGCAATTAATTTAAATTTTAAAAAAAATTATATCAGCAGGTCACTTTAGTAGTTTTTAACACATTTGTTTTTCATTTAGTTTTTGTGAGGATGTCGGAATAAACTTTATGAAGTCATTTATTTTAAAATCTCGCTCTATTTCATTTTAAATGTTAGACAAATATTACTTCCAGTGCAGTGCTTTTCAAAATTTTTAGTATCGAAGACCGGAAGGAATTTTTTTCTTTGCCCCAGGGATAGGTGCACTATTTTACCTGAACGGACGTGGTAGCGAAATGTAATTTTATTTATTTGTTTTATTTAATGTACTCATTCGCAAAATATTGACGTGTTCTATAGGGACTGGATTATTTTAAATCACGAAAGGATATTTCTATTCAGAAATGTCAACCTTCTCTACACATCATAAAATGGGCACGTCACCTGACTCATCAATCTCTTATCTTATCTATCTTACCTGCTACAGACGCTCCTTTTATACAGAAGATTATTGATTATTGCGTCATACACTTACCAAAAGGCTTATATTTAGTCTTGAATTATTATTAGAGTTTTAAATGCTGATAGAGTGTTGATTTTCCTGGTTTCCTCAGGGGCCCAATTCCACTTCCCGAATTCCGAAACGGAAGAACGATCATTTGTGTATGCTTGTTCTTGCAAAACGGAATAAGAAAGGTGTTTTTATCTTTATGCCTATCCGAGGATTGTATTTGATCATCTTTGTGTTTTATTTCCAAGTTATAATTAATTGCCTTATGTATTATTAAACTTTGCTCTTTGTTCTTCTATCCTCTAGTGTTTCACGTTGTAATTATTTAACTAATGGTGTTACTCTTGTCAGTTTAGAATATTCTCCAGTAATAAAGATGACAGCTCTTTTTTTTAAAAATTTGCTCTAGTTCAACAATGTCTTCTTTTGTGGATGGGTCCTATACAGAAGATGGGACCTATACAGATGATGGGTCCTATACAGAAGATGGGTCGTATACAGGAGATGCATATTCAAGTCTCACCAACTTAAAGTGGCATTTAAATTGTATATTCTTAGTACATCAGTATAAAAATTATTCTCTATAAAGCCTAAGGTTTGTTCGAATTTTAATTACTTCATTGACACAGGAATTCCAGGTCGATTTATACTTTATTATTATTCCTTAGTTTGGATTAGTTTTTTTCGTGAATGATTTTTTTAATTAGTAAACATAAAGGGCAACCATGTTAAATTCTTTTGAGACGTCTAATAAAATTGAATCTATTTGATTATTATTGTTTAAGCCTTTTGACAGATCATCTATTAGACCAATTGTGTTTCACATTATCTATTTTTCCTAAAGCCGTGTTGATGTTGGCATAGGGCATTATGTTTGTCTTGGTGATTGACTATTATATTATATATTATGTGTTTTAATAATTTACAGGTGATACTAATAAGTGATAAAGGTCTATAATTACAAGAGTATAATTTATCACCTTTTTAAAAAAAAGGGAAATTACGTTAGATAATTTCCAATCCTGGGGAACAAAAACCCTGATTTAGAGAGGCTTGAAAAGAACTACAAGGATTGGGGACAGTTCATTTTTTAATTCTTTAAATTACCTTGCAGGCTATTCATCTGGGCCAGTAGCTTTGTTTATTTTCATGTTTTCTTAGAAGTGTATTTAAACCTATCTCGTCTACAGATATGTTATCAATTTCTTTTCTTTTATTTAAATTTTTATAAAACTTCCTTGTCACCTTAGGCTGAAAATGATGCTGCAAAATATGTAGTGAGAATGTTAGCTTTGGTCTCATTTAAGACATACATATATAAGCATATAAAACATACAAACGAACGTGCGAACACCAGTGTTCACACACACACACAGCGAGAGAGAGAGAGAGAGAGAGAGAGAGAGAGAGGAGAGAGAGAGAGAGAGAGAGAGAGAGAGAGAGAGAGAGAGAGAGAGAGAGAGAGAGAGAGATGCACAGAGAAAACTTCACTCAAATGCATCGATAAAACAACATCTAAATTTATTTCTCAATTCTACAAAGAAAAAAAAACATGAAATACATTGAAATGCGTATACTTCATAGGGCACAACAATTTAATAAGATAAAAATAAGAAAACACACATGCGTAAGATATATCAGGGGTGTACTTAGAATTGTGTGCCGAATTTTGATATAAAACTGACGGGGAAAATGTAATTATCAAATAATATTCAACAACTGTTATATAGTGAAAGGTTCAATCGTTGATCTATGAAGGGGTCAAATGGAGAACATTGAAGGGGTTAAATGGAGAACTGTGAAGGGGTCAAATGGAGAACTGTGAAGGGGTCAAATTGAGAACATTGAAGGGGTCAAATGGAGAACATTGAAGGGGTCAAATGGAGAACATTGAAGGGGTCAAATGGAGAACATTGAAGGGGTCAAATGGAGAAAATGAAGGGGTCAAATGGAGAACTGTGAAGGGGTCAAATGGAGAACATTAAAGGGGTCAAATGGAGAACTGTGAAGGGGTCAAATTGAGAACTGTGAAGGGGTCAAAAGGAGAACATTGAAGGGGTCAAATGGAGAACTGTGAAGGGGTCATATGAATACTATATGTAAACAACTCATCCATCGAACTCAGAGCTCATCAATCGATTATCTGAGTAAGTCTAATGTACGATTATTGGACCTTAGAGCGAAATCATTAACTTATCTATTCTTTAATATTGGCTTACACGAAAAAATACAAAATATAACTAAAACGAAGTTATAATAATATGATACAATGATAATATATCTTTTTTTATCAAATGTTTTATGTACAATTAAATATATAAATATATATACATACATACATATTGTTACGTATATACAATTACGAAGTGCCTTTATAAGGGTGAAACGAATTACATATATTTAATTTTAAGAATAAGTATTTTTAGCCACCAATGCATAAAATCACAAAACGCGTCGAACGTGCTGGCAGCAAACTATAAAATTTCACTAAAATAGGGCAGTAACAGCTTTCTCAATTGTTGTATTTTCAGGATAGGACAAGTGCCCTAGAAGCTTTATCAATAAAAATACAGTTACCTTTACAGTTCGTTTTGGTTACCAAAAACTGTGTTTTGACTTTAAAAAACAAACTCACACATTGTTGAAAATGTCATGACTAGGTGGTTTCATTTTAAATTTTTCATCGTAAGTTGGTTGAATTTTGGTATATCATTTTTTTATTTGACTATAATCAGGCATTTAGACTCATGTCTTGACTGTGATTATAATCAGGGATTTAGATATATAAACATACAATTGTGTGTTGGGTATATATATATATATATATATATATATATATATATATATATATATATATATATATATAATATACCATGGTATATTGAGCTTTTGACTATAAATCCCACCGCGCATAACTCAAAATTAAAGTCTTGAAAGAAATACTGCACCAAAGATAATCCGTTTTGAACGTCCGCGTAAACGTGTTCAATATGATTGTCTGTAGGATTCATTTGTGTTTGAGGGACCAATCGCTATCGATGACCGGACAAAACATCGCCTTTTATTATATAGGAATATACAGTGGTACCTTGAGATACGAGTGTCCTAACAAATGAGTTATTTGAGATACGAGCTGTCTAGCAAGCGAAGGTTTGTTTTGAAATACGAGCGAAATTTGAGATACGAGCACTCTCAGAAACTGACGACCGATGAATTACAAGAGTTACAGTCGCAGCAGCATTCGGGGGTTCTGCAAGAGGTGGAGGAGGTTATCTCTACAAGTGAGATAAAAGAGATCTTGGGAATGTGGGAGAGAGTTTCACAGTTCGTGGAAAAGAAACACCCCGAAAAAGTTGCAACTGGTCGTTCATCGGAGCTATTTAATGACACTTACCTAACTCAATTCCACAGCAATGTGAGAGGGAGGAAGAAACAAACCTCCTCGGACAGTTTTTTTGTTTGTTTGTTCTGAATCCGGCGAAAAAGGCAAAAACAAAAAAACAAAAAACCCAGTGAAGAGAGGATAGCAGTGACTAAAATTAAGCATACAGTAGCAACTAAGTTGTGTTTAAGTTATATTTAAGTGACCAAAATGCAAATATGTATGTACACTTTATAAAACCAGTTTATTTTACATTCTCTTTTATTATCTTTTTATACTATATTTGTCATTTATAAATATATTTTACTTATTCGAAATCACGTAACCAAAACAATTAGAGGTAGCAAATTTTTGGGCTGGAACGGATTAATGACATTTCAATTAATTTCAATGCCAAAAATTGCTTTGAGATACGAGCAAATTTATATACGAGCAAGGTTACGGGACGCATTAAAATCGTATCTCGAGGTATCACTATATATATATATATATATATATATATATATATATATATATATATATATATATTATATATATATATATATATATATAAGGGCTGCAGAAATTAAAGATTACATTGATCGATTACAATTTACTAGATACGACCCGTGGCGTAGTATACGCCACAGACTTGCTCATAGATCGCTGGCGTATTGATGGTCTCAAGACATGGCGCACTGCGGATAGCGAGTGTCAGCTATGTTCGGGAAAAAAAGCGAAAAAGAACGGGCACAAACATACTAACCGATTTCGCGACTCGCAACTTAACAGAATCTATAGATGCGTTATAAGAATATAATTAAAAGAAATTAATCGATTAAATTTTTCCCGATGATTCGAAACAATATTTTTTATCAGTACCATCCCTAAAATATATATATATATGTTACAGGCAAAGTGTGAAATTAAGGCATTCTATAGAATGCCTAGGCAATGTATAGATTGCCTGATGGTTTCAGGCAAAGTATGAAATGATTGCTATTTCATACATTGCCTAGGCATTCTGTAGAATGCCGAGTTGTCGTCCGGCAAAGTATGTAGTTGACCTACCCCCGACATTTTTCAAGCCACTGAAGTTGGCAGTGGCGCTTTGGTCGTTGTTTGATGATGGCGTTCGAAGCCTGTAAGTGTTGAAATTAATTGTAAGACAGCTTTTAGCCGGTACGAGGTTCCACTACCAAATCAAAGACAATTTTGCCAAAATTCTTCTCACGACGTCCGTTTATATCAGTGGTTCCCAAACTTTTTTTACCCGTGGACCCCTTTTATAGTCAAAACTTGCCCACGGACCCCCAAGTGAAAACGCTACATAAATGTATAGTATACAAATTTACTAATTTAAAAAACAACATTTTGTTGAAGAATTATTTATTTAAATTAAACTTGTTAAATTTAAAAAAAAATTAATGACTTGGATGAACTCGATGAGATTTTAATAATTTTATGAGTGTATTAATGTCCGACTCAATGTTTGTGAGTAGCAAACACAAATCCCCACGACCACTAATTTCTTGCCGGTTTCTTTTGTTTGTGATGTGGTTCATGACGTCACTGAATCCACGTTCTTCCAAACAGGAAGACGGGAAAGCTGTCAACAACTTTTGTACAATAACCCATAATGCAGGATATAAAATTTGGGTCTCTTTTTTTGTAACCATAATTTGTGGTATCATTTTTCAAAAATTGGTTTAAGTTCCTCATTTGTGGATAATTCAATAAGTTGCTTCTGTATTAGTATGGATTCATCTATGTCTGGGATCTGTTCTGAGTTTGTCCCCGAGCAAAAGGGTTCAACACCCAGTCGGGAATATCAAAGTGAAGAATTTCTTCAAATCGTTGGTTCAGGTCTGCATGAAGAGCCGTTAAGTGTTGACAGTAGGCAAGCAAATCTTCATATCTATTTTTGCAATTTCGAAAGATTTGGAATCTGAGAACATTCTCCTCTCCCCAAGTTTTGCTAATACAGAAAAAGTTTTGCAACAAACGCAAATATTACGCTTTTAGTTTTATGAAATTTAATGTCACCTTGTAGTTTCAAATTAGTTTCGTTAAATTTGGCAAACAAATCTGTCATGTAGCTATGTCATTTTTTAGTTAATTAAATTTTGTCTCAAATCATTGTCTTTGCCTTCCAGGAATTCCAGCACTGAATCAAAGAGAGTATAAAATTGATTTAAACATGCACTTTTAGATAACCAACGTACGTCTGTGAGAAGTGGTAAACAATTATAGTCTTCATCATTTTCCAAACAAAGTTTAGCAAATAATATCTCATTGAAGGAATCCTTTTGATTTTAGTAACTGCTCTAATGACATAATCTAGTGATCCATGCAAACGTTCACTAAGATTTTTACAACTAAATGATGTCGATGAATGACACAATGCAATGAACATACATGTGGTACAGTTTGTTTTCAGTATGCCAGAAAGCCTCGGTATCTTCCTACCATTGCCGGAGCACCGTCAGTAGCAACAAAAATGATATTAGTCAAGAGTATAGCTTTTTCATCGAAAAATATTTTTAATTCAATAAATAATATTTCACCTTTCGTATCTGTTTCCAAATATTTAACAAAACAAACAGTTTTTTGGGCAAAATTGTTCTTCTTTTACAAATTTTACATGAGCTAAAAGTAAAGCCTAGTTTCCTGGTAAAGTGGACTCGTCTAGCTGTAGAGACAATTCAGATGTTTTTAAGTAATCACATAAAGAATTTTCAACACACTGAGCCATTTCGTTAATCCTTCTTTGGACTGAATTATTGCTCAGTGGATTTCTTTTTGTGATGTCGAAACCTGGTTTGTGCAACACAGTGCTTATCACCTCACTTACAGCTGGTAAAACAAGTTCTTCACTATTCGTGTGTGGCTTTCCAGACTTTGCAATCAATAAAGAAATGTTATAAGACGCACGCAGTCCATCGTCATCTCACTTAGATGTTGTCCCTATGAGTTGTTGAAGTGATGGTATTTTCAAATATGTTTCTTGGACTGCTTCGAAAAAATCGTTAAATCTTTATCTTTGTTATCACTATGGATTTTCATTAAATGTTTCTTAAGCTTGGAAGATTTCATAGAATAATTCGGCAAAGTTTTTTTTTGACAGAAGACACATTGGTGAAATACTATTTCCTGGTGATGAAATAAAGCCCTACTTCAAATATTCAACACTGTACTGTCTACAATTTTTGTTCGGATCACTCATCTTTTCAAAAGGGCACAAACATATAAAAAAAAGTCTATATAAATGTTTTATTTGAAACGGTTACTTAACTATTAATTATCAACGTTTTTCAATGGAATGCTGCAGTAAAACCCTTTAGAATTATTTGATGTGAGACGGAAGGATACAATTCTATTTAATTTTTTTTTCAAAAACTTACGATCCCTTTGTGAGTTTTATTATTTTTTAAAAATTAACTTTAAGGTATTACTATATTGAAAATGTGAAACATATTGTTTTCAAAAGATATAAACTGTATCAAATATTAAATATATTTACGTTCAAAAGTAAACTATCTGATAACAACACAAAATTCAACGTTATCAAAACTTCCAACCAACAATATTAAACTTCTTTTAGCCTAATATTGGGAAAATTAGTTTATACACTTCGTATCAGCATTACATAAAGATAAATTGTCGATTGAATGTAGGACTCTAAAAAATGTTATCATAATATATTTTAAATATTTTTAAATATTATTTTGCTTTCTCTCTAAAAAGGTGTTTGGTCAAATTTTGAATTTTAGAAAAAGACTTTTTGCTGACTCTATCATGTATTTTTAATCGTCCAATCATATCAAATGTATTATCAATGGAAAGCTGTCGGTAAGTCATAAAAGATAAATATGACTTACCGACACGTCAAAATTTACCCAACCCTGCAATCATCGTCATTTCCGTTAAATGATTGTATTTTTATGACCTAGATATAGTATAAGGGTCTCCGCCTTTCTCACGCATCAAAATTGACATACCATTCAAATAACCAAGCATTTTGAATTGGTTACAGCAGTAGAAATATCGTACTTTTTTCTTTTTCTAGGTCAAACAACTTTATTTCACTCAGGATCTAAAAATCGCTACTACAGTATTCATTGTTCTTTATTTTTATTTCCGTAATAATTAAAAATAAAACATAATTTTATTATTTTTATACAAAACCTTGTGCGGACCCCCTGACGTTGTTCAGGGACCCCCAAATCAATTTTAATTTTCCACGGACCCCCTGAACGGTTCCGCGGACCCCTGGGGGTCCGTAGGGACCACTTTGGGAACCACTGGTTTATATCATCCGGCTGAGATTCCACAGACGTTCTCCCATAACGTTTCCCTTTGGATTGCTGTGTGACCATGTCGGAAGAGAATGTAGTGCTAGGACAGGAATCACGCCATGTTGACATGCAACAACGGTTCTACGATGAGTTATCTAAAGTAAGAGCGTTTTTTAAAAAAAAACCCGAAACTGTTAAGAAAAATTGGTGGATGATGTGAAAATGGCTAAGACCACCATTAAGTAAGAACCACGGAAACCATGGCTAGTGAAACACTATGATGCCATGATTTTGGAAAATAAGAGTAAGTTGATCTACCCTGTTAAAGAAGGCGTGAGTGCGATTCTGTTTTAAGTCGCGGACTCCGAGTTATTTGACGTACTTCCTAAGGTCCATTTGGCTATCGGTTATGGAGTACGGGACAGAGTGTTGAAAGAACGTTCCCCAAATACAAGAGTGCTACCCGTCATGATATTTAACTGTATATTAACCTTAGTAAACCTTGCTAGAAAAAAACCAACAAGGCGTTGAAAAAGGCATTGTGGCATTTTTCTGAATTCAACTATCGTTGCTCTATTTTGTATTACTTCCACTTTAAAATACGTAATTATCAATAAAGTCTTTTGTTGTGCTCTTTTTATACTTTGCCTAAACGAAATCCGGCATTCTATAGAATGCCTAGACAAAGTATGCAACAGTTTTACAAATTTCATACTTTGCCTGAAACCATCAGGCATTCTATACATTGCCTGATTTTACACATTGCGAGTAACATATAATAAATACAGGATGTCATGATGTTAAGTTGAGTGGATACCACAGGACACCATGATGTTAAGTCTGATGTGTGGATATCACAGGATGGCATGATGTCAATCTGATGTGTGGATATCACAGGACGACATGATATCAATCTGATGTGTGGATATCACAGGACGGCATGATATCAATCTGATGTGTGGATATCACAGGACGGCATGATATCAATCTGATGTGTGGATATCACAGGACGGCATGATGTCAATCTGATGTGTGGATATCACAGGACGGCATGATATCAATCTGATGTGTGGATATCACAGGACGGCATGATGTCAATCTGATGTGTGGATATCACAGGACGGCATGATGTTAATCTGATGTGTGGATATCACAGGACGGCATGATGTCAATCTGATTTGTGGATATCACAGGACGGCATGATGTCAATCTGATGTGTGGATACCACTGGATGGCATGATGCCAATCTGATGTGTGGATATCACAGGATGGCATGATGTCAATCTGATTTGTGGATATCACAGGACGGCATGATGTCAATCTGATTTGTGGATATCACAGGACGGCATGATGTCAATCTGATTTGTGGATCTCACAGGACGTCATGATATCAATCTGATGTGTGGATATCACAGGATGGCATGATGCCAACCTGATGTGTGGATATCACAGGACGGCATGATGTCAATCTGATGTGTGGATATCACAGGATGGCATGATGTCAATCTGATGTGTGGATATCACAGGACGGCATGATGTCAATCTGATGTGTGGATATCACAGGAAGGCATGATGTCAATCTGATGTGTGGATATCACAGGATGGCATGATGTCAATCTGATTTGTGGATATCACAGGATGGCATGATGTCAATCTGATTTGTGGATATCACAGGACGGCATGATGTCAATCTGATGTGTGGATATCACAGGATGGCATGATGTCAATCTGATGTGTGGATATCACAGGACGGCATGATGTCAATCTGATTTGTGGATATCACAGGACGGCATGATGTCAATCTGATGTGTTGATATCACAGGACGGCATGATGTCAATCTGAAGTGTGGATACTGCAGGAGATTACTAATTCTGTGATTACATTTTTTATCACAAGTCGAACATCTTCCTAAAAACGCTCCAGAGAGAATGGGTTGATCCGTTTTATTTACGATCATTAAATCAATTTCATTGTCCACCACAATGTTGATCAGTATCTCCACGGATAAAGTTATCTCTAAACGTTTTATGAAACATTGCGCCACTATTCCACATTTTCTATGTTCCAGAAGACGTATGTAAGTAGAACTTTACTTATACAGTGCGACACCGTTAAGTCGCGGTCATTCGGGTCGATCGCGACTTATTTGAATCGCGATTTATCGTCACATATTATCTGTTTGTTTTGCACCTTTTTGAATTCTCTCAATTATATTAAGTTTTGACACGATATTATTAAGCCTTTAGCTTATGTGTTGGTTTTCCAGCTCTTTTGAAAATGACATTTAAAAAAAAATAATTTTCAACAAGTAACTACCACGTCAAACAGAGAAATTAAGGCACGGGAAAATCATGTATACTTATTATTTATTGCTATGTTACGTCACAAAATTTGAAAGCCACTGAACTACCGCGACTTAAACGATTTCGCGAAATAACGAAGCGCGACTTAATGCACAAATTGAATTGTTTGAAAATAATTTGAAATGGTATAGAGCAGTGCTTCTCAAAATGGTGGTTAGCGGACCGTTTCCGGTCCATGGGCCATCCGCTGCTGGTCCGCAGAAGTTCTCAAAACAGGACAGAAAAAAAAATGTTCAGTGTAGGGAAAATAGTTCACCGGTCCCTGTCTGGTGCAATGGGAAAAGTTCCTGCATGTCCACCATTCTAAAAAGTTTGCGAACACTGGTTTAGAGCACTAACGTATTACTACATTCAACCATGTCGTAGAGGAAAGGAAGAAAACGGGATTTTTTAAAAGCAATAAGCCACCATGGAGAAGAAAAGAACAGATTTGCACTAAGCCATATAAAGGGGATAAAAGAATCGGTTTATTATAGAGATGCTTATGTCAGACTGAGAGTAAATGGATTACGTGGCCCCTTTGTAGGAAATGCCAGCGAAAGCTTTGTCATTTCTAAAACCGGAAAACGTCATAGCTCAATAAGTAATGTTCTATTTTTAGATTACATATTAGGGGAACAATGTTTTACAGCATAAATAAGGTCGAATCACTATGTTCTCAAATTTGTTAGCATACTAATATTACAAAACTGTTTTTCCTGTTTAAATCCTTTATATTAACTCGTGGTGTCTGTTTGAACCCTTGATTGCTTGCTTGATTGTCGGTCGCCAAAACTTTGGATCGATTTTTAACCCACTTCCTCGTAAGCTAGCAAGCTGAAATTTAGCAAGCAGTTTCGTGGCGATGATAAAAACTATGTATCAAAATTTCAGATCGATCGCATGTACTGTAATTAAATTATTGAAGTTTTAGATTTTTTTTTATTTCTATGTTTATTTTTTGAGATAGAGTGTCGCGGTGCGTATTATATTTAACAACCTTTCTGTCGCGCAATAAGGTGCGTATTTTATTGACAACACTTTTTATAAACATATTCCTGATCGGTGCGCATTATGTTAAACATGTTTTACGACACAACTGCAATTTTGTATTTTTGGATGGTCTTGCGCTGCGTATTATAATGAACATTCTTTTAGTTACATCTAGTACATAAAGGATTTATAGTGAAAAACTTGTTTTTTTACGGGTTTTTTTTTATTCAAGCACAATAAGCTGTCCTAAGTTGACGGAGAATTAACAAATAGCTGATAAGATACTTCCTTCTCAATATACCTAAATTTACATTTTGACTCGCATCTTTAATAAAATTTTATGAAATTCGTCCATAAAAAGACCCGTATAGTTTTATTAAAAGATTTCCGCCATGTTATGACAAGGCCTATAACATGATTTTTGATATGGTTATGAGTATCAGTAGTAACACACAACTCTAGCTAGATATGTTATATCAGGGGGTCGGGAAACTTTTTGTCTCAGAGAGCCATTAACACCACATATTTTAAAAAGTAATTCTGTGAGAGCCATACATTATGTTTAAAACCCAAAAATTCAAGTAAATGTGTGCATTTTGTGTAAGACGTCACGCGGTTTTGGTCGCTTTTTCGCTCCCCCTCCCCCTCGTCACAAAAACTTAGACCCCCAATATGACGTCACAAAGCTTTACCTCCCCTCCCATAGAAGCCGTATTTTTTCGTTCAAAATTTAATATCGTAAAACGCGTGAAGCCATTTAAAACGTCATTGAATAAATGTAAGATATCAAATATTTCAGTGGGAATTTTATTTAAAGTTCCGCGTTTTCTGATGCGACGTCACATTTCTTAAAGACCTCCCCTCGTCACATATCCTAACAAATGTGTTACCTCCCCCTTTTCTTATTTAGGTGCGTGACGTCATTTATGGATGGCCCTTAATTTCAACACTAAAATTACAATAACTATGTCTCTGAATTCTTTTTAATAACTTTGTTATGCTGTTGCTAATCAATAAGGAGTACTTCTTCCCATTAATGCGCCTTATGTTGCAGCATGGCTTTGCTGATAGCTTTGTAGTCTAGTTGATACGTGGTAAGGTTAGGCTTCATGCAGACGTGGAGACTTATATATATATATATATATATATATATATATATATATATATATATATATATATATATATATATATATATATATATATATATATATGCGCAATTAATATGTAGATCAAAGTGGTCTGAACAATTTCGTTTTACTTCGAATATTTGTCTGCGAGCCATATGCAACCATCAATAGAGCCACATCTGACTCGCAATCCATGGTTTTCCGACCCCTGTGTTACATTCTCTGTAGGTCTTAAATCATGTCTAAAAAAAATTTTGCCTCCCAATTTTTACCTGTCTGTGGACCTTGAAAACTATTGTAATTCAAATTCTTCATTTTCATTATTAGGGTTTGGGTCACGTGGTCTTATAATAAATGACTTTTGAATATTTTTCTTGACCTCATTTCTACCTCTGCAATAGCCACGTAGCCTTCTAGAAATGCCCGCTCCGCTGTAAATGATCGGGTTGCAGTATGAGTTCAACGGCGTGAAAACAATCACCAACCACGCGTAGACGTTAGAACTCACTCCGTAGTCACCGAATATCGACAGCACGCCGAAGATGACTATGGACGCCCAACTGATGAAGTGAGTGGTGGCGATGAATATCAGCTGTTGGCGGATTCTGGCGTCATCGCGTCTTCTCCTAGCGCTCCTATACACGTTTGGGGATCTTGTCACAGAACACGTGGAATAAATAAATATGGCGAGCTGGCCAAAGATTAAACATAACACAATTAATGAATTGAAAACAAGAAATATTGCTAAGGAATACGGCCCCCAAGCGGACAGGTGTTTTGTTGTGAAAGGTAAAGCCAGACACAGGGCGTTTGACGAGTGGACGAGAGACTCGAGGTTCAGGTGAGGAAGTGAGGCTAAAATTAACGCCGCCAACCAAGAGGCTGCAACCGTCGCTAGAAGAACGTCTTTTTTAAAAAAAGTGACCACCAAAAGGATAACGGACAATGAGAAACCTTTCTAATGTTATCCAACAAACAGTGATGTTGGAACTTAAGAATGAAAATGTCGCCAGGTATCCGGCAAAAGCACAGATATGACCCTGTCGCCAGGTATCCGGCAAAAGCACAGATATGACCCTGTCGCCAGGTATCCGGCAAAAGCACAGATATGACCCTGTCGCCAGGTATCCGGCAAAAGCACAGATATGACCCTGTCGCCAGGTATCCGGCAAAAGCACAGATATGACCCTGTCGCCAGGTATCCGGCAAAAGCACAGATATGACCCTGTCGCCAGGTATCCGGCAAAAGCACAGATATGACCCTGTCGCCAGGTATCCGGCAAAAGCACAGATATGACCCTGTCGCCAGGTATCCGGCAAAAGCACAGATATGACCCTGTCGCCAGGTATCCGGCAAAAGCACAGATATGACCCTGTCGCCAGGTATCCGGCAAAAGCACAGATATGACCCTGTCGCCAGGTATCCGGCAAAAGCACAGATATGACCCTGTCGCCAGGTATCCGGCAAAAGCACAGATATGACCCTGTCGCCAGGTATCCGGCAAAAGCACAGATATGACCCTGTTGCCAGGTATCCGGCAAAAGCACAGATATGACCCTGTCGCCAGGTATCCGGCAAAAGCACAGATATGACCCTGTCGCCAGGTATCCGGCAAAAGCACAGATATGACCCTGTCGCCAGGTATCCGGCAAAAGCACAGATATGACCCTGTCGCCAGGTATCCGGCAAAAGCACAGATATGACCCTGTCGCCAGGTATCCGGCAAAAGCACAGATATGACCCTGTCGCCAGGTATCCGGCAAAAGCACAGATATGACCCTGTCGCCAGGTATCCGGCAAAAGCACAGATATGACCCTGTCGCCAGGTATCCGGCAAAAGCACAGATATGACCCTGTCGCCAGGTATCCGGCAAAAGCACAGATATGACCCTGTCGCCAGGTATCCGGCAAAAGCACAGATATGACCCTGTCGCCAGGTATCCGGCAAAAGCACAGATATGACCCTGTCGCCAGACTTCATCAAACAAGGCGTAGTCGTTAAAGTAGTATAAATTGGCAAATGAAATAATTGCCATATATGTTGCCATTAGCAGATCTGAAATAGAGAGTATAATGACCAGTATACCGTAGTTCTTCTTATACCGGTCCGAGTCCAGAATTACTCTATATATTAGAACAATGACATTAGCAGCGAAGGAAACCACGGCCACAAACCAAAGAAGGTATGTTTGAAATGGGTCGGCAATGAGCTTCTCGCATGAGGAGATAGAGCCCAAAGGAGAGTGGCAGACCTCTGCAGGTATGCCAGGTAAAGCTGATCCTACGAGATGAGGGCAACATAAAATATTATTGTCTGTAAAAAAGAAATCCTTTATCTTCAGGTGACGAAGTTTTTTTACGGCAACTGAGGCATTGAATTTAGTTTGTTGAATATTTAAATAATTCAAAGTCGCAATTTTGAACAGGAAGTCGAATCTGTGAATTCTGGTGTTTTTTAAATTAAGATAAATCAAATAGTGATAGTATTTTTGAAATACTTCCAAATCAAGAAATGAAATGCTTGTATCAGAAATATCCAAAGACATAATCTGTTTTGATCTAATGCTATAAAATTCTAATTCAATAAGGTCCAAATTATTAGATAAGTTAAGAAATTTTAAATTATTAAACATCGTAATGTCTCCAGCATTGCGCAGTTTATTTAAATTGTTTTGACTTAAGTCTAATAGATAAGCATCCGTTGTCATGTTATGAATAAATATTTTATTCAGATCTTCCACAGCACACGATGATAGGTGTAACTCTGTTAGATGTTCTAAGACCAACGGTTTAACCACAGCGCTTAGATTCAGCCCATTTAAATTTAAAAATTTTGTATTGATTTGAAATATGTCCAAACGTGTTATTGTCTTTTCTAAATCAGAAACCTCAACCGCATCGCCTAAGCACGTCATTCCTGTGACACAAACTTTATTTGTCTGGTTACTTTCACACTCTATTGGTTTGTAAGAACCACAGAACTTTTCGTCTCTACTATTGAGGCAGTCGCTGCGACCATTACATACGTGGGTGAAGAGTAAAAAATCGTCTTCGGAACACGGGAAAAGTAAAGATTTCTGAAATCCGTGTAACTTAATATCATTTCTGCTATAGATGAACTTGGGAGTAACGACATCAAATTTGGCATCAGCCATGGATTCACTTATTTGTCTATAATCCCGATTATTCGACTGGTATCCAGGCAGGTCTTTAGTTTGGGTGCTATCCATCAAATTATTGCTAACTGCACACATTAATTCAATTGGGTTGCATTCATGGATGTTAATAGAGCTTTCCTCGTTCATAATTTCATCCACCCCTGCGCAATTTTCTCCTGATGTCTTGCATCCATTGTCCACTGACATCGTGCGATGTAAAATACCTGTGGAAGGTCACAACCAAATGAAATGAACATTAAAAAAATTAAGTTTAAAACTTAACATGATAAAAAATACATAACATGTTTTTCTCAGGTAACAGCTAGTGAGGCAAAAATGACAGTAAAACACCACCATCCCGTTCGATGCGTGGTATTTTCTTTTAAATTTTTTTTATAAAATGACTAGCTATGCTATATATATAACTGTGTTGTTTTTTACGTCTATTGAGTATACATAGAGTACGTCACGCTCCAAAGGGGGGGGGAGGGGTGTAAGAAAGTGTGACAGTTTGTGACAGAGGGAGGGGGTCAGGCCATGTGTGATGTCACACATTTATTTTTTTATATATATTTTTCTAATCTTTTTTAATAATATTTTTAGTAGAATTTAAATAGCTTATAAATAATTTTCAAAATTTTTTTGAAACATTTGAATTAGATTTATGTCAAAATAGCATGAAATGCTTATCTCCTGAATGTGTTGTTTGATCAATCTGAATTGGATGCAGCAGGATTAATATAAGGATCAGTAATGGTTTGTTAATCATGTTCGCACCAGCCAGTATATCACTCAACTTGTGAAATATCAGGACATAAAATGTTGCGACAACGTACGAAGGTCATATTTCAACGTTTTACCACCAAACAACTAATTAACTTAGAGCTTCAGAAAGAGCAGATGCAGATTCTTATAAATTTCCTTCCTTGTTTGTGGCAAAAACTCTCAAATTTGATGACATTATGCCGAGATCAACAGGAGTTTTCAAAGTACAACCATATGATCTTTATTGTCCATCTTTGCAGACCAGCTTACTTGATCGAATTTGCAAAGTATGTCACTAATATTTTGCCTCACAAACAATGTTGAAAAAACATGTAGGACAACACAGAGCTCGGGCTCAGGAGAATGTGCCCAACCAAACTGTTCAAGAATCAACTCAGATAAAACGCATCCGTTCTTTGAGAATCGCTTCTAGAAGGCAAAGAGAGCCCATGGCAGTTATTGCCAGAAGATAAAATGCACATACAGAGGCTGTTGAGTGGCTAGATGAGGACGAGTTGATCTGTCTGCAATTATCCTGCCAGGAAATGATGATGGTGAAAGATTGATGTCAGTCATAACCTATGGCGGATTAAAGGGGGGGCTGAAAGGGCTAAAGCCAGGGGCCCCCAATGATTTAGGGGCCCCCAAATTTAGTATATTTTATAATAAAAATGGACAAATGTTTACACGAATCACTGAAAATATGATAAATTAATAAAATCGTATCTATTATTATTATTATTTATCTGATCTCTATTCCAATACGATAGTCTTAAAATAGTTAAAGGAAAAACCAGATTTGATAGTCTCATAAAGAGTAATTATTAAAGAATATTAGTTATATATCTTAAATTGACAGATTTTTCATCGTGGTCTAATCGGAAGCATATAGGCTTCTGGTGCCAGCGGTCGCGGGATCGATTCCCCGGTGGGATGTGGCACTTAAAAATAAAATTCAATTGTCTTTTACACTCAATTTTATTTTATGATATCGGCAAACAGTTTTTTCTTAGTTTTCTGTTTTTTTTTCCATGAATAATCTTTTTGGCTGAATAGTTACAAGTTACAGTCTTATATTGAACTTGAACTTGAACTATCCCTTAACCCGTTGTTGGATCGTGAACTGCTCACTAACACACGCCATTTGTCCCGGTCCTGTGCTGCCCTTTGAGAGTCGCTGAATGACAGGCCGGTCCACTCTTTGATATCGTCCTCCAATCTTTTCTTTTGTCTGCCTCTTTTCCTTCCTCCCTGGACTTTGCCTTGCAATATAGTTTTTGCGAGACCTCCATTTCTTGTCACGTGTCCGTACCATCGTAATTTCCCCTTTTTAATTGATGTGAGTAGGTCCTCGTAGGGGCCAATGACAGTACTTATTGTGTTGCGGGCCGCTTCGTTTGTGATGTGCCCTGTGTAGGGGATGTTCAATATCTTTCTGAAACATCTCAGCTCCAGCGCATTGATTCTTCTTTGGAGGTCTGCAGTGAGCGTCTTATATTAGCTGCTAGCCATCATTTTATCTAAAGGTACACTGGCTGGATAGGGCCTCAGTTTAAATTGCAGCCAGGGGCCCCGTGCAGTCTTAATCCGCCCCTGGTCATAACTATGGATGAACACTTCACCTCACCGTTGTAAGAGGATGTTCAGTGAATATTTTTGAATTAAACATAAGTCACAGGACTATTATAAACATATTCAATATAGCACACGAGTTGGTCACATAATTTGTCAATTTAGTCTTTTTTTAGTCAAATTGTTTTATTTCCTTTTTATTATTTAACTCACTGGGTGAGGTCAAGTTTCGCTAATCTACTTCTTATCTTGTGTCAATAGATTGCATAATCGGAAGATTATCTAAAACTTGACTCATCCATTGTAAATGAAAAGGAATCAGATAAATGATGTGTATTATAAAATTGTCAAGTCTAATTTTTGCCATTTTTGTTTTCAAATTCGATCTAGATTGAGTTACTGTTTCATTGAATAACTATGACAACTGTTGACAATTAACTATTCTACTATTAAAGTCATTTTAATAATCTGATAGTTTTTTTAAATAGGGGTGTACCGGATTTCCGCTCCAGCGGCAGCAAATCCGGAATCTGGCTATTTTTACAAATCCGGCTTCGGCTCCGGCAGGATTTCACTTCATAAATCCGGCTGGCCGGTAGAGCCATAATTTATATATATTCATAATGGCTCCAGCAAATCCGAAATCCGGCCATTTAAACAAATCTGACTCCGGCTCAAGGTGGATTTCACCTCATAAATCCGGCCACATCCGGCTCAAGCCAGATTTCAAAATTTTGATTCCTGTACATCCCTACTTTAAAGTGGAAATTTTATATTTTAATACTGTTTAATAGTGAAGTGTATTTTAAGTATTAAATTAAATAATTTATGGAGCCACTCACATTTGTATACAAGGAGCCACTCATAGTTGTATACAAGAAGCCACTCATAATTGTATACAAGGAACCACTCATGGTTGTATATATATATATATATATATATATATATATATATATATATATATATATATATATATATATATATAGTTATGCTAAATATATAAAAGAAGGATCATTAGGATCATTTGAAATTAACGATTAATTAATTGATGAATTGTTTACAATTTTATCAATTTAATTTTAATTGATCGATTAAAATTCGAATAAAATTTTAGATAATATTTCTAATATTTGTTTCTCCAATTTATTGATTATTTATATTTTTTGTTACTTGCATACTTTTCCCTCGTAATATTATTATTTATTTAGACGTGCATACGTAAACAAAAAGTTTTTATCTTCCTTATTTATTGCATAACAGAGCGAATTTGCTGTGTTACATCACAAAATTTTGGAATAATGGAATGCCCGCGACTTAACCGATTTCGCGAAAAATTGAATCTTAACTAAACGAGATTTTCATATGCGTTATAAAAATATACTTATTCGAAATTTATCGCTTAATTGATACAATTTTTTCACGATTAACGTAACATATATTTTTAAACAGTAACAGCCCTAATTTAAATCTTTAGGACAAGTTTAAAATAATTGTTTTTAAAAAAGTTATAACTTGTTTCTCAACAGTAAACTACAGAACACTGTAATTACAAATCTTTGACTTTAGCAAACGAATCAAAACCACGAAAAAGGTGCTCAAACACAGTGAACACTGTACTTACCCAAACAGATCCAAAGTAGCCACATTTGTGACGCCATAATTTCTTTCACAATAATCAAACAAGTATCACAATATTGAACTCAACGATTTTAAGTGGCAAAATACTAATTTATGGAAATAAAACGATTTTTTTTAACAACAAAAAATCTGTAGTAGAAAACTCGTTTTAAAATTCTTAATTATAATCCAGACAGACTGAACAAATTGTTTGTACTGAATTTATCTAACTTTTGATGGAGAATGAGGATTTTTGAAATTATGAATCACTTATTTCCGTGATGCAATTAGCTGTTGCCAGGACACCACAGAAGTGATCGTGATTAAAACAAAGGCAGATAATATAGAGCCCGGGTATGGACGTAGCCAATGGCCAACAGGCAATACAAGTTTATACCAAGCAGACACGTCAGGTGCCTTTAAATTTTGATTTGAGAAAGTAAGTTATAAAAAAATTGATTGCCCGCCAACTTGACTGTTTTGGCGGTATCGAATAGATCGTAATTGGACTGCTTTATCGATACTAGATTCGTTCAAATAAATCTGCACTGTAATAGTTGCTTATCTCAAAATCAATAGGAACTCTTATTATGTAAAATATATACAGAGTGATAAAAGTGAATTGACTTATACTTTTAGAAAACTCATGAGACACAGGGAACAGTCAGTGGCGTTGCGGAGGGGGAAAATTCCCTGGCGGCACTTTGTTAGGGGCGGCTAATTCCTCGTCATTAATTAGCTATTATAAGAAATATTGAAAATATATAATGAAAATTTTAAAAATAAAGTGGAACTTTTATCAAAATAAAATAAAGCTGAATAAAAAATTGATAATAGAACTGAAAATCCCCGTAAAAAACCAAGTTTTTGACTATTAATCCTTTATATACGAGACATAACTAAAAGAAGGTTCATTAAAATACGCAAAGCACGACAAACCAAAAATTCAAATTTTAGTTATGTCTCAAATATATAAAGGATTTATAGTAAAAAAAAACAAACTTCTACAGTCCGACTGCTAAAATTCAGCTCGATTTGATCACGGGAAAAGGGTTATAAAAACATATTTAATATAGTCTACACCGCGAGACAGATTAGAAATTAATAGCATTTACATTTACAGATCGGGAATATATTTTTAAAAGGTATCGTCAATATAATACGCACCGCACTCTAGCACAAAAATTAACATGCTACATAGAGATAAATAGAGATAATAAAAAAAGTCATGAATTTAAATACACTAAATTCGATAAATGTGAATTTTTATCAGGGCACGAGTCTGCTTGCCAATTTGCAGCTCGCTAGCACACTGGAAAGTGGGTTAAAAGTCGATCCAATGTTTTTTCGGCAAACAATCAAGGCACCAATCAAGCAAACGCCACGAGTTAATATAATCTGCTGAATCATATTTATTATATAAATAAATTATTCCTGCCATATTATGTTATGAAAATGTGTATTGTAACAAGTACCCTTTAAAAATTGTGAAAAATAAATGTAATGTAGGCAAACTCAACAAACTTAAAAGTAAGGTAACAGTTGACTATCAAACTATTTAGTCTTTAATATGTATTTTTTTTATAGCTTTTTAGTAAAATCGATATCTCTGGTGAAAGGTGTGGTAGGGGTAGGAGGCGAACTCATGGACGCCCTGTTTATTTTTGTGTGTGTGTTCTGCCTAATTGCAGCTGTTACCAGGTGCACATTTTAATTTCTTGCACCAATTAGCGCCAGACTTTTCTCCTTTTTTATGTTAAGAATTTGTATATGTTCAATAACAGTCAAATATGTTTTTCGGGCCCTATAATGGAAAATCAACCCGCTGCTGCGGCTTGCAAGACTATGTTACTATGTTACCCGGGTCCTCTTTCTTCTTTTATACTCTTTCGGGTAATACCCATACAGGTGCTCATTTTTTTAAAATGGATATTTACCTTGCGATTTAGTTGAAAATTGTATGTTAATATCAAAGTGTCTAACTTAATATATTTTACAAAAAATCCCCACACACGCTCTTTATATTGCAGAAGATTCTTGCGACTTGCGATATTGTAAGAACTCACATACCATGCCGGTCAGTTTGCCAGTGACACATCATTACCAGGCCACGCCGGTCTGTTGGCCAGTGACACAGCGTTCCCAGGCCATGCCGGTCAGTTGGCCAGTGACACAGCATTACCAGGCCACGCCGGTCTGTTGGCCAGTGACACAGCGTTCCCAGGCCATGCCGGTCAGTTGGCCAGTGACACAGCATTCCCAGGCCATGCCGGTCAGCTGGCCAGTGACACAGCGTTCCCAGGCCATGCCGGTCTGTTGGTCAGTGACACAGCATTCCCAGGCCACGCCGGTCTGTTGGTCAGCGACACAGCGTTCCCAGGCCATGCCGGTCAGTTGGCCAGTGACACAGCATTCCCAGGCCATGCCGGTCAGCTGGCCAGTGACACAGCGTTCCCAGGCCATGCCGGTCTGTTGGTCAGTGACACAGCATTCCCAGGCCACGCCGGTCTGTTGGTCAGCGACACAGCGTTCCCAGGCCATACCGGTCAGTTGACCAGTGACACAGCGTTCCCAGGCCATGCCGGTCAGTTGGCCAGTGACACAGCATTCCCAGGCCATGCCGGTCAGCTGGCCAGTGACACAGCGTTCCCAGGCCATGCC
This sequence comes from Ampullaceana balthica, assembly GCA_944989445.1. Lineage (NCBI taxonomy): Eukaryota > Metazoa > Mollusca > Gastropoda > Lymnaeidae > Ampullaceana > Ampullaceana balthica. The sequence goes on along the minus strand of CALYLW010000443.1, from coordinate 669,153 downwards.
GGTCTGTTGGTCAGTGACACAGCATTCCCAGGCCACGCCGGTCTGTTGGTCAGCGACACAGCGTTCCCAGGCCATACCGGTCAGTTGACCAGTGACACAGCGTTCCCAGGCCATGCCGGTCAGTTGGCCAGTGACACAGCGTTCCCAGGCCATGCCGGTCAGTTGGCCAGTGACACAGCGTTCCCAGGCCACGCCGGTCTGTTGGCCAGTGACACAGCGTTCCCAGGCTATGCCGGTCAGTTGGCCAGTGACACAGCGTTCCCAGGCCACGCCGGTCTGTTGGCCAGTGACACAGCGTTCCCAGGCTATGCCGATCAGTTGGCCAGTGACACAGCGTTCCCAGGCCACAGCTGTAAGGTTATTTTGTGACACGTTGCCCTGTCGTCTTTGTTTCCTTAACTAGTGTCAGGCCCCCATTCGGAGTTGGATTGACTCAGAAACGTCCTTTTGCCCCTGGAATAAATTCCTGCCTGTAAGGAAATTCGAATCCGTGACTCTTTCTAGTATTACAAGAAGAATTTAAATTGCTACGCCAGGCATACCATGTCTTTTTAAGTTTTATTTTTAACAATTAAAAAAAATTATTTCGAAACAATTATCCTGTTAATAATAGGTAATAATATTTTCTCATTTAGTATATATAATATATACTGATGCTGTATATTACTAATCACATTGTTCGAGTTTTAATCGTGTCAGAAGTTTTTATTTTGTTCATTTTAATTATGTTGCTCGTAAAATAACCTTATTTATTTCATTTTCCCCCTTATTGATGAACATATGGTACGATTTTTGGGGGACGCGGTGGTCGAGTGGCAAATTATGGTATTGTGGAGAACCTGGGTACTCGTGTGACTAACTCTCTGCTTTCACTCACTTTAAACACAAAGACTCTAAGACGGCTTGAACACTTATTAATTCTCTTTATTCCATCACTTCTTCAATTCTAGTTACTTCTCAGTTAACACTACTCTCTACTGTGCAACTGTCTACAAGTCTACACTTTCCCTAGCTGTGCGTCGCCCGGAGTCCCTTCTACGTTCCCCTAGCCTGGATCTCTGCCTAGTGTCGTGTTCCTAGTTCCTCCCCGTTCTCACCATTGCGTCCTCTCTAATACCCTTTAGTCTCCGCCCCCAAAATTCCATTGTCCGAAGTACCCTGTCAATCATCTGGAACCTTCCCTATTTAGACGGTGGTAGGGCAGGTTTGACATAACTGTCTCTGGTGAGACCCCCACCACTTAACTACCCCCACCCAGACCACCTGCGCGTCTGGTCATCATCCACTCCGGGGGCATTTCACACCTTTGGCTAGTCCCGCGGACTCCTGTGGTCGGCACTCTTATCATCTCCACGAATCCACTGACCGGACCAGTTAACACCAGACTACCATTTTAACGCCTCTGTTCACCCTGATCATTTGTTGTCTTTGCCTCAACATTAAAGGACCACGCGCGGCTTCCGAGCCGCACCACGCTCCTCCAGGTGGTCAACCCCCACACATCAAAGACCTGCCGCGCTCGTGGCGGTCACTCTTTGAATGTTAACTAACCTCCCTTATGATCTCCACAGTATCTTCCTCGTCACTATCACTTTCAGTCGGTGTGTCTGTGGGGCTTGCATCTGACCTTGGATCAGCCAGGAGAAGGTCCTTCCAATTAACAGTTCGTTTCGGTCCCCTGGCCTGCGGCAGTAGTCTTTATACATACTTGTCGGGTAGGCGTGCGGTGATGCAATACAAGTTGGGCTGCCCGAAGTCTTGGATCTTATTTCGCCCCAAGATTCGATTTCAGACATACACGAAGTCCCCGACTGATAGAGGGTGGTCACATTTATTTTGGTCCGTGACTGTTGTCCCTATGGCCGCTTTGTCTTCCAGATTCTGTGGGTCGTGTTGCTTCTTTTTGTTACGGTGCTTGCCGGGGCATGTTTGCCTATGCTTTGTTGGCTGTTGATGACAGCAGAGACTGTGTCGTCATGATTTCATTGTTTTCCTTGGTGAGAAAACTGGCTGGGAAAGAACCTCAGCCACAGGTGCAGTCTAGGGCAGTCTTTAAATGACAGCGGGTGATTGTTGATACCAGAAACTGTGATACCTGGTTGGCATTGGGTAGCCAACGTTTTAGTACATTCACACCAAGCAGCACTGGTGCCTATTTCTTCCGCACATACGTCGCTTGGCTTATCTATGTTGGGAAGACGAGGAATGGGACGTCTCTTAAATACTGCCAGAACATTTGCACGTCGAGAGTTGTCACCCCCAGGTATGGCACTTCAGCTCGATTGACGGCTTGTAATTTGATGCAGCCTATGTCAAGGGTGAAGTGGCCAAGATTTTGAGATGTCCAGGAATCTGCAATGGTGCTTATCTCACTCACAGTGTCAATCAGTGCCGCAACCTGGCAACCATTTATAGCGATATCCAGAGTTGGGCATTCACTAGTAAGTTCTATCGACTTCACTGTTATTCGGCGGTTAACAGCTGTGTGTGACGGAAAGTATCTCACGGATTCTTGTTCGGTTGCTGCTGAGGATGAAGTTGGGTTGCAATATTTTGGTGGGCGATGTACCTCTTTTTGGCCTGGCACTCGTCCTCTAGGTGGCCCTTTCGACTACACCACCTGCAGATCAATGGGCCCCGAAGAGATTGTCCCTGTTGATGACTGGACTGTCTGTGTGCGGGATGTGGATGTTGTCATTGGCCCGGATTTGGCTGCCTGGGTGCTGGTGTATAGTGGACATCATGGGCGTCCGTGTCCCCACAGCTGGTACCTGCTGGTCTATGTAGGCGATTAGTTGTTGTGTCATCTGTGTCCAGTCAGGGAGAGGTGCTGCTGAGAGCTGTGCAGTGGCGGCGACATCAGAGAAGTCTTCTCTCATCCAGCGTTGAGTCTCCTTGACATCTTCATATGCGCTGCCAGCGTGCAATCTGGCATATGCTCGTATGTCACGACTGGGGGCGGCTGGCTGAAGGCCTTGGATAAAAGCATCTCGGAGCATGTCATCCGCCAAGATGCCAGGTCGTGCAGAGTTAGCCAATCGCAACATACTTTTTAACTCCGCCAAGTAGTCGTCCACTGTCTCACCCAGATCTTGTTGTTTACGGTAGAAGGCTGACGTATCAGTGGTGGAGTCTCTATGCTCACCCCATTTCTGCACTATGAGATGTAGCAGATTCTCGGGGGTATTTATCTCCTCAGGTGTCCGATCCAATATGTCTTGGCGGCCACGCCCCTCCTAGGCGCCCAGGATCCATGTGACGGCTGAGGCTGGGGGCATGGGCTGCAACTGTAGGAGCAATCGAATTTCTCTGACAAATTGCTCCGCTACATTACCTCCTGTAAACCGTGATAGTTTTGAAAGCCGGTTTATCTGGGGCTGCTCAACTTGTTCCATATTTTTCTGTGTGTCCTTTGGAATACCTAACACAAATCACTTTAATTTAACAACTATCCTCCCTTTTGATCCTGCCGACGACGCCAAAAATACTGTAGCCGAGTGGTTGGCTAAGGCAATGCACAGTATTTTAAATAGAACACAATAAATCCACGAAATCAGTTAAGACCACACAGGTTGAGGACTATAACTGTTCTAAAGGTTTATTTGGTAGGATAATTCACGTAAGAAAGGAAATCACAGTTGTAAATGACTACGCTAACTTATAAGATAAACACACAAGTTTACATGCAGTATTCAGCCCTAAGTATCTACTATGTCCTACTCTCTCTACGTCCACTCGTTTAGATGTTACGTTCTCTGTCCTTGACCAGGCCCATAGCGTCTGGGGCAAAGGAAGAGACAAGGTTGGAGCCAGTGGGTTCGGATGGGGCGCGCCAGGTTGTACAATGGTTACCACATGCCCTAAGGCACTCGTGGCGGTCTACCATGTTACTCAGTCTTTATTTGTCCAGCCATAAAGTATCACCCGTCCGCATCCGTCAAACAACCTGGGGCACATCGCCACAAAATCTAGACCAAGAAGACTGCAATTTAATATAGAATTATATATTTCCTTAATATTCACATTTTAATAATCCTTGGTTCACTTATTTTAAAGGGTTTTTTCTATACTAATGATAACTTAAGCCCTCAATCTAGTTCTTTTTCAAGCCTCTCTAAACCAGGGTAAAGGGCCCCGGGATTGGAAAGTAGCTAATGTAATATAATCTTTAAGAAAGGTGATAAATCAGACCCTGGTAATTACAGACCTGTATCACTTACTAGTGTTACCTGTAAATTACTAGAACACATAGTGTATATTAGAATAGTTAACCACTCAGACAAATATAATGCCCTATGCCCACATCAACACGGCTTTATAAAAAACAGATAATGTGAAACACAACTAATAGGTTTAATAGATGAATTATCAAAAGGCTTAGACAATAATGATCAAATAGATACAATATTTCTAGACTTCTCAAAAGCATTTCATAAAGTTCATCACCTTAGTTTACTTTAAAAACGTAACTACTTTGGAATCTCAGGTCCCTTACATCACTGTATCCAAGACTTCCTTTTGGGTAGGGAGCAAACTGTAATAATTAATGGATCTAAATCTGCACAAATAAAGGTTAACTCAGGAGTTCCACAAGGAACTGTGCTAGGTCCCTTACTCATTTTAATTTATATAAATGACTTACCAAACAGCATCTCAACAGAAACAAAAGTTAGGTTATTTGCTGATGATTGTATAATCTATAGAACAATTAAATCAGAACAAGATAGCAAAATTTTACAAAATGACTTGGATGAATTGATAAAATGGGAAACTAACTATAGTATGTCTGACCACCCAGAAAAGTGTCAACTGTTAAGAGTAACCAAGAAAAAGAAACAAATAAATTCAAAATATGTCATTCATGGAAAAGAACTGACCAAAGCTAAAGATGCAAAATACTTAGGAGTCATAATAAATGAATCCCCATGACAATGAAGTTATTAAAATTCAAACAAAACCTTAGGCTTTATAAAAAGTAGCTTTAAAAATTTAATAGAGATATAAAACTAAAATGCTACCTCACTTTGGTGAGACTTTTACTAGAATATGCATCTTCTGTATGGGACCTATCCACCAAAGAAAGCATTGATAAACTAGAACAAATTCAAAAAAGGGCTGCAAGATTCATTGCTGGAGAATATTCAAAACTAACAAGAATAACACCATTAGTTAAATCATTAAACCTTGAAACACTAGACTAGAGGATAGAAGAACCAAGAGTACAATAGTAATCATACATAAAGCAATTAATTCTAATTTAGAAATACAACACAAAGATAACTTAATACAACCCTCAGATAGACATAAGGATAAAAACAGACAGAGAGACAAGATTTCGAAGTTAATATAAGGGATTTAAAAATGACACACTTCCCGTAATGCTATCGAGCTGAAATTTTGCAAGTAGACTCATGTCAAATAACAATGCATCCTGTCCAAATGTCAGATCGATCGAATGTACAGTTATTAAATTAATGCATTTTTAAATCTCTTATATTACCTTCAAAATCTTGTCTCTATCTCTGTCTGTCGTCATTTCTTCGTACGTCGGGCGGAAGAAACATAAGTAAAAAATGACCCACTTTCCGAGATGCCATCGAGCTGAAATTTGACACATAGACTTGTGTCACCTAACAATGCATCGTATCAAAATTTCAGATCGATCGAACGTACCGTAATTAAATTAATGCATTCTTAGTTTATCACTATACGACATATGTAATTCAATTTCACGGTTTGTTATTGTTTTTGTTCCACGTGCCAGTTCAGTCCGCGCGTTGACGCGACCCATCGATGTACCGGCGTGCTTTTGTCTGCATTTTACGTGCCACGCTGAGCTCGGTCCAGCGATCGGTGACCAGACCTTTCCCCTCTACCACCCCCCACCCCGCCCGGTTATACAGCAGGCGTTAAGGCAGATTCAGTCTGTAAATGTTTGTCGCGTTTGAACATGATCGATACTTTAAATTATGACTCATACATAAGAGATTTATAGTAAAAAACTTTGTTTTTACGTTTTTTAAAATTAGTTTATCTCTATAAGCTATATGTAGCGGTCGCTTTTGTTTACATTTTACGGGTCACTTGAGTTCGCGCCACCCATCGATGACCACATCTCGTGTTTAACACCAGGTGCAATTCACTCAGTTTCAGGCTGTAAATGTTTGTCGCGTTTGAACATAATCAATACTTTTAGTTATGTCTCATATAAGGGATTTATAGTCATAAACTTTGTTTTTACCTGGTTGTTTTTATTTATGTTTATTTTAATTTATTCATTTATTTTCATATTGCACAATTTTATGTGGAACGTTCGAAAAGTTATTTTTGGTGCAGTAATTTGATGCACTGCTTTCTAAAATTAGTAGCGCCAAGGACGGGGCAGACAGGAAGTGACATTCATTGCAAATTATGCATTTTGATTATACATGTATTTTATTCCAAATACAATCCCTGGCTACATTCGATCTAGAGATTTTTTCTTTGCAGATTTTTAAATTAAATGAATACCCTATAGCGTTGTCTGTTTAGTTACATAGAACCTTCATCATCATCAATATCAGTCCCGTGAACGTTGCGGTCGTTGGGGGGAGCGTATTGGGCACACCAACAGACAACGATCTCCACATTCGTCTATCTTGAGCGGCTGCCAGTAATTCATTCAATCTCATCCCTGTCCATTCATTTATTTTGTCAAGCCAGCTTTTCTGCTTTCGACCTCTTCGCCGGCCGTCTTCTAGAGTGCCTTGATGGATGATTTTTGTCAAGTTATCATGTCGCAGTACATGACCGAACCATGCCATCTTACGTCTCTCAATTATTGTTATGATGGTTTCTTGACGGCCCGCAATAGAGTTTATTCTGTTCCAGACATATTTATTGGTCTTGTGTTCTAAATAAGAGATCTGAAGAATTTTCCTCATTCATTTGTTTTCAAATGCATTGCAGATTTCTTTCGTTGGTTGCAATTAGTGTCCAGGTCACACATCCATAAAGTAAAATAATTTTAACAAGAGCTCTGTAAGGCCTGAGCTTTGCTGGAAGGGTAATGTTTTTGATGTTCCATATTTTGGTCAAGTTCGTCATAGCTGCCATTGCCGACACAATTCTAGCTCGAATTTCAGCTTTACAAGTACCATATCTAGATATAATGGCTCCCATAATATTTAAAGTTGTGTGCCTCCTCCAGCTTTTGTTGGTTCAGTACGATATTTGCCATACTTGCAGCTGAGGCATTAACCAATATATTGCTTTCCTCTGAGCTTATTTCCATTCCATATGCACCTGATTAGTCAGCCAGTTTGTCAGTGAGGTCATGTAGTTCTTTAATGCTCCCAGCCAAAAGATCTATGTCATCAACAAATCTTAGGTTGCACAATGGTCTTTCGCCTGTAGAGATGGATGTGTGGTGATCACTAAGTGTTGCTTGCCTGTTTTTTTCAAGGAAGATATTGAACAGGACAGGTGAGATAATGCAGCCCTGGCCGACTCAAATTGTCATTTTGAAGAAGTCTATCTGCTTGCCCCATTGTAGAGGTCCTCGATCACCTTTACCAGCCCTTCTTCAATGTTGAAACTTCTCATAAGTTGCCAAGTCCCTCGTGCCATACTCGATCAAAGGCTTTCTTGAAGTCTATGAAGTTGTGATGGAGTTCACGTTTGTGCTGTAGATGTTTTTCTATGGGAAAGCGACCGTTGAAGATCTGCTCGATATTTTTTTATATTAATTTGATTTATACTATCTTGAAAAAATGTTGACACTTATATCAATCATGATCCCATTTAAAATATATAGGGTTTTTAAACTTTACATCTTACACAGATAGGGACCTTAATAACTTTCAACAAATATAAATTCTATAAATATAGCACCTTCATCTTACGTAAAATTGTTTCAATATTACAAATTAAATTTTTCATATGTAAACTTATATTACAATAATATAGGGTATTTTACAAATTTACATTTCTTTGGGGACGGGGGTCCAAATAATTTTTTTTAGCAATCTTTTAAAATATTTTTTAAAATTAATTTGATTCATACTATCTTGAAAAAAATGTTGACACATCCATCATTAACAAAATTTAAATCTATAGGTCTTTTAAACTTTTCATCTTGCACAGTTAGGGACCTTAATAACTTTCGAAAGATATAAGTTCTAAAAATATTATTTTAAACATTGGCTACAACTGGATGTATGGATATAGACACACTTAGTGCACTATAACTAAATGGCTCATATTAAAATACTATATGGAACAAAACTCCTAAATCCATTTCTTTTGTGGCTGGGTTTGGGGGGGGGATGCCCTATTTCATTTTATTTATGTATTTATGTAAACTTTGTTACACATACCTTACAATAGCTTTGTTCTAATTTAAGAAAGAAAATATTTTCGTTCAATACAACTCTTAAATCCTTATAACATTTTTCTGGAGATTAGGTGATAAGCCTATATAAATTTTGCCTTTAAAAAGAACTTTTGTCTTTTTAAATTTTTTACCAGAGTTTGCATTTTAAAATTTGTATGAATAAAAATGATTTTGTGTTAAAGATTGTTTGACAATCTATACTCTTCTTGTTTATATTTAAGTTTAACCCTCCAGGTGTCTAAAAATCATATTTGGCACTAACATAGAATATTCCCATATATCAAATAGCTTAGGGTCTCATCGAGTCTAAATCATGCCCTGCTAATGGATGTCTTGAAGATATTGCTTTAAATGATGCTACTATACCCAAGATACTTAAGAGGAATTGTTAGCAAGTTTGTTTAAAAGGTGATTTTCAAGAAATGATACTATCAAAAAGTCGTCAAAATTTTCCTTTCATGCACAAACGTAAGTATGATTTTAAAAAAAAATTAATCCCTCTTTCAATTGCTGATATGAAACTCTTACTACATCTAAGGCCAAGTAAATAATAAGCAAAGAGTAGTTTTACGTATTTTAAGTATTCATCTTCTTGAACACATCTTTAGTTAACATAATCGATATAATATAGTAATTAAAGATCACATTACAATTTCTAAAGGTTCCGTACCAGCTTTATTTATTTGTGCGTCGAATGATCTTATAAAAATCAATAGAGATAAGATTCATTTCAGGGGCGTGTTTGAAGAGTTTAAAAATCCATTATTCAAATTAATGTCTAGCTGTCGATTATTTAATGGAGCGAACTTTCGTACAACGTAAACCATTTATTTTACGTTTAGGTACATGCTGGAGATTCAGTGTGGTTCAGTGAGTGAAGCAGGAGGAAAGTTCGTAAGAAAAAATCCATTGAACAAACATATATGTTTAGGACCTGTTATAAAATTCAGTATTTTTGTTTTATTTCCATGTAACACATCAAATTATTTGATGTTAATAATTGTTAAAGAAGACTGAGGATTTAATCCATTTTTACTCCCACACCGCAAGATAACATTACCGAAAATTTAACAATCGCCCAATTAATTTTGTTAAACAACTATTATTTATTCTTCAGAATCAAAGAAATGCTGTAGCTATATACAACATTTGTTCATCTAAGTTTTATAGAGTGGCGATCATTGGTGACGCCGCCCGAAGTTATCGACCATATTTTCAACACTTCAAGTAAAACGCCATTTCCAATCAGGTGTTAATTAATACATTAGTTATTGGTAAGACTTGAATTTTATCAACTCAGGATATACGTTACTACGGTTAGGTTGTTAACAAGCTACCATGATGAAATTGCTGGGGAACGCTCTCGTGATCTTCATCTTTGCTGTAATGGGATTGAATGCTTGGACTGACCCTCACTATGTTAGTTTTTGCGGGCGAACTTATCGGGAGTGCAATTCGTATGTATACATTTTATGAGCACATTTAAAAAAAATAAAGATGCATTTTTAGGTTTCTTTAAGGATTGAATTAAAGCTAAACTGACTACATTGTCAGAAATAGAATGATAACCTCTTCCTTGGGCCCCGGTGATCGAGCAGCATGCGCGTGTACCTGGGTCACGGGTTCAACTCTCCATGAAGGCAGAGATTTCTCCGTGGGGCACATGGTGTCCCTGAATTCACCCAGCACCGAATGGGTACCTGACACTAGTTAGGGTGTCCCTGAGTCCACCCAGCACCGAATGGGCACCTGTCACCAGTTAGGGAAACAAACGCGGCTGGGAAATTGCGTGGTCCCTCATAGCCGTGGCCTGTGGACCCTGCTTCTTTAACAGAACGCAGGACGCAAACAACTTTCTCACGTTCTGAACACACGGAGTTTGTGTGGTTTTATATCTGTGAGTAACAACAAACCAGTCCTTGATTCACAACCCCTGCCTTTATGCAACAAAACATGTATATACGCCAGTATCTGCCTTTGTACACAAGTAACAAGCAACACACCAGGGTACGTCACTTTATGCGTGGATTAATCTGTACAGCGAAAATGTATTTGTCACGCCATGTTAAATCGTGTGGTTCTCACCATCCTTGCACCTCTCTAGCTAACCCAAGGCAAGAAGTATTAAAGTAAACACGCGTGGCTGTTATATCTGCAGCAATAATTTCGTTTTGTTCTTGTGTTGCTTTGTGGGTGACCATTTCCAAAGCTTGAAAAAAGGTGGAGGGGGGGGTGCAGGTTTATTTTTGAAACCCCCCGTGTGTGGAGACTTTGGGGGGGGGGTATTAAGTGTTTGGGAGTGGGGGTATTATTTTACAGTTGTTACCTATGTTTATATTTTCCCAGTCATTAACTATCTCTGCAGTACGCACAAACTTTACCATTTACTTACAAATGTTTTCGACGAATCCATTAAAGAAATTACAAAACTATTTTTTAAAATATTTTTTTTAAGGTTTCCCAAGGGAGGAGGGGAATTTGGTTCACCATGCAGAGAAATATGCAAGGATTATGGATTTCGTAGAGGACGGTGCGTTCTGAACTACAGATTATGCAGCACTTACAAATTATTGGGAGAGGATACCAGTTACAGATGTAAATGCTGGGGCCTTATTGAAGAATTAGATTAGCAATTTCCAAAGCGTGAAAATATATTCTCTGAAATAGTTGTCTGAGCCAGGGCTATTTCATAATAACAATGTTATATCACTGTGCATATACAGGTATTAAACTTGTAATCAAAATATTAAAATTCAGCGTCTTTTCATTGTGTGTTTCGTTTTAAGACATGATTAGATTACAGCTGAGATGTTTCCTTTCTTATTAAAGTCAAATCATATTTTGTTATCACAGACTAGAGAGAATTAAAATACGCAAAAAATACATTCAAGAGTGTCTTCCCAAAAAGCATGTTATAGGTCTCATTCTCTCAGACGTCGTGACCAATTACCCCTCTAAAGTTTCGTTGCTCCATGCGCAAAGTAAAAAAAAATCATGTGCAAAGTTGCACAGCATCCATTTTTAATGCAATATTTATAAAAATTTGCTGCGCCGTAATTCTAAACTGTTGCGTCGGTCAGATATCTGCGCGGCTTAAATGGAACATTGGTAGGGACTCTGTTAGTTCCCTGAAAGTGTTAACAAGGTTTTTATACAGTACGGCTACAAATATATGCTCGATTTATAAACATCCATGATATCCTATATGTGGAAGATAATGACCAGTCCTGAGCAAAAGGTCTCCCTGGGAAGCTCTCCCAGAAACTATGCCCCCCCCCACAAGAGAAATAATAGCCAGGGACTCCCCCGAAAATATCAACTCTGAGGGGGCCGCCTGGGCATCCAAGAACACGGTCGAAAATGCCTCCCACTAAAAGTGACCTCACAAAGGAGGGGTGGATTTTCCCTACTTCAACTCGCTCCAACCTCAGCTCCACCCCGGCTCAGCAAGGACTATCGCCAAACATACATCCATGATATAATAATTTAAATTGGCTATTCGGTAGCACAAAGACTGTTATCTTATCTTATCTGTTGCAGACGCTCCTTCTTACACAAGATTATTGCGTCCTTCGCTTATCGATGGTTTGTGTTTAGTCCTGCATTCTTATTAAGCTGTAAAAACAAGTAGGTTCATTGATTGATATAAATTTTAAAAAACGTAAAAAAACAACAAAGTTTTTGTATATAATCCTTTATTTACGAGACATAACTAAAAGTATGTTCATCGCACGACATTCCGAAAATCCAAAGTTTTGCTTATGTCTCATATATAAAGGATTTATAGTAAAAAAAACTACTACAGTCTGCCTGCTACATTTCAGCTCAATTTGAACACGGGAAAAGTGTTATAAATACATGTTTAATATAATGCGCAACGCACCTCGCGACAGGAAAGTATTAAACAGGTTGTTCAATATAATACACACCGCGACAGTCTAGCACGAAAATTTCATGTTACATAGAGATAAATAGAGATAATCTAAAAATTCATTAATTTAATTACAGTACATTCGATCAATGTGAATGTTTAAATCCCTTATATTAACTTCACCGTCTTGTCTCTCTGTTTGGCGTGGGCGGCGGAAAAACAAAAGTAAAAAATGACACACTTTCCGTAATGCTACCGCGCTGAAATGTTTTACATAGACTCGTGTCACCTAACAATGCATTGTTTCAAAATTTCAGATCGATCGAATGCACCGTAATTAAATTAATGCATTTTTAGTTTATGTCTATGTAACTCTATGTATCCGTCTGCTATTGTTGACATCCACGTGTCACTGGAGTTCACTCCAGCCATAGATGACCACATCCCGTGTTTTACAGCCAGAAGTGTTCAGTGAGTTTCAGTCTGTAAATGTTTGTCGCGTTGTGCATATTATATTGCACACAATCAATAATTTTAGTTATGTCTCATATATCAGGGATTTATAGTCAAAAACTTTGTTTTTACTGGTTGTTTAATTTATATATCATTTTAATCGTCACCACGATCAGCCTGCAAAATTTAAGCTCGCTAGTATACGGGGAAGTGGGTTAAATATCGATCCAAAGTTTTTGCGACAAGCAATCAAACAATCAAGCAGACGCCACGAGTTAATATAAAGGATTTTAAAAAAATATATATTTTAAAAAATAATCTTGCAATGAGTTTGAGGAATATTCATAATATAGTTTTCATTTATTTATGTCCTATGACTTATGATATTAGATTTAATTAGTGTTAACAGACTTAGTCACTTAATTGGCGGCTATCAATACTATCAATGTTTTGATGAAGTCTCCTTTAAAAATTTAAGTGTGTTGATTATAATATTTTTTTTAAAAATCGTTCTTATCTGTTACAGAAGCCTCTTCTATGCATAAGATTATTGCGACCTAGGGGAAAAAACCCCTTTCTTGTTTAAAAAATAATAATAATAATTTTAAACAATACTAAAAAAAAAGAACGATTCCAGGTATCATTTTTGTTTCTTTTAATTTCCTTTTTAAGCTTCCGTATGCTGTTGTCCGTTTTTCTATATCTGTCAAAATAACCTTAAAATAGCTCCATTGTATATTTACTGCTTCTGCTCTTCCACACTATTGAATATTTGAGAGATGGTTGATCCACCAGTGCTGATGAGCGAGGTTTAAGAGGCAATACGGAGCTTAAAAGGGGTAAGTCGCTTGGGGTTGACAACATCGCTGCTGAATTGCTTAAATATGGAGCTGAAGAAGTAACCAAAGCCCTAACAAAACTTTGACAGAAGATATTGAAAAATAAGGTGCGGCCTGAAAAATAGACCCAGTCGCTTATCGTACCATTATCTAAGAAAGACAATATGAAAAATGCCATAAGTATAGGGCAGTCAGTCTTATCAGTCATACTAACAATGTAATGCTAAAAACCATCTTCAGTAGTTTTAAGTCAATATCCGAGGAATTAATGGCAGAAGAACAGGCATTTTTCACACAAAGGAGAAGCACAATCGAGCAGATCTTCAATTGTCACTTCCTCATAGACAAACATCTACAGCACAAACGTGAATTACATCATAACTTCATAGACTTCAATAACGACTTTGATAAAATATGGCACGAGAGACTTCGGAAAGTTATGAGAAGTTTCAAAATTGAAGAAGCGCTGGTAAATGTGATCGAAGAACTCTACAATCAGACAAGTAGTGCAGTTTTTGTAAGGAACTTCTTCAAGATGTCGATCGGAGTCCACCAGGGCTGCATTCTCTCACCAGTCCTGTTCAACATCTTCCTAGAAAAAATCCTGCAAGAACACTCAATGATCACAACACATTAATTTCTATAGGTGTAAGACCCTTGTGCAACCTAAGATTTGCTGAGGATATAAGGGAACAGTAAAGAACTACAGGAGCTCACTGAAAAACTTGTGGATAGTTCAGGGGCATATGGAATGGAAATAAATGAGATCAGAGAAAAGCAAGATATTGGCTAACACATCAGTTGCCAGTATGAATGGCAAAGATCACAATGAACCAAAAAGCTGGAAGAGATACAGAAATTCAAATTCCTAGGAGCCATATATCTAGAGATGGTACCAGTGTACCTGTGAAGTTGAAATACGAGCTATAATTGGACCCGCAATGGCAGCGATGACGAAGTTAATAAAAATATGCAACGGCAAAAACATTAGCCTTCCAACAAGGCCCAGGCTATACAGAGCTCTCATTAATACTATTGCCCAATATCAGTAATGGCGAACCAATGGCACGCGTGTCAAAGTAGACACGCAGAGCCTCATCAGCCGGTACGCTACTAAAATATGACTTCCTTAATCGAACCAGCTAAGCCAAACCCCCGTTGTCGGGTTACATGGGAGTGTTGGCACTTTGCTATAAAATAAGTGGGTTTTGGTTGAATTTTGGGCATGCGACCCCAAAAAAGTTTGCCATCACTGCCCTATATGGATGTGAGACTTAGACACTACTGGCAACCACTGAAAACAAGTTGCAGACATTTGAAAACAAATGCATGAGAAAAGTGCTCCAGATCTTATATCTAGAAACTAGAACACAAGACCAAAGACTATGTCTGTTACAGAATAACCTCCGTCAAGTAACTTTTATATCGACAATTAAGAGATGCAAGCTGGCATGGATCGGCCATGTGCTGCGACATGATAGCCTGACAAGAGTCATCCTTCAAGGCACTATAGAAATGGGCCGGCGAAGAGTTCGACAGCGGAAAAGTTAGCTTGACAACCTAAAAGATTGGACAGGGCAGTAGTAGAATGAATTACTGGCCGCAGCTCAAGAAAGGCGAATGTGGAGATCGTTGTCTATTGATGTTTCCTTGCGCTCCCCTCAACGACAGCAACGGCCACGGGACTGATGATGATTCGAGTTATGAAGTCATCCTTTGTAATTGTTCTTTGAATCAACGCTTCTCCTTGTAATCATTAACGACAACATTTTTCCTGGTGTATTATTATTTTTAAAAAATAAATATAAGACAGAATAATTTAATAAGTATAAGAGTTAGGGAAATTGAAAGAGTAACTTAATAGTATAAGGGGCCGTCCATAAATGATGTCACGCGCCTAGGGGAGGGGTGGGGTCAAGCATTTGTGACGATGGGGAGGGGGTTAAAGAAATGTGACGTCACATGAAAACAAAATGCGCATCTTTAAATAAAATTTCCACTTAATTAATTCATTGCTTGAAATTTATTTAATGACGTTTTTAATGGCTTCACGCGTGTTATCTGCAAAGTTCTGACAAAATACAAGTTGATACAACTTTCTCCTCTGAAAAGTGAAACAAAAATCCATAAAACACAAAAAAAAGATGTTGGTTCTTTGAATGAACCAATGACAGGAAGTTAACGAGTCTTTGAAATACACCGACATTATTTACCGTTTATACTCATTCTAAAGCCGACCCTTTTTGGACAAAATATAGGAGGAAAGAATGGAGGGGAGGGGTGGCTTATGAACGGGTCATGGGCCACTCATAGGTGATGTCTGCATGTACATTGAATATCGGTGTTGTTATTGTAGATCGTCAAGGTCCTTTTCTACATTCTACAAGATTCAACTGCTCTATCAGAAGCTATAAAATAATATTAAACATCTGCACTTACCTTATTTACTCATTTTCTTTAAGTGGCAATGTGCCCCAAGGTTGTTTGACGGGTGCGGAGAGGTGACACTTTATGGTCGGGAGTGGCCGGACAAGTAAAGACTGCGTAACATGGTAGACCGACACAAGTGCCCCAGGCATGTGGTAACCATTGTACAGTCTGGCACGCCCCGTCCGACCCCACTGGCGCCAACCTTGGCTATGGGCCTGGTCACCAGGGTTGGCTGACCAGACCTGATCAATTACGTAGTCACCAAGACATGACTGGACAAGCTTTGACGCTGTCTTTGGGATCCCTATATAAGGGGAGACCTACTCAGTCACAGAGACGCAAAAAGGAACGAGAACGTAACATATGAACGCAAACGTAGAGAATAGGGCATAGTAGATACTTAGGGCTGCATACTGCATGTAAACTTGTCTGTTTAGCTTATTAGTTAGAGTACTCATTTATAACCGTGATTTCCTTTCTTATGAGAATTATCCTACCAAATAAACCTTTAGAACAGCAATAGTCTTCAACCTGTGTTGTCTTAACTTATTTCTTTGATTTATTGTGTTATATTTAAAATACCGTGCATTGCCTAAGCCAACCACTTAGCTACATTTATTTTTGTGAATGTTTTATTAATAATTTTTTTTACAATCTTTTTTCAACAACGAATTTTAATGTACGCGCTTTCGCCACTTTTTATACACACACCCAAAAATAAAAACGGTTACTCGGTAACTCTTGTCTAACAAAGAGCCCAAAGACAAATATATGTATTACAAAGTTAACAATGATTATGACCGATTTAGTTTGTAGTTTTAAAAAAAAAGTGTAACATTTTGTTTACGCCTGCTTTCCTATTATTTTTTTTGGGGTCGGCTTACGAGCGGGTTACACACTTTTAATACTATTCTCTTCCAAAAGAGAGGGGTCGGCTTATGAAGCAACGGGCTATAGAACGAATATTTACAGTAGTTGTTAGTTAAGACGAGCCAATGTTTTTTTTCCAAATTTTAAATCTACCCCCCTCCTCTCATTCCCTACTTCACTCCTATCGCGACCATGTTAAAAGTACCTAGTCTAAATGTTTTTAAAAGTATATTATATTTGTTCAAAGATATTTACTGTAATAACAAAAATATATGAACGTTTTTTTTTCTTTTTTTGGGTTTAAAAAAAAATAATTAGGGCTTGATTTAATTTTTTAAAGTTAAAGGTTTGGTTTATAAATGGTTGGTTATGTAATAACTGTTACCACCCGCCCAACAGGTGTTGACGCGCTTTACTGAAATTTAACAAACTCGCGCCCGTTCCCTTGAGTTTCTTGTGTAGGCCTAGCAGAAAAAGTGATTTAATAAGACGTACAAAGTTGTCAGTATGTAACGTTTATCAATTAAAAAGTTACTACCGCCCAGTGGCGTAGCTAGGAATTTGTAGGGTTAGGGGTCCAGGGGCTTAACCTCTTTGGAGGCCCCGCATACATGGTGGTAGCGTAATATTTAACGTAATAAAAATTCGGACTCTAATTTTGGGGGCCCCCCTCAAGTGGGAGCCCGGGGGACTTTCGAATTTTCCCCCTCCCATAGCTACGCCACTGCTACCGCCGCCAATGTTCCATTTAATCTGTGTGGTTCCGTGGCTGCGCTGTTCTCTGGCCAACGCCACGCGGAGGTTTAGAATAACCGCGCAGCAAATTGTGTATTGTTGCACAAAAATGGATGCTGTGCAACTTTGCACACGACTTTTTTTTACTTTACAGTTGCACACGAACCATCGAACCTTAGATGGAACATTGACCGCCGCCTAGCGGACATTAACATTCAAGCTGCTGGGCACTATGACCTGACTAGTGGCGTAGATATGAGAAGGATAGAAAAATCGAAATTCCCCTCGGGCCCCCACTTGAGGGGTGCCCCAATTGAGTGTCCAGAAATTTTTTCACATTAAATATTACGCTACAGTCATGTATGTGTGACGCCCAAAGAGGTAAAGCCCCCCCCAGGCCCCCAAACCCCTACAAATTCCTAGCTACACTACTGGACCTGACTGAAAGTTACGTTATTGTTGTTGTTATTTTGTTTGAATGTTCACTTTACTGTAGTTTTACTTTATGAGTATTGCGAATGCATTTACAACAGGAATTAAAGTTTGTAGAGCAAATAAGTATGCTTATGGAAGTATGCTGTTAGCTACTGTGTGAAATGAGGTGCATTGATGGTGGCTAGGTTGCATTCTATAGCCGTCATGACCGCGAAAATTATTCAGCGATTTGGATGAGTACACGCAGTTTTTTTCAACAATATTGACAACCCGAGTTATGATTAGGGATGTACCGGATTTCGGCTCCAGCAATTCCGGAATCCGGCCATTTTTAGAAATAAGACCCGGCTGCGGCTCCGGTCGGATTTCACTTCATATATCTGTCCGAATCCGACTCTGGTCGGATTTTAAAAAATAATAAATCCGGTTCACCCCTAGTTACGAATATTAAATAGATTGCAGACTTACACTAAATACATATTTAAATGTCAAAAAAGATGTTTGAAACATGCTTGTTTTCAATTAGAAAATACGGCTTTTTATTTATTTTTTTGGTTGAGGGGGGGGGGTGTCAACGCTTTGTGACGCACTATTGGAGGGGGGGTCTAAGTTTTTGTGACGAAGTAGGACGAGGGGGGAGGGGTTAAAGATTGACCAAAATTGCGTGACGTCATTTATTGAAGTCCCCTAAGTAATATTAGCCTATAGCTAAGGTAATTAGTAATAATTACCATAGTTATTGTAATTTGGGCTAAAGCAAAGAGAACGGTGCGCTCAACTATTTACATTGTTGTTATGGCGTACTTCCGGCTATGAAATGTTGTATTTTTACACTTGAAGGGGAATAATGGCAATTATTTTATCCATAATAGTAATTAAGGTTTTAGTTTTAGGGTCTGGGTTAGGTTTAGTTGTCTATTTTTAAAATTAAAAAACAACAACATGTATTATCTTATTTTATATGTTACTGTTACAGACGCCCGGGGTGGACCCCCCGCAGCTACGCCACGGTCATAGCAACGAGATTGCGATCCATGGAATATTTTCAATTTAAAGGATATCTTATTTTTTAGATGATCTCGTTTATACACTGTATGGGTAATCCCTTATTTCAGCGCATTTTATATTTCAAGTAATAAAAAAAAATTCAAATTTACTTCATTAATTATTATTATGAAATCTATTTTAAAATTAAAACATTATTTTTTTTGTTGAAATAAAGTTACTTTACGACTTTTACGAAATAAAAATTTGTATATTTCACTATCTTCTGTGACTAACGGTGCCATTGTTGTTGTTGGAAGTCTGCTTTTAAAATCCTTTTTAACCACGTTTTATTAACTCGCTTTCGTTCCTGTGGCATTGTATCATTGTTGGTTTGTCCAAGATTTTTTCAAATCTGCCAACGTAAAATCGAACCACTTCTGATGGTCCTAGAGATCTGAAAATTTTACCACAGATAGATCTTGGATGACAATGCATTGTATTAAAATTTCATATCGATCGAATGTACTGTTATTAAATTATTGAACGTTTTAGTTTATCTATAGTCTATATATAAGCATCTGTACCGTCGGCTTTTGTTGACATCCGTTAGTTCCCAACGTGACCACATCACAATGTTTTTAAAACGCTGGGCGGGCGCTTGTGGGGTGTTTGGTAAAATTAATAGAGATAAAAAAATATTGTTAAAAACCAATTTTTTATTAGTGGACTAAAAAGAATAAAATAAATATAGGTAAAAAATGATTTTTAAAAACCACGTTTTTATAAGCGGACTAAAAAGAAGAAAATAATTTAAAACTTGTAAGTTCAAGTACTTCGATTTAATATGAATAAAAACGTGGGGCGGGTGTTTGGTATAAAAATTAAAGATTTCTAATTTAGAAGGCAAAAGAGAGATCTATAATTGAGAGAATGAGTGAACCGCATATGTTAAACCTCATAAGCGCCCGCCCCACGACGCCCACGTTTTTAGTCATATTAAATCGAAGTACTTGAACTTACAAGTTTTAAATTATTTTCTTCTTTTTAGTCCGCTTGTAATAACGTGGTTTTTAAAAATCATATTTTACCTTTATTTATTCTAAGTTAAAAACCTCTTTAAACTCAACAATAACAAAACACACGAAAAACTAATTGAAAAGAAAAGCATTAAATACTTTTTTTTTAAATTTCTGATTTAAGTGTTTAAAAAAGTAAAAGTAAGTTATTTTATTTATTTTGTTCTAAAATTTAAAATGCGCTGAAATAAGGGATTACCCACTGTATGCATCATAAATTTTATACTTTCATGATAATTAAGGGGGACAAATTTTATATTATTATATCTGTAATAGTAATAGTGATAGCGGAGCCGCCATTGGTAAACAATGTCGCATAGCAACAAGCCGGAAATAAGCTTGAAATCATAAAAATACTACATTAAAAGATGTAATTAAACTTGCTTCCTCTTCCTAAAGATTCGCCGTATTTTCTTATCTCCAGAACGACAAGAGGTACACAAACACCAATATGAACGCTGTAAGACTAATTCTGTTTCTGAAATCATGTTTCGTTTGTTTAATGTATAGCCTAATGAATCTTCTTGGCCTAACCTGAATTCTCATACTACTCTTATCAATGATTTAAATACTGAGTGATTAGTTTTGGTTTCTATTTGAGTTTTATTAGGTCTAAAATTGTGCAACGGCAACACGATCAGGTAGTAGTAGTAGTAGTAGTAGGTAGTTGGTAGTGGCTATTGAGACGCTAACGTCTTAATAGCCTACAGGCTATTGAGACGCAAATATATAAATAAATAATGTTTCAAAAATTGAAGAGCTACAAGTAAGCCATAATTATTAGGCTGCGGCTATTGGGACCCGGGTCCGTATAGCCTGTGATCGCTATTCGGACCTGGGCGGGTTCTTTTAGATTAAAAAAGTTTATTCGGACCCAGCGCAGGTCACAGAGTAGTACTAGGATAGCTGGAAATTAAAATTATGTTAATTTCATTGTTTTTGGCCTGTTTTAAAAGTAATTTTACGCACAGGTAGAACAAATTAAGAAAAAAAAATTGAAGAAAGGAGTATCAATCCCTAACCCTAAAACCTATCACTAAACCTAACCCACATCCTAAAACCTATAACTAAACCTAACCCACACCCTAAAGCCTATCATTAAACCTAAACCACACCCTAAAACCTATCACTAAACCTAACCCACACCATAAAACCTATCACTAAACCTAACCTACAACCTAAAACCTATAACTAAACCTAACCCATGCCCACACCCTAAAACCTATCAGCCTATCACTAAACCTAACCCACACCCTATAGTTATTAAAGGCCTAATTATTAGTATGTATAACCTATCACTAAACCTACCCCAAAAACATATCCCTAAACCTAAAATGTGATTCTGTCGGGGACAAACCATGAAAAAAAAATTAATTATTTATTCATGTATTTAAAAAAAAATTTAAAAAATGACTGCCCAACTGAAAATCGAACCCCGAACCTCCTACTGAGGATCGAGTGCGCTATCGATGCGACCAGCAAGACTCGATGGGATTTGATGGTTTTTAATGTTATAAATAAAACTCTTTAATATTATCGCTTACTACGCCTAGCGGGTCCGAATAGCAATCGCAGGCTATACGGACCCGGGTCCGAATAGCCACTTCGTAATTATTAAAGAGTTTTATAAATAAGTTTAAAATTGTCCCCATTCATCTGGTCTCTCTGGTCTCTTGTATAGTGCGATAGACAGCTAAACCTCTGGTCCAGAGTTCGATTTTCAGTTTGGTTGTCTCTTTTAAAACATAAATTGATAATTAATAACATTTTTTTGTCATGGTTTTTCCTGACAGAATCAAATTTTAGGTTTAGTGATAGGTTTAAGGGTGTAGGTTAGGTTTAGTGATAGGTTTTAGGGTGTGGGTTAGGTTTAGTGATAGGTTTTAGGGTGCGGGTTAGGTTTAGTGATAGGTTTTAGGGTGTGGGTTAGGTTTAGTGATAGGGTTTGGGTTAGGTTAAGTGATAGGTTTTAGGGTGTGGGTTAGGTTTAGTGATAGGTTTTAGGGTGTGGGTTAGGTTTAGTGATAGGTTTTAGGGTGTGGGTTAGGTTTAGTGATAGGTTTTAGGGTTTGGGTTAGGTTTAGTGATAGGGTTTGGGTTAGTGATATGTTTTAGGGTTAGTTAGCGATAGGTTTAGGGATAGTTACTCCTTTCTTCAATTTTTTTATCCCCTTTTTTTTATTTGCGTCTCAATAGCCTGTGGGCTATTAAGACGCTAGCGTCTCAATAGCCACTGCCTAGGTAGTTGAGTTGTAGTCAAGTCAAGTAGTTGACAAATCTAATTCTCAGTTGGAGTTCTTCTAAAACTTATTTTAAGTTTAAATTTTAAAATAGTAATAGTGATAGTGTAACTCTCAGTAACTAATAACTGTTTAGTATAATTGGAAAACAGTAATAAGTTAATAAGTAAATGTAAAGGCGGTAAATTATTGTTTAACGGATCAGGCCGCCATCTGCCATCTTTGTTAATATTAATATTCAAGAAGTAAATGAGTATAATAGACCTATGATCTATACTTATGCTTCTGATTAGTCTAATTTTTAAGACTAGCGTTATTCACACAGCTGTGGAACGGAAATATTGTCTAGCATCTAGCGGAGTCTAGTGTTATTCACATAGCTGTGGGAATATTTTCCAGCGTTATTCACATAGCCTAAAAAAAAATGTGACAGTTATACTGACTTTATAAATACAGTTGAACCCGGTTAAGTCGACGGCGTTGGGGTATGAAAAATGGCGTCGAGATAACCGATGATCGAGTTAAATATGGCGGCAAAATATTAACATGTGCTTGAAATTTCTTTATATACATGATGTGCGTTAATTAGTGATGGGATGATAAATCTGAATCGTATCGGTATATCGGTACCCTAATATTTCTTCACTCTTTCCTAAGGTTGTTAAGACCGTTCGTTTTTAAGGACCGTTAAAATATAACCATGGTTCCCACTAAGTCGGGAATTCTTTAAAAAAATTTCTCGGTCTTGAAAGTCGGGAAAAGTTATGACAAGTCAGGAATTTTTATATATATATATTTTATGCCGAAGTAAATGACTTTGATTAAGTCTCTGTGGTCATGTTTCGATTCCATTTAATAAAATAAAGGTACCAGTTTATAATTGTCTGCGCATGCGTTCAAACTAAGGTCAAATTTTTCGCCTCGCCTCGTCCCATGGCGCGTGTGGCGTGGCATGTCACCGCCGCTCGCGTTTGCAATGCCCGTCGAATGCATCAGATAATGAATTAAGTTTAATTTTAATATAACATGCACTGCAAAATAATGACGATTAAAGACCGCTAACGCGATTTTAGAGCACCTCGGGTGAATACATACTCCACGGAGACACGTCAAAATAATTCACACACCGATCAAATTGAAACAAGTAAAAACATCCAGTAATTTTGATTGAAATCTCGTAGAATCACACAATAGCCGGAAGTCTCGAGGAAAGCGAGATGTCGACACTATTTTGAACTAAAAATGCCAGAGCGCGTCGCTAGGTGAACAGACGGGGATCGAGTTAACCAACGTTAAGTTTCAAATTTGGCCCTCTTTTGTGCTCGAGGTATTAGCTTTCGACGACTTAAAAAAATTGAATTAACCGATGACAAAATGCTAAGACAAAAAGAGAATTTGACGGTTCCAATAAAAAACGTCGACTTAGTAGGGTTGGCGAGTTAACCGGGCTCGAGTTAAGTGGGTTCTACTGTATTATAATTAGAAGCATACTAATCTATGGTCTATAGACTATTGGTCGTTAGGTTAATTTAATAGTATTAATAGCACATGACTATTGTATTTAATTCGTAAATTTTAGATAGGCTTATACTTATTAATATAGCCTATACATGAACAATGAACATCATTATTCATTACGATTATCAAAATAATTTCCTAGAAGAATGGGGGCATTTAAAGTATAAACTATAAACAGTATTACTAATAGTAATAGAAATAGTTTTAATTATAAATTGTTTTTACCTCTCTATTTGTGTTAACCTTTTGACATGATAAAAAATATTCCATGACTGGTATTTAGTTGCTATTACATCTAATCTTAGTACCGGTCATTTTGCTATCTGTTGAAGTCAGTCATTAAATGACTTGACGTTCTAGCCATCCCCCACCCCCCGTATGATAATGAAAAATATTATATGTTAATAATATCCAATTTCTTATTACCACTAATTCTTTATATAGCATTGCTTATTGATATCTATTGGTGTGGAGGGTATAAAAATATAAAAATAAATAATATCTCATTTTAAACGTCTTTCAAGTTTTCAAGTGACTGGAATGTTATTGTTAGGTTTTTATCAATTTTAACAAGAACCCAAGAGGACCCGCATACCAGAATTCTGCTATAGTTGGTCCAAACTCTGTACTAATTCATAGTAGGCTAATTATTATTTTTCCCAAAGGCCATTAAGTTAATTAAAGCATGCAAAAGTGTAAGACTATAATTGTATAGAATAAGTGGGAGAGTATATAACAGTAACAGTAATGGGGCTGTCCATAAACGACGTCACACAATTTTGGCCAATTTTTAACCCTCATCACACGTCTTCACAAAAATTTAGACCCTCTCCAATATGACGTCACAAAGCTATAGAACTCTAATTGAAAATGACCATGTTTCAAATCACTTTATTGTCATTTTAGTATGTATTTAATATAAGGTTGCAACTAATATCCTAACACGCGTGAATCCATGTAAAACGTCATTAAATAAATGGTAAGAAATCGAATATTTAAGTGGAACTTTGATTTAACGTAGCGTGTTTTGACGTGACGTCACAATTCTTAAACTCCCCCTTCGTCACACATCGTCACAAATGTGGGGACCCCCCCGTCCCCCCTAGGTATGTGACATCATTTACGGATGGCCCCAATAGTCAGTAACAGTGAACAGAACAGATAACACAGGCATATGGAAAAATAATAAAATGTTTCATTGAACTTTGAGCCTGCTTAAGTGCTCATATAATATATAACACAAACTGCTAGCACTCTCATTGTGATTTTAAAAATAATAATAAATATAAAAATAAATTAAAAAAAAATTGTGACCGCGCTGGGATTTGATCCACCAATAAGACTAACACAGTTTCCCATGGCCTATCCACTCCTCTAGCGATGCTCGTGATTACATATGCCTTTTAAAATTATAACTATAAATCACCAATAAAACACTAATGCGCATGCGTGACTGTGTGAACAACGCTAGACAATATTCCCACAGCTGTGAGCATAATCACTCCGAAATTTTAACTGTAAAATTGTCTTTACTTTAAGTATTAAAGTTAAATTAAAGTACTTTTCAAAATTGTTTTTAATTTAATTTTTAAATAAATTCATAAAACAAAAAATATTTATGAAATAATTTCTCTTTTGAAGATGTGTATTGAATCACCATTGACTATTGTTAATTGTTCTTCTTATTATTATTTGAAGTTTTTATTTTACAGATTATTATGATTAGTGTAATTATAGTTAGGCCTACTTAAGTTAAAACATCTCTTTCATTTCAACAGCAAACACTAATTTTTAAACAAGAACAAGGTAAAGTATAATTTTAAAAAAATATTAAAATTATAAATATAATTCATGTTTAACTTATTTAACACTAGATTTAGTTTAAAGCGTTTGTTGAATGTGGAATGAAATAATCTTTTTTTAAAATAAATGTGTTTAGATCTTAAATTGCTTTTACCCTTGGTTTGATCAGTTGACAAAATTTAAACGTAATGTTGGTTAATCAAGATTATCTATTTAAAACATATGTCTTGTTAAATCATGTGTATTTTTATACAGTGTCAAGCCTTTTTTAATCATACATTAAAATGAGGCAATCCAATCCTAATGAATTTGGTAACCCAAAGGAGTATACATTTGATGGTATGACAAGAGTTTTTGGTAGATCATTGTTTACACTGTCATTGATTTTTACTAAGTGAGAAAGATTTGTACTTTTCAATTTTTGCATTCAACTCATCCTAATCCTCCATAAAATTTTCAAACTATCATTTAAAATCATCCTTTTAGATGACGTTGGCATTTTTCTGTCATAAAATGTACTTATTTGTAGATTTTATTATTATTTTTATGAAACATTTTCTGTTTCAAATTTCTGTGATATAAAATACAGATCTTTCTTACTTTTCATGGCCGATTACATTGGCTAAGACACCATAGAAAGGATTTAGTGGCAGATGATCAGCTATTACATTACAAATCTAAAGATCGGTTTACTTTGTTTACAAATCAAGAAAAGAGCACCCTCTGGCGTTGATTATAAACAATATTTTGAACCATCTGAGGTTTTCTTTAATTAATAAAAAAAATTATTATTTCAACAGACTTCCTTACCATTGTAGTGTTGCTTTATTGTTCTTTTTTACTATTTGTTAAAAATTTTTTTCTCCAGCACATGAAGACAGCATTTGGAGTTGTTCATTTGGGAAAAATGAACATGACCCCAGTGGTTCTGAAACTATTGTAACTGGATCAATTGATGACCATGTTAAAGTTTGGAAATGGTATTGCTGTTATATAATTACAAGCTTGCTAATCTATATTTTAGCTTTAGGATTTTGTCTTGATATTGATTGAAGTTAGCATTTATTAATTATATTGTGCTATGTAAATCACAGTGATATCTTTACCTTTTGAGGTCTAATTATTTTTTAGGCAAGATGACAAGTTGGAGCTCAAACACACTTTGGAAGGTCATCAACTTGGGGTTGTCTCGGTGGACATTAATGCAGATGGATCACGTATCCTTGATTGATGATTTTAATGAACAAATGTGATCATTCATCAACCATATGTGTTAAATATTAGATATACCTAATTATATTGTAAATACATTAATGCTGCACACTGCACATACCTTAACCGACTCTAGTGGCAGCATCTAGCAGTTTGGACAGCCACGTGATGATATGGGATCTAGAAAGTGGGAAGATGGCGAAGAGCATTGATGCTGGACCAGGTAAGCCGCATTTCATGATGGTAGAGCTGGTATATCAGGGGCTTTTTCTAAAGATTTTCTTGACCCCAAGCAATTCAGAATGATAATTGGTAAAAAGTTTATAATTCATTTGGCTAAAACAATTTTTAGAGCTCAAATAATATTTATAATTATATATTTCATATCTATAATATTTCAGTGGATGCATGGACAATTGCATTTTCACCAGACTCTAGGTTTTTGGCATCAGGAAGTCATACAGGTTAAAATTTATTCAGATATTTTATTTTAAAACAATAGAGCAGCAATTAGTACAGTCTTGAAGTGCTGTCAATACTGTCATACTAATAATAATTTGAGAATTAAATATGCAGTACCCCGGCCAAGAGGCTGGGCTCATCCTGATTGCAACAATTAGCATAAGAGTTTACCAATCAACTTTCTTTATTTTGTTTATCTTCTTTTATGGACTCAATTATCTATTACCAGAGTTTGGTTTTATATTTTTTGATAGCCCAATTTTTTTAATGGTAGAGGTTTTCAATAAAACAATAAAATTTTTCATTATTTCAAAAAATAAAAATCATTAAAAGCAAATTATTTTTACTGATGAGCATCTTTCTTCTGCAGGAAAAATAAATCTGTTTGGCGTCGACAGTGGAAAGAAAGAGTCTTCTATGGACACAAGGGGAAAGTTTACACTCAGTCTTGCATATGTGAGCAAACTAAGTTTATATTTTTACCACAGTATCAACTTAACTTTACCCAATGAGAGGCCATCCACATATGTCTTTGGTAATGCTGAAGGACTGGTTAGATTTATGAGATTTTACATAAGGATGCGTACAGGGTGGTTTTTTTAATGAATGTGCAAAAATTAATTTGTAGCCTACATAAAAATAAAATTATTTAAAAAAATGCAACAGCCCATGCAAACACCTGTTGAAATCACACCCGTTAGATTTGAACACATTGTTAATTTTCTAAACGTGTTTGGGGGTGGGGAGGGTGTAGAGAAACTAATTTTTGCACAAGGGTAGAAAATTATGACTGAATTTGCATACTGCAAGCGAAACATGGACAGCCTCTAATTCAATTCTTGTAATCAGCTAATATATATTTCATATTTTTAGCATGTCCAAGTAGGACTTCTATTCAGCAAAGCTATAAGATGTGGGTGGGTGTGCCATCTAAGATGCATTTCCATTTACAAACTTCTGCTCTTCTCTGACCCCTGGCCTAGAGCAAATATCTAAACATTTTTGGAGCAAATCTAATTTTTTTTTCCCCGCAGAGTCCTGATGGGAAATTTATAGCCTCGGGAGCTCTTGATGGAATAGTCAATGTATTTGACATCACAACTGGAAAACTTATTCACACACTGGAAGGTTGGTGTTATTTTGCTGTATAAACCTCTTATGATAATTTTTACTCCTCATTTCATTGGAGATGCCAAATAGTTTTCCACTAAAACAATTTATGGATGATTATTGTTTTTATTTTTCAGTTAAAGGACAACTTTTAAGTGCTGAATAACTCCAGTTAAATTATGTATTATCAGTCCAAATTAAACAATTTTTCTGGGTTCTGAATGTGTTTAATTATTCTAATTAATATCAGCTCAATAAATCTTTATTTTATGTTTAACAAATTTTTAAAAGAATCTTTTGCTACTAGTGCACAAATAACAATCAAATGTCTACCCATGCACTGCTTTACGTGTCATATCATTCTCAAACATTCCAATGTTCTTTAATGATTCCAGGACACGCAATGCCCATTAGGTCTCTCTGTTTCTCACCTGACAGTCAGTTACTGATAACAGCTTCTGATGATTGTCAGATTAAAATATATGATGTGTAAGTAAAAAAAATAAATTAAACTGTTGTCTTTTGACAGTTTTTTAAAGTTCTTTAAATGAATTTTTTTTTCAACTCTACTGATGTATGCTATAAAACTTTAGCCAACATGCCAATTTGGCAGGCACATTATCCGGTCATGGATCTTGGGTCTTAGGAGTGGATTTTTGTGCAGACAACACCCATTTTGTTTCAGGGTATTTTATAACTTTTTCATTTTAACACATTTTAGAAAACAATAAATATTTCCTTGCTCAGTTATTTTCATGAAAAAATTGCTTATTATTCTTAATTATGAATTTAATGAAATTAATTTCTATAAATAATGTTGATATTTTTTCTTTTGATTAACCCTAAGATCTCTATCTAACTTCAATGATAATTGTTGATATTTGTCTTAAAAGTGATTGTTTTCAATTTTCCAAAATTCAGTCAGTAAATGGAGTTCCCTTAGTAAAATTTGAATAAGAAAAATTCTGTATTTGTTTAGGTCCTCTGACAAAACAGTTAAAATATGGAATGCTGGAACAAGACAGTGCATCCACACATTTTATGACCACACAGATCAGGTTGGTAATTCTGGCATTCACATAGCATTTAATATATAGAAACTATCACATTCAAGTCTTATGTTGAGGTGGACACAATGGCATGCATACGTTTTTTTAACTGATGAAGCTCGTCTTTTTCTTATATTTATATCATATTTGAAAGCATGTAGAGTGATGTGCTTTAAAATCAATGATGGTTTCTGGACTCGCAACACAATTTCAGTACTTATCCCAGCCTAATGATTCACAATATTCTAAAATGCTCTGAAGTTTTACATTTTCTCCTTAAAAAAGACCTGGAATTTATTTTAGATTTGCTTTAGGAACCCTAGACTTTTACACCCTGATGTGAATTGCAAGCAAGTTAAATGTAAAAAAATCATGTACTCTTTCTACCATTGACTATTGCTAAACTTTTTTGTGTGTTTGTTGCAGGTTTGGGATGTGAAGTACAATCCTGCAGGCACAAAAGTTGTATCAGTTTCTGATGACAGGAATGTTCATGTTTACGACTGCCCTGTTTAAAGACATACAATGTCACATCTGTGAAGATTGTGCGTGTGAGAAAGTGTATGGCTGAAAGAAAGATTTTCACTCTGTATTCAT
Source organism: Ampullaceana balthica (assembly GCA_944989445.1). Taxonomy (NCBI): domain Eukaryota; kingdom Metazoa; phylum Mollusca; class Gastropoda; family Lymnaeidae; genus Ampullaceana; species Ampullaceana balthica. The sequence goes on along the minus strand of CALYLW010000443.1, from coordinate 639,092 downwards.
TATTAAGACTGTAATAAAAATCAATTTGCCTTTTATTGTTGTCTTCTATGGTGTGTCAGCATGTAAAGGGAAGAATTTAGTTGTTAAATCTGATAATTAGGGCTGTTAACGATTAATTTAAATTTAATCGTTAACTTTTGAAAAATTAAAGATTAATTAATAGTTCATTTCGATAAAATCCAAAAATTAAAATTATGATGTCATTAGCAACACTTATTAAAAGTTCTTGTTGAAAATCTAAATAATACTGGAAATCCCCTTTATATGTCATCTTTTAACCAACTATGCAAAAAGACAAATGTGTTGACATTATTTGGTTCAAGTGATGAGCTAGTCTAATTGACAATATAACCACCCGAGCTGAACAATTATTCTCATGGAACTGAGGTAACTGGTATGCACAAAACGGACTTGGCTCATTGAATTATTGTGTCGTTTTATTAGCATATTATATGTAATAAATTTTTAAAATATTAAATCAATTAATTTAAAAACCTTGTCACTTTTGAATCAGTTTTTGAATGAAATAATTTTAAATTGCAAAAAATAGTTCTTTGAATAAAGAAAACCAATTTAAAATATTAAAATATACTTTTTTCCCCTTAAAATTTGAATGTGTTAAATGTAACATTAAAAATTATTTTTAATTAAATGTTTATACAGCAGACCTGTAGGAATTTTTATATCCAAAATAAAATAATTAAAAGATGTTATAAATATTTTAAAGTATTTAATCTAAATTCATTTAAGCATGAAATCATGAAAAGATTTTAAAATAAAAATGTTTAAAGGGAAGGAATAGAAGTTTGATGTTCATTTAAATCAAAAGCAACTTTAAGCGTTTATAATTTTTATTATATTTGAAACATTGAACGTTTTGTTAGATAATGGAAACTTTTCCCGTACAAAATGTATTTTAATTTGACACAGGGATTGATATTTACAAAACATTAGGTAATCCTTTACTGTAAAACTTAACTCCTAGCTCATTGCATGTTGTGATACCATTACCAAGAAATTGAGGGGATATTTGAAATTACCTAATGATTATCACTAAACTCATTCAACAGTCAAGGGGAAAATATATCAACAACTGTAATATTGTGAAAAAAATAATTCAATTACAATTAGGCACATACACTTTACTGTATCTGTATTAATAGTACAGGCTTTTCCATATGAGAGGAACTGACTAAAGTAATGAATAGTTAGTTTATTTATTCTTACCCTTGAGTTTTTTTATCTCATGAATTGTAGTGGATTTCTTCTTAGCATTATTGTCAATATATTATACTTTACATAGGACTTCATTTCCAACAATGGATATTTTAGGAATCATACTTAACTATAAAATATATTTTTACAGTTATAGATTTTTAGTTACAAAACATAAATGAATTCACAGTGCTGTAAAAAGTTTTAAAAAGGGTTACTTTTACTATAACTAATAACGTTTTTTAAAAAAAATTTGATTATATTATTACATCATGGCCGGACTTAACCTATCAACAACTCAGTGTAATAGTGAAAAATTGTGTCCCTATGACGTCACGCAATTTTGGACGACCCCCCCCCCTTCGTCACACGTCGTCACAAAAACTCTCCCCCCTCCAATATGACGTCACAAAGCTTTGCCCCTCCCCATAAGGGCCGTATTTTCTATTTTAAAATGAACATGTTTCCATCACTTTTTTGTCTTTTAAGAATGTATTTACTAATTGACGAATGTATTATTTCTGTAACGACATTATATTTATTTTAAAAAAGTCGAACATTTTTACTGTCTTGAGTGCCTCAAAGGATGTCTAAAATCAATACCATTTTATTGTTTACCAATTACTAGACTTTCAGTCTTAAAGACCTAACAAGAGTATATATTTAGTTTCTTTTTTTTTGTTCTGCTGTCAATGACATTAAATTACCAAGTAATCAATCTCTATATCTATTACTGATGGTGCACCTGCCATGTCTGGTGAACACAGTTGACAACAAAACTTGTCTGTAACAAAGTCAGCGAAGATGCTGGCAAAGATTTTAAACTTCCCTGTATCATTCACCAACAAGGTTTTTGTGCCTAATACCTTAGATGTGATCATGTCCTTGAACCAGGAATAAAAGTTATAAGCTCTATTCGCTCTAAAGCCCCGTTTCACCGCCAGTTTCAGCAGTTTCTTCTTAACACATCCATGGAGAATACGAAGACGTTGTATGTCAATATGGTACAAAATGGCTCGGTCGGGGAACATCACTTCAACGTCTCTACACACTTAAATAAGACACTGGGCTATTCATCGGGGAAAATAAGGAACAAACGATTCCAGAACAATCTGATCCTGCTTGGTTTGCAGATTTCGCCATTTTTAGTTGATGTGACAATGCATCTAAACTCTCTTAACACAAATCTTCAACGGCGAACAGCAGTGGTAATCCAATTATATTCACAAATCAAGGCCTTTGTGAAAAAGTTGCAAATTTTCCAAAGGCAACTGTCTCAAACGCAGCGTTATACTACACATTTCAACCCACTACAGGAAATCATGATTAGCAAAGGCAGAGGTAAATTGCAGATGTCATATCCATGCTGATGAATTTCAAAAAACAGTTCAAAGTTGGACTAGCTTTAAAAATATTCCATTATCATGTCCAGAGGCGTCAGCAGGGGGTGGTAACCCCACCGAGTGACACCATCACAAGGGGTGACACACAAACGTAAAATTCTGAATGTTTCAGTTATTTGGCGCTGGCAGGCTCGGAAGAGGTCTATGTGGTAAGTCGTGAGGGGGTGACACCATGAGCTATCGCACTGGGTGACACCAACCCTAGTGACGCCCGTGATCATGTTCGTATAAATTTTATTTGCTATCTCTAACTCTAAATGCAAAGCAGCTATTGCATAAGTTTGTCGATCGAAAATACCAGTTGAAAAACAGCGTCCCATGATGGCTTTGTGCATTCCATAATTTTTTTTAGAAGTAGCATCTATTGTATGTGAAGTTTAAAACGAACACTCAAATCAAGACATGACTTTTGGCTTTAAAATGTTTTTGTTTTGTTTTGTTTTTTGTTTTTATGTTGTTGTTTTTTTCATGATATTTTAGGATTTGTACTTTTTGCTGCCAATCTCCATAACCATCGTTTGCTAACAAAGATGAAGCCATTGCAAAACGTTTGCAATAGAGGCAAAAAAACAGAATCTTTAGCTTCAGAATACACCAAAAATTCCTGGTAATTTTATCTCCATTAGTAATATGTCCAATAAAATTGATTGATATGAACCTACTTCCGCTCGTATCAGTAAGGAAATCAAAGTTAAAACCTTTTGTAATGTGCGCCGGTCCGAGTCGTAACAATGTGGGGCAGTGGGAGTGAGGTAATATGTCCCACGTCCCAGGGCTCCAAGGTACAGGGGCGCTAAAATGAGGATTTCAAAGTTATACGTAGTAAATTTTGATGAAACGGAAAGGGTCAGGGGCGCCAAATCTTACATTTTAAAATACTTTTTCCCTGGGCAAAAAATATCCTCGTTACACCAATTGCGACGTAGAAAGAACGATATATCCTCTCGTCATGAAACTCACTGCAGCCCGGGTTAAAATCCAATTTTAGCATTTATAATGTAATATTTATGAATCGCATATTATTTAAAAGGATAATTTTATAAACTATGCAATGAAACATGGTTTTGTAGCCTCACTTTTGGAACTTGTTTTTTAAATACATTTTTATTTGATCCTCCGCATTCCCATAAAACGAATTTTGCGCCCCTCGATTTTTTTACTCCGTGTATTTGCACGGAAAGACGGAATGTTAGTCCGGCCATATTCTTAAAATAATAAATTAAACTAATATAAGATGTGTCTTTCATTAAAATCAACAATATTTTTTCAAATACTTTCTTTGATAAGTTTTATCAATACAATTTTAGATTCTAAGATCATAAGATTAGAGGCGGCTCTAATATTTTCTTTTTTCATAATTTGTTTCTAATTTTTCTAATCTCTAAAACGTATACTTTTGTATTAGTGAGAGAATAAAACTTTAAAATATGGATTGGATGACAGAATGTGTGTATTTTGTATTTTATTTAAAAAGCTTTATCTCAGTCCTATTTTAAATGCTATAATACAGGTTTGGTCAAGAACCATAATGTATTTAGCTAGTAGCAAATGTTATTTTTTTAGTATAGTAATATAGTATAGCATCTGCAGCATTGTGTAGATGACAGGACGTTAAAGACTCATGTGTAGATGTCAAGACGTTAAAGATTCATGTGTAGATGTCAGGACTTTAAAGTCTCATGTGTAGATGACAGGACGTTAAAGTCTTATGTGTAGATGTCAGGACGTTAAAGTCTTATGTGTAGATGTCAGGACGTTAAAGTCTCATGTGTAGATATCAGCAGAGGCGTCACTAGGGTTGGTGTCACCCGGGGCGGTAGCTCATGGTGTCACCCCTTCATGACTGAAGGGACCGTCCATAAATGACGTCACGCGAGGTTGCCGATTTTTACCCCACCCTCCCCCAGCGTCATACTTTGTCACAAAAACTTAGAGCCCACCCCTTTTTTACGATATGACGTCACAAAGCTTTGACACTCCCCCCCCCAAGCCGTATTTTCTCAATAAAAATTAGCATGTTGCAAATTATTTTTAAATCCTTTATATTAACTCGTGGTGTCTGGTTGCTTGCTTGCACCCTTGCTTGTCGCCAAAACTTTGGATCAATTTTTAACCCATTTCCTCGTAAGCTAGCGAGCTGAAATTTTGCAGGCAGTTTCGTACCGATGATAAAAACAATGTATTAAAATTTCAGATCGATCACATGTACCGTAATTAAATTATTGATTTTTTAGATTATTTTATTTATTCCTAAGTATCATGTTAATTTTTGAGATAGAGTGTAAGGGTGCGCATTATATTGAACAACCTCTCTGTCGCGCAATAGGTGCGTATTTTATTGACAACACTTTTTATAAACATATTATTGATCGGTGCGCATTATATTAAACATGTTTTACGACACAACTGCAATTTTGTATTTTTGGATGGTCTTGCGCTGCGTATTATAATGAACATTCTTTTAGCTCGTAAATAAAGGATTTATAGTCAAAAACTTGGTTTTTTTACGTTTTTTATTATTTTATTTTTCATTTAAATATGTATTTAGGGTAAGTCTGCACTCTAATATCGTAACACGCGTGAAGTCATTGAAAAAGTAAGTAAATAAATGGTAAACAATCAAATATTTAAGTGGAACTTTTATTTAAAGTTGCACGTTTTTGATGTGACGTCACATTTCTCAAACACCCCCCTCCTCGTACCACATCGTCACAGATGCGTGACACTCCCCCTATGGCGGATTAAAAGGGGGGTGCTAAACGGGCTAGAGCCCCCAATAATTTAAGGACCCCAAACATATTATGAATTATAGTGTATAATAAAGATGCAGGCTATTATGTTTGTACGAATCCCTGAAAATGCCTTGGACAGTCATACGGCAATGCTGCAAATGAGTAGGAAGTATAACGGAAACCAGGCTATTCTTCGTGAGAAGTTCATTGTAGCTCATTATATGCCGTGCACAGCTCATTCCTTTAATTTGGTTGGGAAAAGAGCAGCATGTTGTCCTGCTGCGGTCAGATTTTTTTGTCTTCTGCAAAATCTTTATACCCGGCTTGTTGCATCTACTCATCGTTGACAGGTATTTCAAAAACATATGAAATTGATACATGCTAACAAAGTCTTGTCTGACACAAGATGGTCAGCCTGACATGATGCTGTAAGGACTATTAATAACTCATACCATGAGAATATCGCAGCACCGTAAGAATTAGCAACAAATGAAAATCAGCCACGTGACTTTCGACTTGAAGAAGAAGGATTTCTAAAGGAAATTGAACAACTGGAAGTCGCTATTTTACTTGAAATTTGGGAAACAATTTTAGAAAGGAAGTATCTCATTAATTTTGTTAATTTATTTGATTCCCATGAAGAGAAAGGAAAGGAAAAGTCCGTGTAAAAACAGTGCAAACAATCTTCAATACTATCAAACAAAAAAGAAAGCGTCAGTTTGATAAAGGGACATCAACAAAACAGTACTCTCCTCGAGACAAAAATTCAAGATTGAGGTATTTCTGGTCATCATTGACAAACTTTCTTAAGCCCTACAACATCGGTTAGGCGCATATAAAGACATCCATGAGAAATTTGGCTTTCTTACAGACTTAACTGAGCTCAGCAATTTCGCCATCCCGATGGGCAGCAGCCAAGTTAATGGAAGAACATTCAGGTGATATCGAAGACTGCTTACCTTCAGAATAAGTCCAATTTTCAGAAATCTTAAAAAAGTTATTGTCCAGCCCCAGGCTTAGGGTAAGGAAAAGGAAGTAGCACAAAGCGAAACTCAAAAAACGTGCACAGAGCTAAAAATTTTGCTGATTTTGAATGAGCTATATTTCACACATTTCTTTACAAATGTACACATCGCACTTCACATCTATTTTTCAATGATGACATCAAACTGCAGCTGAGAGCGATCCTTTTCAAAGTTGAAAAGAATATATAATGAGTTTGAATTTGCATGGGAAAAAAAGACTGAATATGCTCTCTCTTCTCTAATGAGCATTGAAAAGGAACTTGTAAGCTTACTCAGCTTTATTGACTTGATTGAAAACTTCGCCATTTGAAAAATTCGCAAATGAAAGTTGTAGGTTGAAATAATAATCATACACATTTTTCAATAATTTTTGTTATTTCAATTAGAGAAAACAGTTCGTTACCTCATGAAAAAAAATATTTAAAAAATATTTTAAAATACGGAATAACGCGTAATATTATTCTTTATGGGGGCGCGTTCGTAACCACGAAACAGCGTAAGTCGGGATGGGACCGTCGTAACCGGAGGAGTACCTGTATATAAACATGCATATCTATGATTTCACGCCTTTAATACATATATATAAAATATTAACTCAAAGACATTGAAATCATAATTTTCCTCAAGAAAAACCTCAACAAAGAAAACCCATCTTTTGGTGTGTTTTTTTTGTGTTTTTTGGGGGGTGGAGGGGGGTGGGGGGATAAAAATCGTATCCCCCACCCCACTGTGGTGGAGGGAGTTGTGAGGTGGGATTCGTCCATGCTGTCGGTGTGTCCAAGCTCAAATGGTTTTAATCTTTAAAACATAAAACACTGCCTCTTTCATTCCAGCCGTCTTTTTTTAATGATCTCTCTGCTGCAAATGTTTCTTTTTTTTTCCTTCCTAATTTGTTTTAATGTTGTTTGTGTGTTGGGACTGTTTTATTATTGCAAGTCAACTGATATTTTTTTTAATAAGAGTTTTCGCGTTTAACGTATTTCATTGTATTTCTTAATTTCTTTATAGATTAAAAAATGTGTCATCTTTTTTTTCTGACATAAAATCGTACACAGTAAAATTTTAGGCTCGGGTGTCACCCCCTGATGGGTGTCACCCGGCGCGGCCCGCCCCCGCCCCCCTAGTGACGCCACTGGATGTCAGGACGTTAAAGTCTCATGTGTAGATGTCAGGACGTTAAAGTCTCATGTGTAGATGTCAGGAAGTTAAAGTCTCATGTGTAGATGACAGGACGTTAAAGTCTCATGTGTAGATGTCAGGACGTTGAAATCTCATGTGTAGATGACAGGATGTTGAAATCTTATGTGTAGATGACAGGACGTTGAAATCTCATGTGTAGATGACAGGACGTTGAAATCTCATGTGTAGATGACAGGATGTTGGAATCTCATGTGTAGATGACATGACGTTGAAGTCATAAGTGTAGATGACAGGACGTAGCAGCCTCATGTGTAGATGAAGGGATGTTTAAGTGTCCTGTATAGATGACAAATATTTTGTTGTCTTTTAATAAGAAATTGACAAGAATGTGTACCATCATGTTATATTTATATATACTGATTACAAGATCGTACTCTTACTGGTTAATATAACATTAAGGAGCTGACTTTTCTCTAGATAGTATGATGGTGTAATTTTTAAATTCTGATGTACAGATAACATCATGGTACTAACCCATCACCGGATGGTTTGATGGTTCAGGTTCGCGTACAGATGGCGTTGTAGTGAAGCTCCGAGTCATATTTTAATGAAGGGACGCTGTAATCTCGAGGCCAAGATTGCAGAGTTTTGAAGTTTTCATTCCAACAGACTTAATATTACTGTACAATGTAGTACCATGGGATCTCATGTTGTGTAGATGGATACATACGTACAGACAATTCATAGCCAATGACCACTGTATTGCATGGTGGGTACACATGAGACCTCTAATGCCATATCTGATGACATTTCGTACCACAAGTGCATGCCCTTGTTTATTATCCTAAAGGTATGTTAATTTAAACAACACAAAACATGTAAAATTACACAATAATATTTCTAACCCCACCCCCACACTGTTTGCATCGAACACACTATACCCTCTAACCCCCTACCACCCACCCGCTAAATCCCTCTCCCATCTAATTCTTTAAGTCATGTCAGTACTAATATGAAATAATTCATATGTCTTCAACTTAATATTTACCTATTGTTTATCTGTTAATACATAAAACAATGGAAGGGATGTTGGGGTCAATGGAAGGGATGTTGGGGTCAATGGAAGGGATGTTGGGGTCAATGGAAGGTATGTTGGGGTCAATGGAAGGGATGTTGGGGTCAATGGAAGGGATGTTGGGGTCAATGGAAGGGATGTTGGGGTCAATGGAAGGGATGTTGGGGTCAATGGAAGGGATGTTGGGGTCAATGGAAGGGATGTTGGGGTCAATGGAAGGGATGTATGGATGGGGGTCAATGGAAGGGATGTTGGGGTCAATGGAAGGGATGTTGGGGGTCAATGGAAGGTATAGTTGGGGTCAATGGAAGGGATGTTGGGGTCAATGGAAGGGATGTTGGGATCAATGGAAGGTATGTTGGGGTCAATGGAAGGGATGTTGGGGTCGGGTTGAGGAAAATAACAGAAAAGAGGATACTGAAGAATACAACAAATGTCAGATGGAAGAGAAGAGAAGAAAATGCCTCCCACTAAACCTAAACTGCTACCTCACTTTGGTGAGATCTGTACTAGACCTTGCATCTTCTGTATTGGACCCATCCAACAAAGAAAACAAGGAGGGGTGGAATTTTCCCTACTTCGACTCCCTACTACTTCGGCGCCACTCCAGCAAAGCATACGAGTCTCCATGGTTAGGACTGCCGCAGAGAGGGGGATCATCAATGACCTACCAGGGCGTAACCCCTAATGGAAGGTTTCCTCAGTGCTGGCATCTGCTGTGCTCTTCGCGGTACCTTTTGCTAATCCGTACTGGCGCTCCTGGCCCTAACCGGCACCGCTCAATAGCGTTGCTAGTAAAATGAGGACGAAACGGTCGCTTCGGAATAACCCGACCCTCAACGGGTACTGTAGTTTTCATCATTGGCATTGCATCTGATGCTCAGCCTAAGATCCGTACAGCGACTGTAATCATATGTGACTAACCTAAAATATCGGATTTTGGCAATGCCTGCCAGGAGTTGTCGGTTTCGGTTTGCAGCAAGTTCCGCTACCCTTCTCGTCTGTCGAGCCACGTAGAGTACAGCCCCTTTTCGGCAAAATAATCCTACTAAAACCTACGCTTTCTAAATCCTAATATAATCTTCCCTCCCAACCAAACTGTTTCTAAATCCTAATATAATATTTAAATTTCTTCAGCACATTTAATTCTATGTCATATTAACTATTATCCTATCACGGGGCCTACATTTTGAACAAGGGAAAGGCCGCTATAAATTAAAGGATCTCATCTTATCTGTTACAGACGCTCCTTCTATACGTAAGATTATTGAGTCCTACGGTTATCTATGGTTTGTGTTTGGTCCTGCATTCTTATTAGAGTTTTAAATGTTGATAAAGCGTAGGGTTTCCTGGTTTCTTCAGGCAACCCATTCCACCCCCGAATTCCGGACTGGAAGAACGAACATTTGTATGTGTTTGTTCTTGCATATGGAATAAGAAAGGTATTTTAATCGTTATGCCTATTTGAGGGTTGTATTAAGTTATCTTTGTGTTGTATTTCTAAATTAGAATTAATTGCTTTATGTATAACTAGAAATATACCCGCTCTTCGTAGCGGGAGTGTGCTGACCCTTTTTCCCAGTAGAAGTTGCTGGTTATTACAATTTTTAAATCCCTTGTATTAACTTCGCGGCCGTCTCTCTCTCTCTCTCTGTCTTGGGCTCGGCGGGCGGGCGGAAAAACAGAAGTCAAAACTGACCCACTTCCCATGATCCGATCGAACTGAAATTCGGCACACGGACCCGTCTGACCTAACAATGCATCGTATCAAAATTTCAGATCGATCGAACGAACCGTAATTAAATTAATGCATTTTTAGTTTATCCTTATATGAGGTATGTAATTTAAATGCACTGTTTTGTTATAGTTTATTTTTCCCACTTCCACGTGAGTTTGAGTTGACGCCGACCGTCGTGTTGACGCCGACCGTCGTGCCGACACCCCCTCACATCCCACCCCCATTTATTAAAGACAAGGGACATCACTCGGTGTCAGTCTGTAAATGTTTGAAAATAATCAATACTGTTAGTTATGTCTCATATATAAGGGATTTATAGTCAAAAACTTTGTTTTTACGGGTTTGTTTTATTAAATCCCTTATATTAACTTCGCGGCCGTCTCTCTCTCTCTGTCTTGGGCTCGGCGGGCTCGGCGGGCGGAAAAACAGAAGTCAAAAATGACCCACTTCCCATGATCCGATCAAACTGAAATTTGGCACATGGACCCGTCTGACCTAACAATGCATCGTATCAAAATTTCAGATCGATCGAACGTACCGTAATTAAATTAATGCATTTTTAGTTTATCCTAATATGAGGTATGTAATTCAAAATTCACTGTTTGTTATTTTTTTTTAAATCTTCCAGTTCCACGTGAGTTTGAGTTGACGCCGACCGTCGTGTTGACGACGACCGTCGTGCCGACACCCCCTCACATCCCACCCCCATTTATTAAAGACAAGGGACATCACTCAGTGTCAGTCTGTAAATGTTTGAAAAATAATCAATACTGTTAGTTATGTCTCATATATAAGGGATTTATAGTCAAAAACTTTGTTTTTACGGGTTTGTTTTATTAAATCCCTTATATTAACTTCGCGGCCGTCTCTCTGTCTCTCTGTCTTGGGCTGGGCGGGCGGGCGGAAAAACAGAAGTCAAAAATGACCCACTTCCAATGATCCGATCGAACTGAAATTTGGCACACGGACCCGTCTTACCTAACAATGCATCGTATCAAAATTTCAGATCGATCGAACGTACCGTAATTAAATTAATGCATTTTTAGTTTATCCTTATATGAGGTATGTAATTTTAAATTCACGATTTGTTATTGTTTTTTTGCCACGTGAAAGTTTGAGCATTGAGGCGACCCAACGAAACGACGGTGCGCTTTTGTTTACATTTTACGTGTCACTCTGAGCTCGGTCAAGCGAATCGGTGACCAGACTTTTCCCCTCTCCCCCCCCACACCCCCCCCACTAGGGTTATGATGCAAAGTGAGTTAAGACAGATTCAGTCTGTAAATGTTTGAAAATAATCAATACTGTTAGTTATGTCTCATATATAAGGGATTTATAGTCAAAAACTTTGTTTTTACGGGTTTGTTTTTATTTTAAATCCCTTATATTAACTTCGCGCCGTCTCTCTCTGTCTGTCTCTCTCTCTGTCTCTCTCTATCTCATGGGCTCGGCGGGCGGAAAAACAGAAGTCGAAAATGACCCACTTCCCATGATCCGATCGAACTGAAATTTGGCACACGGACCCGTCTGACCTAACAATGCATCGTATCAAAATTTCAGATCGATCGAACGTACCGTAATTAAATTAATGCATTTTTAGTTTATCCTTATATGAGGTATGTAATTTAAATTCACGTTTTTTTTTGTTTTTTTTCTTCCAATTTCACGTGAGTTTGAGTTGACGCCGACCGTCGAGCCGACACCCCCTCACGTCCCACCCCCATTTATTAAAGACAAGGGACATCACTCGGTGTCAGTCTGTCAATGTTTTTTCCCCTCTCCCCCTCCCACCCACCCCTCCCCCCTCCCACCCACACCTCCCCCCCCAGGGTTATGAAGCAAACTTGAGTTAAGACAGATTCAGTCTGTAAATGTTTGAAAATAATCAATACTGTTAGTTATGTCTCATATATAAGGGATTTATAGTCAAAAACTTTGTTTTTACGGGTTTGTTTTATTAAATCCCTTATATTAACTTCGCGGCCGTCTCTCTCTCTGTCTCTCTGTCTGTCGGGCTCGGCGGGCGGAAAAACAGAAGTCAAAAATGACCCACTTCCCATGATCCGATCGAACTGAAATTTGGCACACGGACCCGTCTGACCTAACAATGCATCGTATCAAAATTTCAGATCGATCGAACGTACCGTAATTAAATTAATGCATTTTTAGTTTATCCTTATATGAGGTATGTAATTTAAATTCACGTTTTTTTTGTTGTTTTTTTTCTTCCAATTTCACGTGAGTTTGAGTTGACGCCGACCGTCGAGCCGACACCCCCTCACGTCCCACCCCCATTTATTAAAGACAAGGGACATCACTCGGTGTCAGTCTGTCAATGTTTTTTCCCCTCTCCCCCTCCCACCCACCCCTCCCCCCTCCCACCCACACCTCCCCCCCCCAGGGTTATGAAGCAAACTTGAGTTAAGACTGATTCAGTCTGTAAATGTTTGAAAATAATCAATACTGTTAGTTATGTCTCATATATAAGGGATTTATAGTCAAAAACTTTGTTTTTACGGGTTTGTTTTATTACGGGTTTGTTTTATTTAAATCCCTTATATTAACTTCGCGGCCGTCTCTCTCTGTCTTGGGCTCGGCGGGCGGGCGGGCGGAAAAACAGAAGTCAAAAATGAACCCACTTCCCATGATCCGATCGAACTGAAATTTGGCACACGGACCCGTCTGACCTAACAATGCATCGTATCAAAATTTAAGATCGATCGAACGTACCGTAATTAAATTAATGCATTTTTAGTTTATCCTTATATGAGGTATGTAATTCAAAATTCACTGTTTGTTATTGTTTTTTTTCTTCCAGTTTCACGTGAGTTTGAGTTGACGCCGACCGTCGTGTTGACGCCGACCGTCGTGCCGACACCCCCTCACATCCCACCCCCATTTATTAAAGACAAGGGACATCACTCGGTGTCAGTCTGTAAATGTTTGAAAATAATCAATACTGTTAGTTATGTCTCATATATAAGGGATTTATAGTCAAAAACTTTGTTTTTACGGGTTTGTTTTTTAAATCCCTTATATTAACTTCGCAATCTTGTCTCTCTCTCTCTCTCTCTCTCTGTCTGTCGTCATCTCTTCGTACGTCGGGCGGAAAAACAAAGGTAAAACATGACCCACTTCCCGTGACGCCATCGAGCTGAAATTTGGCACACATTCTTGTGTCACCTAACAATGCATCGTATCAAAATTTCAAATCTATCCAACTTACCGTTATGAAATTAATGCATTTTTAGTTTATCTATATAAACTATATGTAGCGGTCGCTATTGTTTACATTTAACGGCTCACTTGAATTCACGCCAGCCATCGGTGAACACATCTCGTGTTTTAACCAGGTGGTTTACACTAGGAGTTGAGTTAACGCGTTGACGCCACCCGTCCATGTCTACACCCCCTCCCCCCTTCCCCCAGTATTAAAGCCAGGGGAGATAACTTTGGTTTCAGTCTGTAAATGTTTGTCCCTTTTGAACATAATCAATACTTTAAGTTCTGTCTCACATATAAGGGATTTATAGTCAAAAACTTTGTTCTTACGGGGTTGTTTTTAAAATCCCTTATATTAACTTCAACACCGTCTCTCTCTGTCTCTCTGTCTGTCGTTATTCGTCGGGCGGGGGGGGGGTACAAAAGTAAAAAATGACCCATTTTCCGTAAAGCCATCGAGCTGAAATTTGGCACACAGACACGTGTCACCTAACAATGCATCGTATCAAAATTTCCACATAAATCGAACGTACAGTTATTAAATTAATGCATTTTTAGTTTGTCTATATAAAACTATATGTAGCAGTCACTATTGTTTACATTTTACGGGTCACTTGACTTCACGCCAGTCATAGGTGACAACATCTCGTGTTTTAACCAGTTGGAATTCACTAATTTTAAGTATGTAAATGTTTGTCGCGTTGGAACATAATCAATGCTTTCAGTTTTGTCTCACATATAAGGGATTCATAGTCAAAAACTTTGTTTTTACGGGTCTTTTTTATTATTTGCCAAATTATATTTCAGATCCATGTATTTGTTAAAAAAATTATGGGAAGGAGAGATATTCCATTTTTCTAACAGATCTCTGCCACTGTCGGCACTAAAAAACCTCTTATATATTTACGACACTGCATCGTAACACAATTGTAATTAATACAATATTTGCAACAGCGTTTATGAGATAATAAAGATAAATAAAGAAATTAGGCTATATTCCTAATTTAAAAATCAAAACAAAAACAAATCAATTTTATGTTAAAAACGCATGTGAAACCATGACAATAATTACATTTAAAAATGGCCGATGTTAATACATCATCAAAGGAATGAACATAACATATTCAATTCGCAAAACAAAATAATTAAGCGTTTTCAGGATCACTTTATTTAGTTTAATCTACTTATGTTAATAGGTCCGGTAGCCTAAGTTTAAATAGTATAAGTGTATAGGTTATGTAAAAGACAATAGCTTATGTAAAAGACAAACAAAATATAAATGTTATATTAATAGGACACAGCTAAATTTAAGATGCGTACACGAAAATGTGTGCACAGTAATTAGGCGATAAAAGATTTTAGAACGCGCACCGCTAAAAATGAAGCCTTGAAAAAAAATACTGACACAATTATTACATAAATAGGTTTTTATGAAATGTCGATTTATGGAACAGAAAATAATTAAAAACAAATTCGCAATTAAATTTAAACGTGTAAACAATTAAATCTAATGCATCGTGTAGCAGTTTTATTTAAATATGTTTACGTGTCTATCTAATATATAGAAAGTAACAGTAAAGAAAATGACAATTCTTTGTACTACACAGCTCAAATTATGAAGCGTACACGAAAATATGCGCACCATAATTAGACATTATAATATTATTTAAATGCGCACCGCTGAAAATAAAGTAAAAAACGTCACCAAAAGTAACTCGCTTTGAACGACATTTGAACGCCCGCTTAAATTTGTTCAATACAGAAATGAGGTTAAATTTTTTATTCTTTGTCTGCATTTTCTGATTATTTAATTTACGGCGTTCGGGCAAAAGGGACAATTACAAAAACTAACTTAAAACCACCTTCAGGGTAAAAGGAACCGTCCTGCCAAATTTGGTCCCCGTCCGTCATTTGGTTTTTCCGTGGCTGTCTAACAGAAAGTCGACAAATGAAACATACAAACATACAAACATACAAAGATACAAACACCAACTGAGCTTTATATATTAGATTACTACTACTACTACTTTACTCTTGGTTCTTCTATCCTCTAGTGTTTCAAGGTTTAATGATTTAACTAATGGCGTTCTTCTTGTCTGTTTTAAATATTCTCCAGTAATGAATCTGGCAGCTCTTTTTTAAATTTGTTCTAGTTTATCAATGTTTTCTTTGTTGGATGGGTGCCATAAAGAAGATGCAAGGTCTAGTACAGATCTCACCAAAGTGAAGTAGCAGTTTAGTTTTTTTTCTCTATTACATTTGTAAAAGTTTCTTTTTATAGAGCCTATGGTTTTATTTGATTTTTTAAAACTTCATTGA
Source organism: Ampullaceana balthica (assembly GCA_944989445.1). Taxonomy (NCBI): domain Eukaryota; kingdom Metazoa; phylum Mollusca; class Gastropoda; family Lymnaeidae; genus Ampullaceana; species Ampullaceana balthica. Next base: position 623,223 of record CALYLW010000443.1, on the reverse strand, counting down.
CATGGGGATCCATGATAGTTTCTCATTTATACTGACTCCTAAGTATTTTGCATCTTTAGTTTGGGTCAGTTCTTTTCCATGAATGAAATATTTTGAATTTATTTGTTTCTTTTTCTTTGTTACTATTAACAGTTAACACTTTTCTGGGTGGAAAGACATACTCCAGTTAGCTTAGAATTTTATCAATTCATCTAAGACTTTTTGTAAAATTTTGTCATCTAAACAAGAATTTAAAGGGAATTTTAAATTTTAATTTAAGAAGCCATGAATATCAATATGGACTGGCCTTATAGCCACACCAGGACATGAGTCCCATAGTAAATATGGGACACCAGCAGGCGAGGTTGGCCACTGCAACAAGACTGACCTGAATAGCAAGTCTGCTTTCTTGGCGGCGTCTTGCTGCATTGACCCCTCTGGCCGCACGACCGATTGTGTTAAGTGAGACAGATAATAGATCGCCACCTGACCACAAACGATTAAAAAATATAAGCTTATTAAACAATTGAAACACTGCGATGGTGTACGGCACTGTGGGTTGGTGACTGGTTGACAGGGGAAGACCTAGGCACATGCCATTGGATGAATAGACGCCCCAATCTACATGGATACTTGGGATTAGGGATACAATAACCCCAATATCCATGCAGCTTCAATCCTTTTTAGTCACTGATAGCTAAGATTTGCTTAAGTGTAATGTGTTAGTTAGCAAGGTAATGAAGAACTTTATATTTGTTCATTCAAATATATGACATTATCATTGGAAGGCCGAGTCACTAGGACTCTTATAGCCCGGCTTACAATACATGCGGCGAGCCTCAAAATAAGGGCATCGCCTTGCAAGAATTCTTCCGCAATGCTTTTACTGCATGACCTGTCCGCATCTCCTATTGCTTCAGAGTCATCGGTCAGCAGATGAGCCACTGTTTCCTCAGCCATACCCCATAAGTGGCAGCCATGGTTACTATTTGATTCTAGCCTGTGCACGTAGCTGTTTGTAGGACAGTGTCAAGTCCGCATTTGCGTAATGAGGGACTGGCAGCTACGAGACAGTTTTCACCAAGAATCTCGCCTGTGCGGTCGCGGCATTTCGTTATAAAGTGCCCTTGCCATGTTAGCATTTCGTTGTAAAGCGCCCTTGCCTTGTAACCATTTTCCCAGCCTTCAAGCCGCCTCTCAACAAAACAGGCTTTTATCCACAATTTAACCCCCAACTGGGTCATTTGGTGATCGATTTGGGGCCTTGCTGTGCAGGAAGGTTTGCCCTTTCCGGCTGTGGTACTTTTGCTTGACCCGTAATGTGCTGTAGGACGACCTTGCCTGTTCGTAATTCACGATTTCCAGTACAGCATTGACAGTTTCCATCTGCATTGAGCTCCGACCCAGAGATTCTTGAGTCTCGGATCTTGAGTCCTTGAAAACTACAACTGTTGGAAAACTCTTCCTTCTACATAGGCGTAAGCGTGCTCCCTTCAAACACCTGTGGATGTCTTCTAGCTCGGCATCGCCACTCGAGACTAGTCTTCCACATGGGCCAGACAGTTCAGTTACGTCTGCCCCCCCCCTGCAAGGTATTCATTCAGTACGCCGCATCCGCTTCTTCCATCCTTGAAGCTCCATCCGTCTCCATAGACTCTCACTACGCATCTTCCATAGGCTTCGATAGTTCTCAGCGCTTCATTGTGCTGAAACCCTTCTAGACTATTCCCCCCCCCCATGGCATTTGCCAGTGACAAATGTTCATTAGGCGGTGAGACACACTCGTTAGGTCCCCTCGCTGGGACCATGGACATTTTCTCCCTGTTTTTGGGTAAGTTGACTGAAACCTCAAGCTCGTTGACCACATCCATAAAGGAGGGTCGTTTCAGTCTCGCACGCTTTACCCACCTGACTTCAATCTGAAAGCAGGGTTCGCTTCCTTCCTTTCTAACGTTATAGTTTCACCGTAGTTAGTATTGCCTTCTCTCGCCGTAATTTGAGCAGTTTTGAGTTCGACAAGATTTCTGCCGCTTCGTTGGATGTGGTACGTAACGCCACACAAACCAGTCTTAATGCTTGGTTTGGGACTCTGTTCAGGTCTTCGAGCGCCGTTCTGCTCGCAAAAGCCTGGCTATAGTCAATGGATGCTCTGACTTTGCTGAGGTATAGAGCTCTCAACATTCTTGAATCAACGCCCCAAAATGTTCACGTCAGCTTCCTCACCAGGGACAATTGAGCAGCTGTTTTTGGCGCGCAGTTCACGTACATGGTTGTGTAAATAGAGTTTTTGATCCATTTTAATTCCCAAGTACGTTGGTTCCTTATCCCAATTCAGTATTTTCCCCATAGATGTTAAGCACCGTTTCATGTATAAGCGCATTCCTTCCATTCGTGTAGATGTAGTGGACGGTTTTTTGTGATTTCATTATTAGTCTCCCTTTGCTGGCATATGTTTTGACCTCATCGAGGACACGCTGCAGCCTGGTCTGCAAGTTTGCCACGTCCTTCACGGACGTCCAGATGACTAGGCCATCTGCGAACATAGCGTTCTGACTCTCAATTGACGTTCAATGTCGTGTACGAATGCAAGGAACAGCGTACAGCTCATGGCAGACCACTGCGGGAGTCCGTCCTCGAGTCGAGCTTCTGTGGATTCCCTCATGCGTGTTCTGATCTTTTTACTCTACAAGAACGATTGTATGCATACTTGTATCTTTGCTATTACACCCAAGTGCTGGAGCGTATCCAAAAGTCCTGTACGCCAGACCTATCACAGGTATGTTGGAGGTAATAAAAAAAACTGCCGATGTAGCCATTGTAGCTCATTTGTGATAGCTTGCACTAATCGGTTATCTAAATTAGCTGAATAAACATATGCTGTTTACTTTTGTATATTTACAGACTTCTTTAACAGTATTCAACGTTTTAAATTTTGAAAGTTTCTGAAATTTCCTGTGGTCTTCCAGACTAGAAAAAAGGAGGATTTGCTTATTTTCTTCTTGCATCTGGAAAACATACTGATATCAAAAAAGTACTTTCTTAATGTGGAATTGGCAAATTTGAATTTTGATGCCTCATATTTTATTACTAATTTTCTCCAAGTATCTTCAAATGCTTCAATAATTTAACTGATGGTGTTACTTTTTTGTGTGAAAATGCCCCAGAAATAAATCTAGAACCTCTATTTTGTATATGTTCTAGTTTATTTATGTTTTGTTTGTTAGATGGGTCCCATACAGCAAATGCATATTCAAACATTGGTCTTACAAGTTTAAGGCAGTTTTTAAAGTTATACTCTTATTACAATTTGTAAAAAAGTAATTTTATGAAGCCTAAGATTTTTTTGGTACAATTTAATTTTATTTCATAATTTGTAGATTCCCAGAATTATTTTCATATATTATTTCTTATAAGTACTCCAAATCTTTAGACTGCAATTTTTAAATATATAATTTTTTTTTGTTCTTTTCTGCATAAACGCATCCCATTTTTGCTTTGAGATTTCTTGACATGGATTTGACGATCTCTTCTTGTAAGCAATTTCGATGTTAAATTCTAAGAAAAAGCATTTGTAGTATTGTCGCTGCTTGCGGTCTTATTTTAAATGTAATATTTTAGATAAATGTTTCCTCTAGTTTTATTTCATATCTGTAAATTCCTTCTGTTATTTACACAATAAGTATAAGAAAATACTATGCGCAAATATTTCTACAAGACTAAAACCTACTTAAATAGCTTCTAACGAAAACCTTTATTTCATGTTTGTAATGGAGCGAATGTTGCTTGCGGTGATGTCTATTTTTATGATCGTACTAAGAGTTGTAGGGCGCCCACTTTTTTCAAAAACACAAGTAACTTATCCTTGTTTGATAAATACGAAATATCAAACTTCCTGAACTGTACAAAGAGTATTGTATAATTATAAATGCTCAAATCCTCTTTTTACATCGTTCCCATTTCTAAAATTAAAATATAACCTCAAACAATGACGACATAGAGTTACGGATGCATCCAGTGAATGAGTGAGTGACTTGAGCTATTATATGTTTATACTAGGTTGTGCTGCGGCGCCGTGGTGCCTGCGGCGCCCACCTTTTCAAAAAGCCCAACTAACTTGTCCTTGTATGATAAATACGTAATATTAAACTTCCTTAAATGTAGACAAAGTATTTTTTGGTCAAAAGCCCAAGTAACTTATCCATGTATGATAAATACTAAATATTCCTGAAATTTTAAAAAGCAGTGTGGTGTCCCTTAGCGTTAGGCCAAAGTGAGTCAGTCATACATAAAATAATTGAGGGTAAATATATATATGATGATAATAAACGTTAGGCAAATGAAACAAATCGAACATACGAAATTATGCCACAATTTTATACCCAGACAAATAAACCTTTTGGCAAATAAAAACAAGCCAGCATACGAATTTTGCATAAAACAAAAATGGAATAAAGAAATTAAAATTTAATGATGAAAAAATCTACTAAGAAGAAAAAAACACTAAAATACCTAGTTATTTCATGATGAAATGTTTAATCATGTCTTATAATCATTGCAAATGATTAGTAAACAATATCTGGATCGAACCACGTGTGTGGGCCTCGCCATCCCCAACATTTACATGAATAGGGAGTAGGAGTCCCATCAAAGTTATTTAACCATGTGCACCAAGTGTGATTGATGAAACAATCTCCATGTTGAAAGTTATCGTTATCGCATATCCATTTACATGTGTATGTGACATTTGATAAAGTTCTTTGTCTGAAATTAAAGTAAGTTATTCTTGTCACAAAACCATTGATTGACAAAGATTAGTTGTTCTTAATTTCAATACTGGCAAAAAAAAATTGTAAGCCTATCAGCCAGTATCAGCTCTCTTCTGTAATTTTTTATTTTAATTTTGAAGATTACTGATCAAATACCATTTTAGCGCTTATAATTACAAAAATAAAATTTTCATATCAATTAAATCAAAATGGTTGAGATTATAGCTACACTCGCATCATTTAATATGTGACTGTGATTAAATAAAGTACTTAACTGTGTTTTTTGAATGTATATAAATTAGGGATGCGGAAATTAACGATGTATTTCTCGATTAATCGAAAAAAATTAACGATTAAATTATTTTTAACGATTAATCGACCCATCACTTACAAATTATTGGAAGTCAAAAAGTAAAAATAAATAATAATAATAAATATATCTGACGATTACTAGAACATTTTGGTTTTAAACTATTGACTGACGGGAATGTTTAAAATGTTGATAAAGTTTGCCTACCATGGTTCTAACACTTCGTCTACTTATCAAACCAAATGAAAAGCGTATTAAGCTAATGGCATTAATGAAGTCTGACTCAGAGACAGAAAATGACGACAACTCTTCTGATGAATTACTGCGTTACAAAATGGAGATGAATGTTCCTGAATCAATTAACCCTCTACAATGGTGGAAACTTAATGAACACCGATATCCGATAATGTCATTTATTGCCAAGACCGTTTTGTAAATACTAGTTACCTCAGTTCCATGTGAATGATGTTCAGATCGGGGCAATTAGACCCACTCATCACTTGAACCAAATAATGTCAACACTCAACACACTTGTCTTTTTAAATCCTTTATATTAACTCGTGGTGTCTGCGGCCGACCTTGCTCACTTGTCGCCAAAACTTTTGATCGATTTTTAACCCACTTGCTCGCAAGATAGCGAGCTGAAATTTTGCAGGCAGTTTCGTACCGATGATAAAAACAATGTATCAAAATTATGATCGATCGCATGTACCGTAATTAAATTATTGATTTTTTAGATTATTTTATTTACTCCTATGTATCATGCTATTTTTTGAGATAGAGCGTCGCGGTGCGTATTATATTGAACAACCTTTCTGTCGCGCAATAAGATGCGTATTTTACTGACAACACTTTTTATAAACCTATTCCTGATCGGTGCGCATTATATTAAACACGTTTTACGACACAACTGCAATTTTGTATTTTTGGATGGTCTTGCGCTGCGTGTTATAATGAACATTCTTTTAGTTACGTCTCATACGTAAAGGATTTATAGTCAAAAACTTGGTTTTTTACGGGTTGTTTTTATTGCGTAGTTGGTTAAAAGATGGCATATAAAGGAAATATTCTAGCGTTATTTAGATTTCAACAAAAACGTTTAATAAGTGTCACAAATAGTATCATAAATTTAAAATGTTTGATTTAATCGAAACTAACGATTAATTAATCGTCAGTTTTTCAAAAGTTAACGATTAAAATTAAATTATTCATTAACAGCCCTAATATACATGTTATGTAAATGGCACGTTTAAATTCAATAAGTCATACTTAAAATGAACTTTAATTTGACAACATTCACCAATAAATTGCTTACACAAAATAAATGTAAAATCCATTTGTTTTTTTTCATGACTTAAAACTAACGTTACTTTAAAAGGTTAAATTCGTTAAGTAAATTATATGACATCTTAACACATACAATTATAAATAAATGTATAAAATCTATATAGCAAAAGTGTATATTTACAGCCAGCAGTCTTGATAATTAGGTTCACAATAGCCTATCCAAAACGGATCAGTAAAGGCATTTAGTTCATTTAGTCCCAATACAGCGACGGTGAGGAATACTAGAAGTATCTTGTACTTTATCGCCATCATCAACCTTAGCCTGATGTAACATGCAGACTGTGACCTCAAGATTCAAAACAAAGAATTATGGAATGAGAAAACGATGACGTGGCTGTCGTTCTAGGGGCGTAGCTCACTGACCATCTAACATTGGAGCGTAGTTTACAATGACAATTATGAGTCATTTGTATTAATGTTTGTTATATTCTTAAAGCAATTCCTCAAAGTGTTTATTGCATTATATATATATAATTAAATATTTGAGAACACTTATCATCCCTATATAGACTGCGCCTAAGCGCGCCTGAGTGTGTGTGGGAGTGTGGGTGCTCGCTATGCGGGGTAACTCCCGAAAATAAAATAAATTATTGAAAATTAAGACGTAAAATAAAAAAAATATTTTGGTGTCGAGATTAACAAGACGGCGTTTCTCGCCATAAAATATTGTGACTTTTACGTCATATTTTGAGCTCATATTAATTTGTAAAAAGGAAACAAAGTAAAAAGAGCCGCGGTTATTTCAATGTGATTTTTTTAATGGTACTATCCATCTCTGTGTGTGTTTATCTTTGTGTGTGCACGTGTGTGAATTAGTGAGTGTGTGTGTGTGTGTGTTTTTGTTGTGAACTAAATGTGATGAAACGGTTTATTTTTATGTCTGGTAATGTTGCGCCTCTAACAAGACTATGTATATATATTTTTTTAAAATTTAAGAATTAATATTTGTTTGCAAATTACATCTTTACACTGTTTCCTTTATGTATTTCCGAGATGTATTTTATCCAGCCGTTCGAAAAATTGTTTGCTGTAATCTTTCTATAGATGTCTACATTTATGTTCAACGTTAATCTACCTAACGTTTTGTTTACAAACCATAGTCATTGTTTTTTAGCGTAATATTTTAACAATATTTATATACTATTATTTTCTTTATTATCAAATACACAGTATCATTTTACCACTTTTCTTTATATCTTGTATATGTTTAATTTAAATACTTAATGTATTTGACATTTTAAAAGTTAGTTATAAATAATCAAATACTAACAATGTATTCAATGCATTAGAGAAAGAAAGCACATGAGTGAAACCAGATACCAAACACTATAGCTTAGCCACTGTTAATATTCTTTTTGCATAAATTAAGTTAAACATGCTAGGTAAGTTATATTTATAAATTAAAAAATGCATGAAGCAAGTGATTAGTGATGAAAGAAATGCCAATGATTTTTAGGTGGGAGATTTATTTTCCTTCGGTGCTTAAATAGTTTACACGATTTTTTTTTCTGGAACAATTGCTCCATAAACTGCCCCAAGGAAATAGAAGGAATGAAAAAAAAATTCGGTACTGTTATAGACGAAAATGGATTATATATAGGATTTATATGCACGGACCAATGAGTGTGGGATAATAAGTGGAACAGCTATTTTTATATTGAGTACAACTTTATGACCTTTTGAAATGTACCATGGATGACATAAACACTATAGCTTAGCAACTGTTTTTATACTTTTTGCATACATTAAACTAAATCAGCAGGGTAAATTTTAAGCCCAGAACTTGCGATTCAAAATGTTTCTTTAAAACAAATAAAACCCATGCACACCTTACTTAAGCATCAAAATTCACATAAATAATATGCTTTTCCCATAAAAAAATCATTGCTAAGAAAGGTATTTATGAGCTAACAAAACTAAACCATTCATTAAAAAAAAATAGTTACATTTCTAGAACAATGAGTTGCGTGGCACACACTTCGGGTATAAACTCTACGGTTCTTTAAGGTATACATATATTTACTGTAAAGACATATCGCGGGTATTACGACTCATATATAGGTTCTAGCTTCAGAAAGTGCGTTCTCAAGCGAAAAAATACACTAACAGCAACTGATATTTAGACATAACAGCTTGATTTTATTTGAGCAATATTATTGCAACGAGGAGAAAGTTTTGTATAAAGACTGATTTCAAAAGCCTATCATGTGGTTTACTAAATGGCAGTTTTCTTTTAAGCTGTATACACTTTCTTGAAATATTTCTTTTTTAAATTATTCTGATTTAATATCAAATGCCTACAAATATATGTTATATATTAAGACCATTATCAAATATGTCATTTTATAGGCTAAAAAAGCTACAATGAAAAAAGGCTTAAATACAAATACAACGAAAAGTTATCCTTTATGTTAGTGGAACAAGTATCTGCCAATTTATTGCTTTGTTAATACTAGAAGAAAAGAGTGGAAAGTCCTTTCAAAATGACATAATTTATTAGAAAATGAATCTCTAGGAATTTAAAAAAAAACCCATTGTTTTTATGTTGATATTCGTGTGAAAAGAAATTATACAACTTCCACCCATAAACCATATTTCCACCCTCAACTAAGCATACATATTCAAATAAATATTATCTGGCTCAAGTAATGACTAATTCGTCTTAAACTAATTTCATGCTTAAACTATACAATGGAATTGGTGTTTTTCATAGCATTTTCCTAGAACCAAAGGAATCATATGGAAATATATTTTTAAATTTTTTTATTCATGTGAAAAGAAATTGAGCCTTGCCGATTATATTTTTATAACTGTTAAGTACCTTTCATATTCTGTAGGAGTATATTATATAGAGAAAAGCATGCGTTATTAAAGCAGACATACCAAAATTGAAGGTTAATATTTAAATTCATCATACTTTCTATTTTCTTGACACACATATCGTGGATTTTATAAGACGTGGTTTGATTTATCACTACCCTAATTTCATGATGCATTCACATTCATTTTTAAGGGAAATTTGAGACCCAATACCAAATAAAGTTATTTTTTAATTGTACCTACCCCTGTTCTGGCAAAAAATACACTAACAGCAACTGATATTGTGACATAACAACTTGATTTTATATGAGAAATATTATAAAATGAGGATAAAGTTGTGTATACAGACTGATTTTTAAAAAAAAACTATTCTGTTTTAAAATCAAATGCATACATAATTTTTGTTTTAGATTAAGCCCTAACTTATATGTCATTTTATAAGCTGAAAAAGCTACAATGAAAAAGGCTTGAATATAAATACAAAGAAAAATAATCCGTTATTTAAGTGAAACAAGTATCTGCCAATTTATTGCTTTGTTACTATGCTAAAAAAAATATCCTATTCGTCTTGAACTAATTTCATACTTAGCTTATAAAATGGAGTGGGTGATTTTAAGAGCTTTTTCCAAGAACCATTAAGGGGAATGTGAAACTCAAATCCAAATAAAGTTATTTTCATTGTGCCTACCCGTAGCATCGCACGGGCATTGCTCTCGTTCTATTAATAGCATGCTGGCTGTCTTTCGTGATAACATTTCACATCTCTTTATCTCTTTTTAGCAAGTCATTTAATAGAAATATTTGTTGCAATTATATTTATAAGTGGTATCAATCACATGAAGAATATAGACGCCAAATATCGAAAAAACGTTGTTTAATATAATTAAATTATTCAACGAAATTGTAATCCCTTCAAATGGATTTGATATCGTAACTCACAGTTAGTATTAATTTAGATGTTTTCGTTTAAAAAAACAACTTTTGTAGATGATGAAATTTTATTCCCGATATGTAAGCATTATAATTTGTAGCATTTTTTCAAATACTAAAATTCAAAGTATGTTTGTTTATACTTCTATCGTAGATAGCAGAGATTATGAGTTAGATCTGAATAAATATTATATATATATATATATATATATATATATATATATATATATATATATATATATATTATATATATATACGAGAGCAATGCCCGTGCGATGCTACGGGTAGGCACAATGAAAATAACTTTATTTGGATTTGAGTTTCACATTCCCCTTAATAATGAGTGTAAACGTATCAGGAAATTAGGGTAGTGATAAATCAAACCCCTTCTTTATAAAAATCACGATATGTGTGTCTAGAAAATAGACAGTATGATGAATTTAAATATTTCCCATCAATTTTGGTATTTCTGCATTAATAACACACGCTTTTCTCGATATACTTTACCAGAATAACAAAGGTCCTTAACAGTTTCAAAAATCTAATGGGCAAGGCTAAATTTCTTTTTCCATAAATCAAAAAGTTAAAACAATATCTTTGATTCCTTTGGTTCTAGGGAAAAGCTCTTAAAATCACCCACTCCATTTTATAAGCTAAGTATGAAATTAGTTCAAGACGAATAGGATATTTGTTTAACATAGTAACAAAGCAATACATTGGAAGATACTTGTTTCACTTAAATAAAGGATTATTTTTCTTTGTATTTATATTCAAGCCTTTTTTCTTTGTAGCTTTTTTTGCTCATAAAATGACATATAATTTAGGGCTTAATATATAACATATATTATGTAGTCATTTGATTTTAAAACAGAATAGTTTTTAAAAAATCAGTCTGTATACAAAATTTTATCATCGTTGTATAGTATTGCTCAAATAAAATCAAGTTGTTATGTCACAATATCAGTTGCTGATAGTGTATTTTTTGCCAGAACAGGGGTAGGCACAATTAAAAAATAAATTTATTTTGTTTTGGGTCTCAAATTTCCCTTAAAATTGAATGTAAATGCATCATGAAATTAGGGTAGTGATAAATCAAACCACGTCTTATAAAATTCACGATATGTGTGTCGAGAAAATAGAAAGTATGATGAATTTAATATTAACCATCAATTTTGGTATGTCTGCTTTAATAACGCATGCTTTTCTCTATATGATATACTCCTACAGAATATGAAAGGTACTTTAAGAGTTATAAAAATCTAATCAGCAAGGCTCAATTTATTTTCACATGAATAAAAAAAAATATATATATATTTCCATATGATTCCTTTGGTTCTAGGAAAATGCTCTGAAAAACACCAATTCCATTGTATAGTTTAAGCATGAAATTAGTTTAAGACGAATTCATTGAGCCAGATAATATTTATTTGAATATGTATGCTTAGTGGAGGGTGGAAATATGGTTTACGGGTGCATGGTTCTTATTTTCTTTTCACACGAATATTAACATAAAAACAATGTTTGTTTTTTTTAAATTCCTTTAGAGATTTATTTTCTAATAAATTGCGTCATTTTGAAAGGACTTTCCACTCTTTTCTTCTAGTATTAACAAAGCAATAAGTTGGCAGATACTTGTTCCACTAAAATAAAGGATTACTTTTCGTTGAGCCTTTTTTCGTTGTAGCATTTTTTAGCTTATAAAATGACATATTCGGTAATGGTTTTAATATATATCATATATTTGTAGGCATTTGATATTAAATCAGAATAATTTAAAAAGAATTTTTTCAAGAAAGTGTATACAGCTTAATAGAAAACTGCCATTTAGTAAACAACATGATCTGCCTTTGAAATCAGTCTTTATACAAAAATGTATCCTCGTTGCATAATATTGCTCAAATAAAATCAAGCTGTCTAAATATCAGTTGCTTTTAGTGTATTTTTTCGCTTGAGCACGCACTTTCTGAAGCTAGAACCTATATATGAGTCTTAATACCCGCGATATGTCTTTGCACTAAATATATGTATACCTTAAAGAACCGTACAGTTTATACCCGAAGTGTGTGCCACGCAACTCATTGTTCTAGAAATGTAACTATTTTTTAAATGAATGTTTTAGTTTTGTAAGTTCTTAAATACCTTTCTTAGCAATGATTTTTTTATGGGAAAAGCATATTATTTATGTGAATTTTGATGCTTAACTAAAGTGTGCATGGATTTTATTTGTTTTAAAGAAACATTTTGAATCGCAAGGTCTGGGCTTAAAATTTACCCTGCTGATTTAGTTTAATCTATGCAAAAAGTATAAAAACAGTTGCTAAGCTATAGTGTTTATGTCATCCAGGGTTTGGCGATATTATTGACTCTTACCCCACCAATAAATGGTACATTTCAAAAGGTCATAAAGTTGTACTCAATATAAAAATAGCTGTTCCACTTATTAACCACACTCATTAGTCCGTGCATATAACTCCTATATATAATCCATTTTCGTCTATAACAGTACCGATTTTTTTTTCATTCCTTCTATTTCCTTGGGGCAGTTTATGGAGCAATCGTTCCAGAAAAAAAAATCGTGTAAACTATTTAAGCACCGAAGGAAAATAAATATCCCACCTAAGAATCATTGATAAATATAACTTACCTAGCATGTTTGACTTAATTTATGCAAAAAGAATATTAACAGTGGCTAAGCTATAGTGTTTGGTATCTGGTTTCACTCATGTGCTTTCTTTCTCTAATGCATTGAATACATTGTTAGTATTTGATTAGTATTTGATTATTTAGAACTAACTTGTAAAATGTCAATTACAATAAGTATTTAAATTAAACATATAAAAGATATAAAGAAAAGTGGTAAAATGATACTGTGTATTTGATAATAAAGAAAATAATAGAAAATAATAGTATATAAATATTGTTAAAATATTGCGCTAAAAAAACAATGACTATGGTTTGTAAACAAAAATGTTAGGTAGATTAACGTTGAACATAAATGTAGACATCTGGAGAAAGACCAAAGCAAATAAATTTTTCGAACGGCTGAATAAAATACATCTCGAAAATACATAAAGGAAACAGTGTAAAGATGTAATTTGCAAACAAATATTAATTCTGTAATTTAAAAAAAAATTATACGTATTCTTATTAGAGGCGCAACATTATCAGACATAAAAATAAACCGTTTCATCACATTTAGTTCACAACATAAACACACACACACTCACTTTATTCACACACTTATACACACAAACATAAACACACAAACAGATAGTACCATTAAAAAAATCACACTTCATTGAAATAACCGCGGCTCTTTTTACTTTGTTTCCATTTTACAAATTAATATGAGCTCGAACTATGACGTAAAAGTCACAAATATTTTATGGCGAGAAACGCCGTCTTGTTAATCTAGACACCAAAACTTTTATTATTTTACGTCTTCAATAATTTATTTTATTTTCGGGAGTTACCCCGCATAGCGAGCACCCACACTCAGACGCGCTTAGGCGCAATATATATAGGGATAATATATATAAAGTAAGAATCTATACATATTATTCACCTAAACGAATAAGCGCAAGTAAGCATGACGAATGACCCTCGCTGGGATGAAAAGAAAAAAGGGGTGGGGGTGGCAACAATGCTTTTTGCGTTCACTTGCGTTGTTCCTTCTTATCTTATCTATACAGACGCTCCTTCTATGCAGAAGATCGTTGCGTCCACAGACCATGACAGATGATCTGTTGGCAAGTGATGCAGCATTCACAGGCCACGGCTTTGTGGGTTCCACGCATTACCCAGCCGCCTAACTACATGTAGTGTTAGGTACCCATTCGGAGCGGGGTGACTCAGGGACGCCCTAGGCCCCGGGAACAAGCCCTTGCCTTCACACGGATTCGAACCCGTGACCATCGGTACGACAGTCCAGTGCGCTGCCACTCGACCACCGCGTTTTTTGTGATTAGTAGCGTAGTTGTTATTACGTCCGTCTTGCACGCGGAAAGTCCTGGGTTCAAGCCCCAACGGGAACAAATAAAACAAAATTAAGTGTTTGTTTCTGCCCGTTCTTTTCCCCATATTTTGCGAACATGACTAACCTTCGCTAGGGTAGGCCAATCACAGTTTATGGTTGACAAGGGATGGTAGTAAAGGGTGGGGGGCAAGTAACAACAACCGGAGTGCGCATGTCTCCGCGTTTACTCGCTTTTTTTCCCATTACTTCGTGCTGCTGTTTGTGTCCGTTCTCTCAGACCCCGTTCTTTGTACTATATATAATTAGCAAATCTGCGGTGTATGCTACACCGCAGGTCGTATCTAGTTCTTTATATTACACATTTTTTATTATATATAAGCGTTTGTTTGGTACGCACAATGCTTGATCATGAAACTTTCTGTTTTCGTATTTTGCGTGGTGGATTTGAATGTACATATAATAAATAAATGAGAATTTTTCATTTTTGTTTAAATTATTATCGAATTCTTCAATTTTCTGACACAAACTTTTGTCAGAACAATAATTAGTAACTGCAAGTATTTTATTATGGATATAGCAACTAGTAGTAATCGATTATAAGCAACCCCTGGTGGAAATTACTCCTTAAGAGTAAAACTACAAATTGACCAGTTGAAATATGAACTTTGCTCTATACAGAGCTAATTTTAAAGAATGCAGACTAAGGGAAGTGCAGTGGAAAAGGTAACGCCTATGAAATGTCTCGTCATGGATTGGGATTTAAAATGTCAGAAAAGATCTGTGTAAAAAAAATTAGTTACTAGTTACACAATGATATCGGAGAAATTAGATGTAATTACATATATTATTACATTCCAGCAAGAATTTATACATTGTATGATTATAAATGATGACTTAGTCACTAGTTGTAAGATTATTTCTTAAGAGGTAGCTACTATTGGTATGATTAAAAAAGCGCTAGTTTATTAATGATTATGTAATTACCAGTGTTAATATTATAAGAAATAAACAAGATGTTAGAGTTGTGAGAGAGAAATGTGTTATTCAATATACAAAGCTTGCAATGTATGTCACGTCCCGTCTGTCCTGTCCGTGAAGCTACTAATTTTAGAAAGCAGCCCACCAGATTACTGCACCAAAATTAACTCTTTTCGAAAGTTCCTCATAAAATTGTTAAATCATATACATATATATATATATATATATATATATATATATATATATATATATATATATATATATATAAATATATATATATTATATACGCTCAATTATCGCTGACTGCCTCATGCATAACGCTAAATCATAATCCTTTTGTTTTCCAGATTAACATCAACCAAACAAAGCACTAACCTATGACGTCAGCATTTGTGTTGTAAACAGTGCTGACTGACTCAAAGAGTTATTTTTTTGGTGTAGTAATTTGGTGCGCTGCTTTCTAAAATTATTTTAAAAATCGTGTGGTGATAAGCACTGTAAAAAATACAAGGATACGTTACTTTGGCTTTTGACCAACACCTATTATAAAATACTTTGTGTACATTTAAGAAAGTTTAATGTATATATGGCATCTGTCCGTCTACGAAAGACGATAGATTTATCTTTATTATTTGCAGCTCTTGGTGTGGCTGATGAGACCAATCCTTGAGTGGCAGTCTCTTCTGCATGACACACACACGAAAGCAGTGGGGCTGTGTTGCCTGGCCTTTCTCCTCGCTCTTTTATCGACTGCTTCTGCCCTAGTTTGCTCCTCTGCTCTTAGTGATCCTTCTTTCACTATAGCCCGCCACATGGACCTATCCTCTGCCAGGTTTTCCCAGTTTTGCATATCAATGTTGGCTACTTTCATGTTTCTCTTGCATATGTCCACGTATCTGAGACATGGCCGACCAACCGACCTTTTCCCTGTCGCCAGCTCGCTGTAAAGCACGTCCTTGGGTATGCGACCAGTTTGCATCCTCTTGACGTGTCCAAGCCAACGGAGGCATCTTTGGCTTAATATTGCTGCAATACTACTCATGCTTGCTTGAGCCAGGACCTCTGTGTTGGGGACTTTCTCTTGCCATTTGATGTCTAGGATGCGGCGCAGGCATCTGAGGTGGAAGCTATTGAGCCTTCTATCATGCCTGGTATAGGTGGTCCAAGACTCGCATCCATAGAGGAGTGTGCTCAGTACGCAGGTCTGGTATACCTGCAGCTTAGTCCTTGCTGTGAGTTTGGCATTGGACCAGACTCTTTTGTACAGTCTAGCCATAACAGTTGCTGCCTTCCCTATCCTACTACTTATCTCATCTTCCAGTGAGAGGGTGCTCGAGATGTTTGATCCCAGATAAGTAAAACTGTCAACAGCATCCAGGTTGCAGCCGTCAATGGTGATAGTCGGGAGAGAGGCAGCATCCTGTGCCATAATGTTGGTTTTCTTTATACTTATGGTCAGGCCAAACTCTTTGCAGGCAGCGGAGAATCTGGATACAAGGTTCTGCAGGCCGTCTGATGTGTGGGATATTAAGGCGGCATCGTCTGCAAATAAGAGCTCGCGCAGCAAAATGAGGAAAGAAGAAAGTTTAATATTACGTATTTATCATACAAGGACAAGTTAGTTGGATTTATGAAAAAGGGGGCGCGGCAGGCACCACGGCGCCGCAGCACAAACTAGTATGAAAATAAATGAGTAAAATAAAAACAAATAAAATCAATGAAAGTTTTGTATTACATTATTTTTTAATCTGAAGTTTATTTATTTTGAAAACTTCCGTCATTTTTGATGGGTGATACACTAGTTTCTAATATTTTATAAGAGTAAGTATTTACAAGTTTAGTGATTATACCACCGCAGGCTATTTCTAGTTGTATTTTTAAAATCGATGATATTCGAGAAATTAGATGTAATTTGTAAAAGTATATTCCAGCAAGAAATTATACATTGTATGATCATAAATAATGAGGTAGTCATTAGTAACATTCGAATAGCAAGTTTCTATGTGAACTTTTGGTTAAAACTAGATATAATAATAATAATAATAATAATAATAAATTGATAATTTTTATAGCGCTGTATCCCAGCAAGGAGCCGGGCTCACAGCGCTTTACATGGAGATAATAACATACATATAATAATTAAATAAACATTCTTATCATAATAACCATATTTAAAGACAGTACGTTATACAAAGTTATACAAAATATTTCCATTTGAAAATTTGATGTTAAAAGCCCTAAATAAATTTAGAAACTTGTTATTCTGTACTACCTACAAAATTGTCTCAAGATACAGCTTTCAGATTTTTTACTATGATAGATAAATACATGGACTATAACCATGTGGCTATAACCCATTCTCGTCACAAGTTTGACTTAGAACCGTGTTATTCTAAAAGGTGTATGATAATATCTTTTCTAAACCTATCTTATCTGTTACAGGCGCTCTTTCTATACAGATGATTATTGCGCACTGCGCTTTGTGTCTAGTCCTGCATTCTTATTAGAGTCTAAAATTTTGATGAAGAGTTGGGTGTTCTGGTTTCTTGGGGCTACCCATTCCACGCCCGAATTTTGGATGGGAAGAATGAGAATTCATATGTGTTATTTCTTGCATACGGAATAAGAAAGTTTTTTTTATCCGTATTTCTATCTGAGGGTTTAATTAAGTTATATTTGTGTATAACTTTGTGTATATTAATTGCATTATGTATAATTACTACTTTACTCCTGGTTCATTTATCCGTTAGTGTTTCAAGGTTTAGTGATTTAACTAATGGGGTTATTCTTGTAAGTTTTGAATGTTTTCCAATAATGAATCTGGAAGCTCTTTTTAAAATTTCTTCTAGGTTATCAATGTTGTTGTTTTTTGTTAGATGGGTCCCATACAGAAGATGCATATTCTAGCACAGGTCTCACCAAAGTGAGGTAGCATTTTAGTTTTATATCTCTATTACATTTGTAAAAGTTTCTTTTTATAGAGCTTAAGGTTTTCATTGAATTTTTTAATAATTTTGTTGACATGGTGAATCCATGATAGTTTCTCATTTATTATTACTCCTTGGTATTTTGCATCTTTAGTTTGGATTAGTTCTTTTCCATGAATGAAATATTTTAAATCGACCCTTATTTCTTTCTTTTTCTATGTTGCTCTTAACAGATGCCACTTTTCTGGGTGGAAAAGCGTACTCCATTTAGTTTACCATTTTATCAATTCATCTAAGCCTTTTAACATGATTGTGCTAGTTTGTTCTGATTTAATTGTCCTATAGATCTTACAATCATAGGCAAATAAAATATCTTTTGTTCCTGTTAAGGGGTTTTTGGGTAAATAATTTATATAAATTAAACAGAGTAAGGGATCTAGCACAGTATCCTGTAGAACGCATGAGTTAACTGTTATTGGTGCAGATTTAGATCCATTAATTATTGCAGTTTGCTCTCTTCCTAAAAGGAAGTCTTTGATACAATGATGTAAGGAACCTGGGATTCCAAAGTAGTTAATTTTTTTTAGTAAACTATAGAGGTGGACCCTGTCAATGCTTGTGAGAAGTCTAGTAATAGTGTATCTATTTGACAGATCATCTGAAAAGGTAGTAGTTACTGACCACCTTTCCAGTCAATGACGGACTATAGGGCAAGTGAAGTAGCATTCACAAGATTTATTTAGCCACCACTAACGAGCAGGGGAATGTGTGGCCAGCACAATGCCCCAGGGACCTTGCCAGTACCTAGGCTCGAACCCGCGACTCGGGATCTGCCTAGGATCGATGGTCCAGTGCGCTACCACTTTGACCATCGTAGTTACTAGGTATGATTATATCTGAAGAGGTAGTGACTAGTTGTATAATAATATCTGAAAAGGTACTTATTAGTTGTATGATTATATCTGAAGAGGTCGTTACTAGCTGTATGATTATATATGAAGAGGTAGTTATTTGTTGTATGTTTAGAAAAGAGCTAGTCTATATTCGATAATGTAATTAATAGTGTTAAGATTATAATCAACAAACAAGATATTAGAGGTTTGATGATTATTCAATAAATTTGTTGATATTTGTAATATTTTATGGGACTGAGTAGTTACAAATTAGATGATTATTTAACAGCATGTTATTCCTAGTTGTATTATTAAAATTGTTGAAAAATTTATATTTGTAAAATTACAGGTGGTTACTAGTTGTACGATTACGTGTAATCAGTTAGTGAAAAAAAAAGTTTGTTAAATTTTTTCCATGATTACTTTAAACAGATAAATTTTTTGGACAAGCAACTCAACGAATTACAATTAAGATTAAAGTTGACACAAACATTTATTTTTAAATGGATCAATACGTGTTGATATTTATTTACAAAAGGTTAACAAAGGCACACTTTTTGACCAATGCAGTAATCGGAAAAAAAATAATTGAATATACATTATATAATTTTATAATAGCTACTATAAATACGGAAAATAATAGGTAAAAATAGGATTACTTAAGATTAAATATTGATCAGGGTGTGGTCAACTTACTAAATACTTTTATATATCATTAATTTTTCATTTTAGTTTTATTTGATGTTACGGGCCTAAACTATTCCATTAGCAATAATCTGAAAAATATTGTATCACAGTTATGAGTCTTAAAGCTGTTAGAGATTATCTAAGATGGATTGTTTGTGACCATGTGACCATTAAATCTATGAAAAAACGCTTTGTATGCTCTAAATTTCCTTTCATACTTAATTTCCTTTCATACTTAATTTCCTTTCATACTTAATTTCAGCACGCGACTTTATTAAAAACACGTGACTCCAGTGGGACGTCGATTATTTAGAAGACTGTTGGTAAGATCAAGAATTTTATTCAAAGTGATTAATTTGATTGGCCACACACGTAATTAGGAAGTTTTTTGCCAGGTTGTAGATGACAGACTTTTGCAGCAGTAATTTATGAAGGAAAGGCAACCAATCGCAGGTGGAAGAAAGACGTGGATTTGTGGCCAGTGTACAGAAACAATAACAAATTTGAAGAAGAGTGTCTGAAGAGAAAATTGTTTTTAAGTGCAAGGTACATGTGCAGGCACCTTGCAGCAGACGACAAAGTTGGACAATGTTACATCTCAAGTTGACCATAACCTCACACACATCTTGGGTGTCTCATTTGGGCTCACAGCGCTTCAAATAATAATAATAATAATAATAATAATAATAATAATAATAATAATAATAATAATAATAATAATAATAATAGTAATAATAATAATAATAATAATAATAATAATAGTAATAGTAATAATAATAATAATAATAATAATAATAATAATAATAATAATAGTAACACGCATATAATTATCAATGCAGTCAATTGTATACATGCATAACTGCAGTTAACTTTAAAGTAAAAGAAATTTGATGATATCAAACTTGACAAAACTGGGAAATAATTTACTATTGATAATTTACTATTTATAATTTACTATTTATAATTTACTAGTTACATTTTTGAGTGTTGCAACGATCTCAGAGGTAAGGAAAAGAAAATAAAGACAAGCATTTTTTTTAAAAAATCAGGTTAAAACCTTTATGTGTGTACATTAAACAATTTTTATTGCGATCGGATAGATAAAATAATATATCAATCAGCTAACGCTGGGGTCGGGAAACCATGGCTCGCGAGCCAGATGTGGCTATATTGATGGCTGCAGTGGCTCTCAGACAAATGTTCGATTTTTTTTTATTTTAAAAGTTTATTAAGACTCTTTTGATCTACATATTAATTGCGTATTTAAAAAAAGCATAACAATGTTAATTCAAAAAATATCAGAGACATCATTAATGTACTTTTAGTGTTGAAATTATAAAAATTGCTTATATTTATTTGAATTTATAGTTTTAAACATACATGTAATGTATGTCTCTGATAGAATTACTTTTCAAAATATGTGATGTTTATGGCTCTCTCAGACAAAAAGTTTACCCATCCCTGAGCTAACATAAGAAAGTAACGACCTTAAAGCCCCCGGCCAGATCAAGTGCAAGATGTTAAGTTAAAAACACTTTGAATATTTCAAACTGGATAAGGACGATTACATGTGTCACTATTGTTAAAGATTGTGTAAAATCGCATCGGGAACACATTTTTAAATGTTTAACAAAAAGGGTTTGGGACCTAGAAGGCATGGATATCATCAGGGCCGGATTAAGCCATCTTGGTGCCCAAGGCACAAACCCACATGGGTGCCCCCTTCTGTCCCGATCCCCCACTGACCGCTGGTATGTTCAATATTAACCAAAACAACTAAAAAACAAAACAATTGGCGTCACAAGGGATTGCGGGAGGTGCGGACTGCTCCGGGTAACACCAAAGGGTAAAATTCTGTATGCTCGTTATTTGGCATTGGCATACTCGGAGGAGGTCTATGGGGTAAGTTGTGAGGGGGTAAAACCATGACCTACCGAACTGGATGACACCAACCCAAGTGACGCCACTATTAACACATGTTTGTACTAGTATCATTCAAACAAAACCTACGATAAGTTATTTCTGTATTAAAATGAATATTTAATTAATTTTGTAATAATATTAGACAAACATACTGTAACTTTTTTAATAGATCAGAAAGTCAGAGAAAGCAAACCTTTATAATTTAAAGTTCTTTATTCTAGATTTAGGTCTGGCAAAGTACATCATCAAAGTTAATTTTGCGCTAAATGTCTGTCTCAATCATTAGCAAAGATAAGGAATCAAGCCTTTCTTATTTCATTTTCGATCTACTTAGATTTTTTGTACGTTTTAACTGAGAAAAAGAGCGCTCAGTTAAAACGTTCGTAAACATTAATGTTAAAAACATGCGCAAGTCCATTTCTACATTGGAAAAGCAAACTGGATGTTGTCTCTATTACTTTGTATAATTCTGCATGAATCAACGTGTTGTTTTCAGATTTTGATGCACGAAACTTGTGTGATGCTAAAAATCGATCAAATTGACTGACCAACTCCAGCAACCCTAGAAAAATTCAATTTTGTAAAGATCCAAATTTTCATTTGCCCCTTTAAAAGCGATTTCAAGGGTGGATTAAGATTGCACGGGGCCCCTAGCTGCAATTCCACCTGGGGCCACTTTATTATACAATTTAATAAGTTTGGGGTCCCTTAATTTAGTCTTAAATCATTGGGGGCCCTTGCCTTTAGCCCAATCAGCCTTCTATTTAATCCGCCCCTGTGCGATTTAATATTACATTTGCGATTTGCTAACGTCATGTCGATTATGGACAATACACACATTTTTCTTGAGGACTTGTGGTGCCCCCCCCAAACGCTTGGTGCCCAAGGCACGTGCCTTGTTTGCCTATAGGTTAATCCAGCCCTGGATATCATGGTTTCAATGCCCCATAAATTTTGTTTAATATAACCCATCAAGTTATTATATAACAAATTTTTTCAAATACAAAACACACAAAGTGTGTAACAAAAACACGAAGTTAAAGCGTTATTAATTGATTAATACAAAAGTATACATTTCGGGGAATGCCGAAACAATCTCCCAGAGTTTCATGGCGATCGCATAAATGAAGTAATCTATATATATATATAAATCAAAGTATGTCTGTGTTTGTGTGTGTGGTGTGTGTGTGTGTGTGTGTGTGTGTGTGTGTGTGTGTGTGCGCGCGCGCATGTCCTTTATAGCTGACTAAACCATTTACCCAATCATCATGACATTTTCGGAGACTGTTGAGTACGCTCCCGGGATGGTACCCGGCAACTTTTTTTCTAAATGTAACACTCAGGGGGGGCCCATAATGTAATTTTTAGCTTATATGAGCTATATAAAATTTAGTTTAAGCGTTAACTAATAGGTAAAGTGATGGATCTTAACGAAACTTTGTATATATAAACTTGACAGCCAATATTAAAATAGTACAGGGCACTGAACTCCTAATGACCATTCCTTCGGTGCTGGGGGCCAAAAATGCCTTTTTTCTTAAACGTTTAAGATTTTATTCCCCATTCAATAATTAACGATCTTGAAAAATAATGATAAATGTATCCATTACTATCCATATTGAAATGAACAGGTGTTTTGAACTTTATATCTTGCACTGAATGGGCCCTGGGTTAGGGTTTTTTGCTTATATGAGTTATATAAAAATTAGTTTATGCGTTAGCTACTGAGTAAATGAATGGATCTTAACTAAACTTTGTATACACAAACTTGGTAGCCCATATTAAAATACTTACGGGCACTGAACTTCTAATGTCAATATCTTCAGGGCCGGGGGCCCCCAAATGTCTTTTTTTTCGTAAATGTTTAAGATATTTTTCCCATTCACTTTTTAACAATCTTGAGAAATATACCCATAATGAAACTGGATTAAAATGAACAGGTTTTTGAAACTGGCATCTTGCACCGAATGGTCCGGGGGCCCCTAAATGTGTTTTTTTCCTATATATTAGCTATATAAAAATACTTTAAGTGTTAGATCATGAGAAAATAAATTGATTTTGACCAAACTTAGTATATAAAAACTTAAGAGCCTACATAAAATTACTATAGGGCACTGAACTCCTAATGTCCATTCCCTCGGAGCTTGGGGCCCCAAATGCCTTTTTTACTGAACGTTAATAATTGTATTCCCCATTCAATTTTACACGATTTTGAGAAATATGGCTTGAGTAAAATGGCAATAAAAAAAAATTAAATTATCACTCACTTTGGGGCCGGGGCGCTTGATATTGTTTCTTCTTTTGTAAACTATTTAATTTTTTTTTATCCGTTTGCTATGAAACTTGGACTAATTTTTTCCTCCTTTCCGCGAAGGTTTCTTGCATAATTCTTTTTACAACATACCACTCATTTGTTTCTTTAAATTTATTCATGTTTACTGAGATCGTTGCAACGCTAGTGTGGTATAAAGGACTTATGCACAGACAGACATAAATTCATTTAAATAGATATATAGATATAGAAAGGTTAATTAAAATATATTTTGTGTCCGTCATGACGATAAAAAATGTAGCCATTTTATTAAAATAATAAATTAAACTAATATAAGATGTGTCTTAATTAAAATAAAAAAATATTTCTTCAAACTCTCTCTTTGATAAGGTTTATCAATAAAATTTTAGATTATGAGATCATAAGACTAAACACGGCTCTACCATTTTCTTTTTTCATAATCTGTTTTCTAAATTTTCTAATTTATAGTATAGTTTTATATTAGTTAAAAAGAAAACTTTAAAATATTGATTTGAAGACACAATTTGTGTATTTTATATTTTATATTAAAGCTCTATCGCAGTCCTATTTTACATGCTATAATACAAGTTTGGTCAAGAACAATAATTTATTTACCTAGTAGCAAATGTTATTTTACAAAAAAAATTGTACTTATAAGAAACATATGAAATTTTAGCCCGGGCCCTTAATAAGTAATACTTTTTTTTTAATATGACAGAAATCTTGACGGGCGTGTATTCAACAAATTTTAGACTTTCAAAGCGATTGCAAAAAATAAAATAAAACTTATAAAGCCTAAAAATTAAAAAAAAATAATTGTAAGAGCCTTAAAGCCAATTGTTGCAAGATGTAATCCACGAAATGCCAGCTTATTGGAATTTACATGTTGTTGGACAAATTTTTCAACATTGTCAAGATTGAGTATAATCTAATGGGGAATAACATCTGAACTGTTTACGATAAAAGATTTGAGGCTATTGGTCGCGAAGGAATTTGCAGTAGGAAGTTAAAACCTTATATTATTTTAATAAGAGCTATGGAGTTTTATATACCAAGTTTGGCCAAGATCCATCTATTTATCAAGGAGCTAAACGATTTAATTTACCGTGAGCGTTGATGTAAAAAAAAATAATAATTTTAATTGCCATTCATGGAGTGTACTCGACAATCTCCAAAAGTTTCATGGCGATCGGATGAATAGTGTAGTACGGTATAAAGAACAAACACACAAACAGAGATACATGCATATATTACATACAACATATTTTTGTGTCACTCATAACGGGTAAAACAAAGTAGCTAAATGATTAAAAATAAACCAAACTAATATAAATATGTCATTTTTAAAACCAAAACATTTATGCAAATACTTTCTTTGACAAAGTTTGTCAGTAATATTTTAAGATAAAATTATGCTACTGTAAGCTTCTCTAAAAGTTTTTTTTTCCTCAGAATTTCATTCTAATTTTTAGACATATTTTAAAAAAATAAATAAATTTGCATTTATCCACAATCTCAAAATAAAATGTAATTCCTTTACTCTTTCTCTCACCTTTTCCATTTTCTCTCACTCAATCTCTCTCTTTCTCTCTGTCTCTCTCTCTTTCTCTCAAATTTTGTCTCTCTCTTTCCTCTTTCTTTCTTTTTTATGATTCTCTCTCTCTCTTTTTCTCATTTTTTTCTTTCTCTCCCTCTTTCTCTCCCCCTTTCTCTCTCTCTCTCTCTCTCTCTCTCTCTCTCTCTCTCTCTCTCTTTCTCTCTCTCATCTCTCTTTCTTGTCAAGTCTCATGTGTAGATGACAGGACGTTGAAGTCTCATGTGTAGATGACAGGACGTTGAAGTCTCATGTGTAGATGTCAGGGCGATAAAATCTCATTATTAGATGACATGACGTTAGGGTCTCATGTGTAGATGACAGGACGTTGAAGTCTCATGTGTAGATGTCAGGACGTTGAAGTCTCATGTGTAGATGTCAGGACGTTGAAGTCTCATGTGTAGATGACAGGGCGTTAAAGTCTCATGTGTAGATGACAGGACGTTAAAGTCTCATGTGTAGATGATAGGGCGTTAAAGTCTCATGTGTAGATGACAGGACGTTGAAGTCTCATGTGTAGATGACAGGACGTTGAAGTCTCATGTGTAGATGTCAGGGCGATAAAATCTCATTATTAGATGACATGACGTTAGGGTCTCATGTGTAGATGACAGGACGTTGAAGTCTCATGTGTAGATAACAGGACGTTGAAGTCTGATGTGTAGATGACAGGACGTTAAAGTCTCATGTGTAGATGTCAGGACGTTGAAGTCTGATGTGTAGATGACAGAACGTTAAAGTCTCATGTGTAGATGTCAGGACGTTGAAGTCTGATGTGTAGATGACAGGACGTTAAAGTCTCATGTGTAGATGACAGGGCGATAAAATCTCATTAATAGATGTCAGGACGTTGAAGTCTGATGTGTAGATGACAGGACGTTGAAGTCTGATGTGTAGATGACAGGACGTTGAAGTCTGATGTGTAGATGACAGGACGTTAAAGTCTCATGTGTAGATGTCAGGACGTTGAAGTCTGATGTGTAGATGACAGGACGTTAAAGTCATAAGTGTAGATGACAGGGCGATAAAATCTCATTAATAGATGTCAGGACGTTGAAGTCTGATGTGTAGATGACAGGACGTTGAAGTCTGATGTGTAGATGACAGGACGTTGAAGTCTGATGTGTAGATGAAAGGACGTTAAAGTCTCATGTGTAGATGAAAAAGATCTTGTAGTCTTTTAATATAAAGAGGTCAAGAATTAGTACCATCATGTCATACATAAACAGATTAACTGATAGTTTTATTACTTGTAAATATAACTTTATGGGGCTAATTTATCGTTACATAATATGATGGTGTAATTTCATGCCCAGATGGCGTGATGTTAAAAGTCTGATGTACAGATAACATTGTGT
Organism: Ampullaceana balthica; assembly: GCA_944989445.1. Taxonomy (NCBI): domain Eukaryota; kingdom Metazoa; phylum Mollusca; class Gastropoda; family Lymnaeidae; genus Ampullaceana; species Ampullaceana balthica. Next base: position 596,442 of record CALYLW010000443.1, on the reverse strand, counting down.
TGCCTACTCATCACCAGATGGTAGGACGGTGCAGCTCCGTGTACAGGTGGCGAGGTAGTAAAACTCCTGATATTTGAGTGAGGTTACGCTGTATTCTCTTGAAAAGTTGGAAGAATTATGAATATTTCATTCCAACACGCTTAATACTGTACAATGTAGTACCATGGGATCTCATGTTGTGTAAATGGGTACAAACGTACAGACAATTCATAGCCCATGACCATTGTTTTTCACACTGTGTTCGTGGTACACATGAGACTTCTGTACCACCACCAAGTTTAAATGCTCTTGTTTATTGTCCTAAAGGTATGTTAATTTAAACCCAAACACCCCCATTAAATCTACACATTAATATTTCTAACCCCACCCCCACCCTGTTTGCAACGACCACACTATACCCACTAACCCCCTACCCCCCCCATTAACACCATACCCCCTAACACCCTACCACCCACCCACTAACTCCCCCCTCCCATCTAATTCTCTAATTCTACTCTATACTAATGTAAAAGAATTCATCAACTTATTTTGTAACTATTGTTATTTATCTGTGAATAAATAAGGCAATGGAAGGGATGTTGGGGTCAATGGAAGGTATGTTGGGGTCAATGGAAGGTATGTTGGGGTCAATGGAAGGGATGTTGGGGTCAATGGAAGGGATGTTGGGGTCAATGGAAGGGATGTTGGGGTCAATGGAAGGGATGTTGGGGTCAATGGAAGGGATGTTGGGGTCAATGGAAGGTATGTTGGGGTCAATGGAAGGGATGTTGGGGTCAATGGAAGGGATGTTGGGGTCAATGGAAGGGATGTTGGGGTCAATGGAAGGGATGTTGGGGTCAATGGAAGGGATGTTGGGGTCAATGGAAGGGATGTTGGGGTCAATGGAAGGTATGTTGGGGTCAATGGAAGGGATGTTGGGTCAATGGAAGGGATGTTGGGGTCAATGGAAGGGATGTTGGGGTCAGGTTGAGAAAAGAACAGAAAAGAGGAGACAGAAGAATACAAAAAACGTCAGATGGGAGAGAAGAGAAGAAAATGTTAGTGAGCACGGCAACTCACTCCGGGCCTAGCTACTCTTAGGATCTAGGTGTGGCATTAGGGTGGCTGACCAGTCCAGTGCTACTTTCCTAAACTAAGTCTAATATTACTCTTTGCCTTAATGTTCTAATTTATATAATCCTACTAAAAACTACTCTTTCTAAATCCTAATATAATCCCCAAACCTAACTGTTTCTAAATCCTAATTTATTCTTTAACATTTAAATTTCTACTGCGCATTTAATTCTATGTCATTATTAACTATTAACCTAACATGGGGCCTACATTTTTAAACAAGGGAAAGGCCGCTATAAATTAAGGGATCTAGTGATGAAATTAAAGGGAACACCAATATCAGAAGCCATGAATACCATTCTTGACTGGCCTTATAGCCACCCCAGGACATCAGTCTCATAATGAATATGGGACACCAGCAGGCGAGGTTGGCCACTGCAACAAGACTGACCTAAATAGCAAGTCTGCTTTCTTGGCGGCATCTTGCTGCATTGACCCCTCTGGCCGCACGACCGATTGTGTTACGGTGGGACAGATAATAGATCGCCAGCTGACCACAAACGATTAAAAAAAATAAAAGCATATTAAAAAAACAGGACCACTGCGATGATGTACGGTGCTGCTGGTTGGTGACTGGTTGACAGGGGCAGACATAGGCACATGCCATTTGATGAAAAGGCGCCCCAATCTGCACGGATACTGGGGATTATGGATGCAATAACCCCACATATCCATGCAGCGCCAATCCTTTTAGTCACCGAAAATTTTTCCAGACACTGTCCGCCATGTGGAAATTTGATAGCTAAAATCCGCTCCATTGTAATTAGAATAAAATAATGTAAAAAATCTATTTTTAAAAGGAAACGCTTTTATTTACATATAGAAAGTGCGCTAAAAAGAAGAAAATAAAAATGTTCTATAAAAATAGGTGAAATCGGTGAACCTATCTACCGCACATAAAAGCGTGGGGCGCCCATCACAAATCATTTCTCATTGCAACTATTCTCTTACATATAGATACATATTTCTAATTAACGTGATAGTAGCATTTATATGATCAAAGTTGTGAAACTTTTACTGTTTATTAATATTCATACAAATTTGTTTTTATGTTTCGCAGCCTTGTAAACGATAGAGAGTTGTGATAGTACTTTTTAAAGTTATAATAAAAACTCTTTACCACCACATCTGACGTGAACACATTGATATTAATTGTATCCCTTTAGGGCGAATTGATGCATGGTTCATTGATGCGAGTGATAATATTTTATATAGACAAAAACTAAAAACTAAAAGTGCATTAATTTAATTACGGCACATTCGATCGATCTGAAATTTTTTTTTCAATGCATTGTCATCCACGATCTATACGTGGTAAAATTTTGAGATCTCTAGAACCATCAGAAGTGGTTTAATTTTACGTTACAAGATTTGAAGGAATGATGGATACAACATACAAACAGTGTGACTTAAATAAAAGCGTGTACTAAAAATGAAAATGACAGACGTTTAACTGGCAAGAGTAGCGACAAACCCGGCAGTGCTACAGAGGGCACCATGGCCCCATGCCAACTGATCGAGGGCGTATCTGTTCCTAAAATGGACATCTACCGAGGCAATGATCAGTAGGTAGATGCCCATTAGGGAATCAGACACGCAAAGGCAGGTCACCAATAAGCCGTAAGGGGTTCTAAAACTGTCTCTGTCTAAAAAGAATCTAGAAAGCACCCTAGCTAAGTTCCCTCCAATTGAAAGTATGGCAACGAGCCACAAAAGGGAACGTTTTAAAATGTCGTCAAGAAGGTCCTCACAAGACGAAATACCATCCCACGGAGCGTGGCAGGTTTGTTTTGGTATCCCATTCCCTACCACTAAAGGACAGCAAAGATAAGGTCTGTCCGTATGGAAAGCGTCCTTTATTTGGAGGTGGAGAAGCTGAGAGATGACGTCAGAGTTTTTGGAAGTATGTGCCTTGTATGTTAAGGAAGTTTAAGTGATTAATGTGCTGAAGAAAATGAAAATCTTGAATCGGTGTGTTCTGAAGATTGAGATAGGTCAGAAATATGTATGAAGTGTACAATAATTTAAGGTATATAAGAGAGGCAGATCTAGTGACATTAATCTTTCTGAACTATGCTAGGGAATTGTAAAAGAGGTAATAAAAAAACCCGTAAAAAACAAGTTTTGACTATAAATCCTTTATGAAGGAGACATAACTATAAGAATTTTCATTAAAATACGCAGCGCAAGACCATCCAAAAATGGTAGTTATGTGTCGTAAATCATGTTTAATATAATGCGCACTGATCAGGAATATGTCTATAAAAAGAGTTGTAACTAAAATACGCACCTTATTGCGCGACAGAAAGGTTGTTCAATATAATACGCACCGCGACCGTCTATTTTTTGATAATACGCACCGCTACACTCTATCTCAAAAAATAAAAAAGACCCGTAAAAACAAAGTTTTTTACTATAAATCCCTTATATATGAGACATAGATCTAACTAAAAGTATTGATTATGTTCTAACGCGACAAACATTTACAGACTGAAACCGAATGATATCCCCTGGCTTTGAAACCGGGGGAAGGGACGTGTCGACATTGACGGTCGGCGTCAACGCGTGAATTGGCACGTGAAAGAAAAACAATAACAAACCTTGAATTTGAATTATATATTTTATATAAAGATAAACTAAAAATGCATTAATTTAATTACGGTACGTTCGATCGATCTGCAATTTTGATACGATGCATTGTTAGGTGACACGAGTTTATGTGCCAAATTTCAGCTCGATGGCATCACGAAAAGTGGGTTATTTTTGACTGTTTTTTTCCGCCTGACGACGAACGACAGAGAGAGAGAGAGACGGCGGTGAAGTTAATATAATGGATTTAATAAGATGATACATAGAGATAAATGAAATGATCTAAAAATTCAATAATTTAATGACAGTACATGTGATCGAACAGAAATTTTGATACATCATTTTTATCATCGGCACAAAACTGCCTGCAAAATTTCCGCTCGCTAGCTTACGAGGGAGTTAGTTAAAAATCGATCCAAAGTTTTTTCGACTAACAAACAAGCATGCAAGCAACTAAATAGACACCACGAGTTAATATAAAGGATATAAAAAAGGATTATTGGATAGATTTAAACCATTGTAAATTGGAAAATATAGAAATGTCATTGTCAACTACTAAGAATTTTGATAGCTAAGATTCGCTCCAGTGTAATCTGTTGGTTTACTAGGTAATACATAACTTGATATTGTTGATCTAAATTTGCTGAACAAACTTATTCTGTATACCCTTTTTATATTCACAGACGTGCGCGTCTTCTATAAATTTATTCAAAGTTTTAAATTTTATTTTAATAGTGTCTGGATTTTTGGTGTGTTGTTCTAGACTCGAAAAAGGGAGTTTTGCTTGCTTTTGTTCATCTGGAAAAAAGTAGAGCGTACTGATATCAAAATATTAACTTCTTTTTGTTGTATTGGCAATTTTGAATTTAATTCCTTCTGCTTTATTACTAATCTGAACGTTTTATCTGTAATAGAACTTGCAGGTCAAGTAACAAGACTTTAACACCTTGTGGTCTGGGTAACAACTGTCTGTTATCAATCTATACAATCAACCGTTACATCTTGAATCCTACATTTATAGCCCGCCATCCTCTCACAGTTCACGACCGCGCACGATTACAATTCACATCACAAATCGCGTGTTTCATATTCAGGCAACTCGCACGCTCATGTTATGTGAGAACAACAAAACAACACGTCTCTCACATTATCTGCAAGTGTTTCTAATATTAGAAATTTAACTAATGCTGTTACTTTTTACTTTTTGAAATTTATTCAGCAATGAATCTTGCAACTCTATCTTGAATGTGTTCTAGTTTATTTATGTTCTTTGTGTAAGATTGATCCCTTACAAAAGATTCATATTCCAATAGTTTGGTTTTACCAATGTAAGGTATGTTTTATAGTATCAGATCTTATTACATTTGTAACAAGTATTTTTATGAAGCCTAAGTTTTTGTTAGTATATTTTAAAATTAATTCAAAATTTGTATATTCAATGAATTATTTTCTGATATTAATTCTCATAATTACTCTGTAATAAAAATAAAATATTTTCCTTTTTTTTACAAACGTATCCATTATTGATATGATATTATTTTACAAGGATTTGTGGATATCTTCTTGTGACCCATTTATATATTAATTATTAAGAAAAAGCAATTGTAAGTTTGTCACTGCTTGCCCGTTTTAAAAATGTTATTATTCCAGAGATAAATGTAACGTTTAGTTTTATTCCATATCTATATATTTACTCTCTTATAAACCCTACAAGTATAAGAAAATACTACCAGTAAATATTTCCACTAGAATAAAACCCACCTAAATAGCTGCTTCTAACGAAAATCTGCCCTGCAAATATTGCCCCTAAATAAATGTGTATTTAATTTGTATATTTGAGCACTTGTTGCGTACGGAGATTTCTATTTTTATATTAGGATATAATAAACGTTTGGCAAATGAAAAAAAATCTCAGCATAAAAAATTGAGCATCAATTTTATACCCAGACTGTCCGCAGACTCAGAAATATTACGCTTTTGGCAAATTAAAGAAACTCAGCATACACATTTTTGCATAAAATTAAAATGGATTAAATAAATTAAAAATCATTGATGAATAAAACGACTAAGACGAAACAAAAACAAAGATACCAAGTTATTTCATGATGAAATATTTATTCATCTTTTATAATCATTGCAAATGATTAGTAATAAATATCTGGATCGAACCACGTGTGTGGGCCTAGCCATCCCCAACATTTACACGCATAGCGATGAGTAGGACCGAACCTGCGGCTTAGCTCTGTGCACCAAGTGTCATTCAAGAAACAATCTCCATGTACAAAGTTTTTGTTTTCACATAACCATTTACATGAGTATGTGGTATTATCCGGTGCTCGTTGTCTGAAAATAAGTAACGCATCCTTGTTATTAAAGAAATAGTCACATAATATTTTTTTAAATTTTGACAAAGAATTTCGGCTTCTTTAAATTTATGTGCTTTTTTATAATTTATTTATTTATTTATTTAAAGTAGATGTAGTGATTAAATACCATTTTAGTGCTAATAAGTGAAGTAATCTTTTTTTTTCATATCAAGTAAATCAAAATGTTTTAGATTATCGCATTATCGCTACACTCTACTCATACAAAATAAAACAGTGATTAAATGACTTACTTAACTGTGTTCATTGTATGTATTATGGGTATTATATAAATGACACTTTAATTTAAATAACTCTCATTTAAAGTAAACTATTCTTGACAACGTACACAAATAAATTAATAATTTTCTTATGCCTTAAAAGGAAGATTTCTTTAGAATGTGTAATTTTTCTATAAAATATCCGACTGGCTAACACACACACTTGTACAGATGTGTATAAAATTAACAGAAAAATTCCATATTTACAGCCAGCACTCTTGATAATTAGGTTCACAATATGCTATCCAAAATGGATCAGAAAATGCATTTAGTCCCACTACAGGGACGGTGAGGAACACTAGAAGTATCTTGTACTTTATCGGCATCACCAACGTTAGCCTGATGTAACATGCAGACTGTGACCTCAAGACTCAAACAAAGAACGATAGACTGAGACAACGCTGACGTGGCAGTCGTTCTAGGGGCGTGGCTCACTGACCATCTAAAATTGGAGGGTTGTTTACAATGACCCTTTATGGATAAATAGCATGAATATATCTTATATTCTTAAAGCATTTTCTCAATATTTTATTAATCAAAATGTTTATTGCATTATATATAAAATTAAATACTTGAGAACACTTATCATTCTTTTAATAGTATCCTGGCAGTCTATCATTATAACATTTTACATCTCTTTATCTCTTTATGGGAAGTTTTGATAGAAATGTTTCTCGCAATTATCTTTATTAAAGTGTTATAAATCCCATAAAGAAACTACTAGGCCAACAACGAAGAAAGATGTTTACTATAATTATCTCATTCAACGAAATTCTAATCCCCTAAGACTGGTTGAAAATCGAAACTCACAGGCAGTATTTATTGAGCATTTTTTAAAAATAATTTTTTGTTGTTGTAATTGTTGTAAATAATGAAGTTTTATTCCCGACAATTATGCATTATATTTTGTAACATCTTTTAAAATTGTAACATTCAAATGTATGCTTGTTTGTATATCTACTGGAAATAGCGGAGATTAAACATTTGATATAAATAATGATAATTTAAAGGGAACATTGCTACCATGGTTTTAACACTTCGCTTACATATCACCTGCAAACCAAACATCCACTACAGCATCAGAAAGTTCATTTGAGACAATCTATAGCTATGTGAAAGAATGTTCAGCTCGGCTTGTTATATTGTCAATAAGACCCGCTCATCACTTGAACCAAATAATGTCAATACACTTGTCTGTTTGCGTTGTTGGTTAAAAGATGTCATATAAAGAAGACTTTCCAGTGTTATTTCGATTTTTGACAAGTACGTTTAAATTTTTTTTTACTGATGACACCATAAATTTCAATTTTAGGCTTTAATCGAAATGAACGATTAATTAATCGTTAATTTTTCAAAAGTTAACGATTAAATTTAACTTAATCGTTAACAGCCCTAATATATTTATAATTACTACTTCTTTCTTCGTTTGTCTATCCTCTAGTAATACAATATGTCATATAGAATGAGACTGCTATATTATAATATTATACTATCTCGTTCTGATTTAATTGTTCTATGGATTATACAATCCCCAGCAAATAATTTTACATTTGTTCCTGTTGAGATGTTGTTGTGTCAATCATTTATATAAATTAAAAAGCGTAAGTGACCTAGCACAGTTCCTTGTGGAACTCCTGAGTTAACCTTTATTGGGGGTGATTTAGATCCATTAATTATTGCAATTTGCTCTCTTCCTAAAAGGAAGTCCTGTATCCAATGATGTAAGGGACCTGGGATTCCAAAGTAAACATTTTGGAGAAAACGAAAGTGGTAAACCCTGTCCAATGCTTTTGAGAAGTCTATTAATATTGTATCTTTTTGAAAATTATTGTCTAAGACTTTTGACAGATCATCTGAAAAGGTAGTTACCAGTCGTATGATTATATCTGAAGAGGTATTTACTAGTTGTATATTAATAAATGAAAAGTTCGTTACTGGTTGTATGATTTAATCTTAAGGGGTAGTTTAAATTGTTTGATTAGAACAGAGCTAGTCTATATTCAATAATGTAATTAACAGTGTTAAGATTATAATGGAAGAACAAGATATTAGAGGTGTGATCAATTTGAGAAATTTCTTGCCATTTGTAATATTTTCAACATACATAATTCCCGTAGTAATGTAATGCTTCTTGGATGTAATGCTGATTTGTTCAATAGTGTGCACCAAAAATTACTGCACCAAATATAACTCTTTTCGAACGTTCTGCATAAAACGCGGTTGTCGAGTGGCAGCGCGCTCGACTTTTGTACCGATGGTCACGGGTTCGAATCCATGTCAAGGCAAGGATTTGTTCCCGGTGCCTAGGGCGTCCCTGAGTCACCCAGCTCCGAAGGGGTACCTAACACTAGTTAGGCGGCTGGGTAATGCGTGGAACCCAAAAAGCCGTGGCCTGTGAACGCTGCATCACTTATGAACAGATCATCTGTCATGGTCTGAGGACGCAATTATCTTCTGCATAGAAGGAGCGTCTGTATTGATAAGATAAGATAAATTGTTCAATATAATAATAAATTAATCAAATAAAAAGAAATAAAATAAATTAAAGTTCTGTATTACGTTATTTTTAATCTGATCTGTATTTATTTTGAAAACTTACGTCATTTTTGACGGGTGATACGCTGGTATGTAAATAAGTAGTAACAAATTTTGTGATAATATCAAAGCAGGCTATTCCTAGTTGTATTATTAAAATCGTTGAAGAATTTCAATTTGTAAAATTACAGGTGGTTACTAGTTGTATGATTAATCAACTAAGTGAAAAAAATATTTTTTCCATGATTATTTTAAGAAGATAAATCTTTTGTGACAAACAACTAAACGAATTACAATAAAGATTAAGTAGAAACAAACAACTTAACGAATTACAATAAAGATTAAGTAGACACAAACAACTCAAGGAATTACAATAAAGATTAAGTAGACACAAACAACTCAACGAACTACAATAAAGATTAAGTAGACACAAAAAACTCAACGAATTACAATAAAGATTAAGTAGACACAAACAACTCAAGGAATTACAATAAAGATTAAGTAGACACAAACAACTTAACGAATTACAATAAAGATTAAGTAGACACAAACAACTCAACGAATTACAATAAAGATTAAGTAGAAACAAAAAAACTCAACGAATTACAATAAAGATTAAGTACACACAAACAACTCAACGAATTACAATAAAGATTAAGTAGACACAAAAAACTAAACGAATTACAATAAACATTAAGATACACAAACAACTCAACGAATTACAATAAAGATTAAGTAGACACAAACATTTTTTTAAATGAACCAATACTTGTTCATGTTTATTTACCAAAATATATACAATGGTATACGTTTCGACCAATTGTTCGTGAAAATATAAGTAAATTGAACATACATGAAATAATAGCTACTATAAATACATAAAATAATAATGAAAAAAAAAGGAATTTGAAATAATAATTCCCTGACAAATACAAAGTACTTAAGAATATATTTAAATCAAAGTTTTCATTTTGGTTAATAATTTTTTTGTCAACTTACTAAATACTTTTATGCATCATTAATTGTTCATTTCAATTCTGCAGGATGTGCTACTGGGCTCATAGCGCTTCACATAAAAATAGTAGCACACATAATAATCAATACATTCATTTTTAAACATATATAATCATAACGACAACGAACTTGAAATAAAAGAACTTTGATGATGTCAGCCTTAACAAAATTGGGAGATAATTTACTATTTATCATTTACTAGTGAAACATTTGAGTGTTGCAACGATCTCAGCAGTAAGAACAAGAAAATGATGACTTGTATTTTTTATTTCAAACTAGCAGTACGTTTCAACGATCTCAGTAAAAAGGGATAAATTCAAAGAACATATTTATCTATATTTCTCAATACCGTGTAAAATTCTAATATTAAAGGTTTACTCAAATTTGGGGCCCTTAGCCCCGAGGGAATGGAAATTAGGAGTTCAGTGCCCTATAGTAATTTAAAACAGTCTCTAAAGCTTTATATACCAAGTTTGGTCAAAGTCCAGCTATTTTCTCATTCTCTAATCGACATTAACGGGCCCTCGGTCCGATTCGTTTCAAGATGTGCATTTCAAAAACGTGTTCATTTCAATTCTGTTTCATCATGGATATATTTCTCAAGATCGTTAAAAATTGAGTGAAAAATAATATTTAACAGTATACAAAAAAATAGACATTTAGGGCCCAGGGAACCGAAGAAATGGATATTAGAAGTTCAGTATCATTTAGTATTTTAATATGGGCCTCCAAGTTTTTTTATACAAAGTTTGGATAAAATCCATCATTTTACCCAACAGCTAATGCATACACTAATTTTTATATAGCTCATATCAGAAAGAAATCACATAATGGGCCCCTGGTGCACCATGAGTGTTGAATTTGTTTTTAAAATGTTGCCAGTTACCATCCCGGGAGCGTACTCAAAAGTCTCCCAAAGTTTCATGACGATCGGATGAATGGTTTACTCAGCTATAACGGTCATGCATACATACATACATACATACATACATACATACATACATACATACATACATACATACATACATACATACATACATACATAAATACATACATACATACATACATACATACATGCATACATACATACATACATGCATACATACATACATACATACATACATGCATACATACATACATACATACATACATACATACATACATACATACATACATACATACATACATACATACATACATACATACATACATACATACATACATACATACATACATACATACATACATACATACATACATACATACATACATACATACATACATACATACATACATGCATACATGCATACATGCATACATGCATACATACATACATGCATACATGCATACATGCATACATGCATACATAGCATACATGCATACATGCATACATGCATACATGCATACATAGCATACATGCATACATGCATACATGCATACATGCATACATGCATACATGCATACATGCATACATGCATACATACATACATGCATACATACATACATACATACATACATACATACATACATACATACATACATACATACATACATACATACATACATACATACATACATACATACATACATACATACATACATACATACATACATACATACATACATACTACATACATACATACATACATACATACATACATACATACATACATACATACATACATACATACATACATACATACATACATACATACATACATACATACATACATACATACATACATACATACATACATACATACATACATACATACATACATACATACATACATACATACATACATACATACATACATACATACATACATACATACATACATACATACATACATACATACATACATACATACATACATACATACATACATACATACATACATACATACATACATACATACATACATACATACATACATACATACATACATACATACATACATACATACATACATACATACATACATACATACATACATACATACATACATACATACATACATACATACATACATACAACATACATACATACATACATACATACATACATACATACATACATACATACATACATACATACATACATACATACATACATACATACATACATACATACATACATACATACATACATACATATACATACATACATACATACATACATACATACATACATACATACATACATACATACATACATACATACATACATACATACATACATACATACATACATACATACATACATACATACATACATACATACATACATACATACATACATACATACATACATACATACATACATACATACATACATACATACATACATACATACATACATACATACATACATACATACATACATACATACATACATACATACATACATACATACATACATACATACATACATACATACATACATACATACATACATACATACATACATACATACATACATACATACATACATACATACATACATACATACATACATACATACATACATACATACATACATACATACATACATACATACATACATACATACATACATACATACATACATACATACATACATACATACATACATACATACATACATACATACATACATACATACATACATACATACATACATACATACATACATACATACATACATACATACATACATACATACATACATACATACATACATACATACATACATACATACATACATACATACATACATACATACATACATACTTACTTTCATTTATATATAAATATAGATCGGGTTAAAAACCTTTGTGGGTGTACATTAAACAATTTCCCAAAGCTTGATGGCGATCGGAAAAATATTTTAAGAATTTGATTATTACCTGACATAACAAAGAAACGACGTTAAAGCACCCAAACTGGATAAGGATAATTACATGTGTCAAGATTGTGTAAAATCCAATGGGGAATAAAGTTGTAAATGTTTAATAAAGAGGGTTGGGGCCCCAGGCCTAGAAGGCATGGATATCATGAGTTCAATATTTTTTTTATGTCAAAACTATCGGATAAATAAAATAAAATTTTAAAAGCCATAAAAAAATATGTAAACAATAAAAGTAATGGCCCGAAAGCCAATAATGGCAAAATGTAATGCTCAAAATACCTGTTTATTTCAATCTGCATATCATTGGATATTTTCATAAACATTGTCAAGATTGAGTATAATCTAATGGGGAATAAAATCTGAAATGTTTACGATAAAAGACTTGAGGCTATTGGTCGCGATTTAATGTCAGTAGGAAATTACTGCGTTGTATTATTTTAATATAAGCTATCGAGTTTGTATATACCAAGTTTAATCAAGATCCATTCATTTACCAAGGAACTAACGCTTAAACTAATTTGTATATAGTTATTAATTGCAAACAACAAAAATATGGGGTCCGTGACCCAGCATCCCCCCCCCCTGAGCGTTAATGTATAAGAAATTGTTATTTAGTATCCCTGTAGCGTACTCGACAATCTCCCAAAGTTTCATGGCGATCGGATGAAAGGTGTAGAAAGGTATAAAGAACGAACAGACTAACAGAGATGCATACATATTAATTATATTACCTACAACAAATTTTTGTGTCATTCAAAGGAGTAAAAATAAACTCAACTAATCTAAGTATGTCAATTTTTAAAACAAAAATATTTATGCAAATACTTTCTTTGAAAAAGTTTGTCAATAATATTTTTAAGAAAAGATTAATCATTTGTAACGGCCTCTAAAAGTATCTTTTTTCATAAAATTGTTTCGACTTTTTAGACATATTTTAAAAAAATTTAAAATTGAATTAAACTTCCATCTCAAATAAATTTGTATCCCTTCCCCCTTTCTCACTCTTTCTTCCTTTTTTCTTCCCTCTCTCACTTTCTCTCTCTCTCTCTCTCTCTCTCTCTCTCTCTCTCTCTCTCTCTCTCTCTCTCTCTCTATCTCTCTCTCTCTCTCTCTCTCTCTCTCTCTCTCTCTCTCTCTCTCTCTCTCTCTCTCTCTCTCTTTCTTTCACTCACTTTCTCTTTCTCCTTTTCTGGTTCTTTCTTTTTTCTCTTTCTCTTTCTCTCTCAGTTGCTCTCTGTCTCACTTTGTTTCTTTTCCACTTACTAATTTTCTCTCTCTTTCTCTCTGTCTCTTCCTCTCTTTCTCTCAACTTTCTCTCTATTTATACATTTTAAATTCATCTTCTATGTCTCTAGTTTTTCTCTCTTTCTCTCTCTCTCTCCTTCCCTTTCCCCCTCTCTCTTGTGAAATCCCATGTGTAGATGACAGGACGTTGAAGTCTCATGTGTAGATGACAGGACGTTGAAGTCTCATGTGTAGATGACAGGACGTTGAAGTCTTATGTGTAGATGACAGGACGTTAAAGTCTCATGTGTAGATGACAGGACGTTGAAGTCTCATGTGTAGATGACAGGACGTTAAAGTCTTATGTGTAGATGACAGGACGTTAAAGTCTCATGTGTAGATGACAGGACGTTAAAGTCTCATGTGTAGATGACAGGACGTTGAAGTCTCATGTGTAGATGACAGGACGTTAAAGTCTCATGTGTAGATGACATGACGTTGAAGTCTCATGTGTAGATGACAGGACGTTACAGTCTCATGTGTAGATGACAGGACGTTAAAGTCTCATGTGTAGATGACAGGACGTTAAAATCTCATGTGTAGATGACATGACGTTAAAGTCTCATGTGTAGATGACAGGACGTTAAAAGTCTCATGTGTAGATGACAGGACGTTAAAGTCTCATGTGTAGATGACAGGACGTTGAAAGTCTCATGTGTAGATGACAGGATGTTATAGTCATAATTGTAGATGACAGGACGTTTAAAGTCTCATGTGTAGATGACAGGACGTTAAAGTCTCATGTGTAGATGACAGGACGTTAAAGTCTCATGTGTAGATGACAGGACGTTAAAGTCTCATGTGTAGATGACAGGACGTTGAAGTCTCATGTGTAGATGACAGGACGTTAAAGTCTCATGTGTAGATGACAGGACGTTAAAGTCTCATGTGTAGATGACAGGACGTTGAAGTCTCATGTGTAGATGACAGGACGTTGAAGTCTATGTGTAGATGACAGGACGTTAAAGTCTATGTGTAGATGACAGGACGTTGAAGTCTCATGTGTAGATGACAGGACGTTAAAGTCTTATGTGTAGATGACAGGACGTTAAAGTCTCATGTGTAGATGACAGGACGTTAAAGTCTCATGTGTAGATGACAGGACGTTGAAGTCTCATGTGTAGATGACAGGACGTTAAAGTCTCATGTGTAGATGACAGGACGTTGAAGTCTCATGTGTAGATGACAGGACGTTACAGTCTCATGTGTAGATGACAGGACGTTAAAGTCTCATGTGTAGATGACAGGACGTTAAAGTCTCATGTGTAGATGACAGGACGTTAAAGTCTCATGTGTAGATGACAGGACGTTAAAGTCTCATGTGTAGATGACAGGACGTTAAAGTCTCATGTGTAGATGACAGGACGTTAAAGTCTCATGTGTAGATGACAGGAGTTAGTCATTTGTAGATGACAGGACGTTTAAAGTCTCATGTGTAGATGACAGGACGTTAAAGTCTCATGTGTAGATGACAGGACGTTAAAGTCTCATGTGTAGATGACAGGACGTTAAAGTCTCATGTGTAGATGACAGGACGTTAAAGTCTCATGTGTAGATGACATGACGTTGAAGTCTCATGTGTAGATGACAGGACGTTAAAGTCTCATGTGTAGATGACAGGACGTTAAAGTCTCATGTGTAGATGACAGGACGTTGAAGTCTCATGTGTAGATGACAGGACGTTAAAGTCTATGTGTAGATGACAGGACGTTAAAGTCTCATGTGTAGATGACAGGACGTTAAAGTCTCATGTGTAGATGACAGGACGTTGAAGTCTCATGTGTAGATGACAGGACGTTAAAGTCTCATGTGTAGATGACAGGACGTTAAAGTCTCATGTGTAGATGACAGGACGTTGAAGTCTCATGTGTAGATGACAGGACGTTAAAGTCTCATGTGTAGATGACAGGACGTTGAAGTCTCATGTGTAGATGACAGGACGTTAAAGTCTCATGTGTAGATGACAGGACGTTTAAAGTCTCATGTGTAGATGACAGGACGTTAAAGTCTCATGTGTAGATGACAGGACGTTAAAGTCTCATGTGTAGATGACAGGACGTTAAAGTCTCATGTGTAGATGACAGGACGTTAAAGTCTCATGTGTAGATGACAGGACGTTAAAGTCTCATGTGTAGATGACAGGACGTTAAAGTCTCATGTGTAGATGACAGGACGTTAAAGTCTCATGTGTAGATGACAGGACGTTGAAGTCTCATGTGTAGATGACAGGACGTTAAAGTCTCATGTGTAGATGACAGGACGTTAAAGTCTCATGTGTAGATGACAGGACGTTGAAGTCTCATGTGTAGATGACAGGACGTTGAAGTCTCATGTGTAGATGACAGGACGTTAAAGTCTTATGTGTAGATGACAGGACGTTGAAGTCTCATGTGTAGATGACAGGACGTTAAAGTCTTATGTGTAGATGACAGGACGTTAAAGTCTCATGTGTAGATGACAGGACGTTAAAGTCTCATGTGTAGATGACAGGACGTTGAAGTCTCATGTGTAGATGACAGGACGTTAAAGTCTCATGTGTAGATGACATGACGTTGAAGTCTCATGTGTAGATGACAGGACGTTACAGTCTCATGTGTAGATGACAGGACGTTGAAGTCTCATGTGTAGATGACAGGACGTTAAAAGTCTCATGTGTAGATGACAGGACGTTAAAGTCTCATGTGTAGATGACAGGACGTTAAAGTCTCATGTGTAGATGACAGGACGTTAAAGTCTCATGTGTAGATGACAGGACGTTAAAGTCTCATGTGTAGATGACAGGATGTTATAGTCATAATTGTAGATGACAGGACGTTTAAAGTCTCATGTGTAGATGACAGGACGTTAAAGTCTCATGTGTAGATGACAGGACGTTAAAGTCTCATGTGTAGATGACAGGACGTTAAAGTCTCATGTGTAGATGACAGGACGTTAAAGTCTCATGTGTAGATGACATGACGTTGAAGTCTCATGTGTAGATGACAGGACGTTAAAGTCTCATGTGTAGATGACAGGACGTTAAAGTCTCATGTGTAGATGACAGGACGTTGAAAGTCTCATGTGTAGATGACAGGACGTTAAAGTCTCATGTGTAGATGACAGGACGTTAAAGTCTCATGTGTAGATGACAGGACGTTAAAGTCTCATGTGTAGATGACAGGACGTTGAAGTCTCATGTGTAGATGACAGGACGTTAAAGTCTCATGTGTAGATGACAGGACGTTAAAGTCTCATGTGTAGATGACAGGACGTTGAAGTCTCATGTGTAGATGACAGGACGTTAAAGTCTCATGTGTAGATGACAGGACGTTGAAGTCTCATGTGTAGATGACAGGACGTTAAAGTCTCATGTGTAGATGACAGGACGTTAAAGTCTCATGTGTAGATGACAGGACGTTAAAGTCTCATGTGTAGATGACAGGACGTTAAAGTCTCATGTGTAGATGACAGGACGTTAAAGTCTCATGTGTAGATGACAGGAGTTAAGTCTATTGTAGATGACAGGACGTTTAAAGTCTCATGTGTAGATGACAGGACGTTAAAGTCTCATGTGTAGATGACAGGACGTTAAAGTCTATGTGTAGATGACAGGACGTTGAAGTCTCATGTGTAGATGACAGGACGTTAAAGTCTCATGTGTAGATGACAGGACGTTGAAGTCTCATGTGTAGATGACAGGACGATAAAGTCTCATGTGTAGATGACAGGACGTTAAAGTCTCATGTGTAGATGACAGGACGTTAAAGTCTCATGTGTAGATGACAGGACGTTAAAGTCTCATGTGTAGATGACAGGACGTTAAAGTCTCATGTGTAGATGACAGGACGTTAAAGTCTCATGTGTAGATGACAGGACGTTGAAGTCTCATGTGTAGATGACAGGACGTTAAAGTCTATGTGTAGATGACAGGACGTTAAAGTCTCATGTGTAGATGACAGGACGTTGAAAGTCTCATGTGTAGATGACAGGACGTTAAAGTCTCATGTGTAGATGACAGGACGTTGAAGTCTCATGTGTAGATGACAGGACGTTAAAGTCTAATGTGTAGATGACAGAACGTTTAAAGTCTCATGTGTAGATGACAGGACGTTAAAGTCTCATGTGTAGATGACAGGACGTTAAAGTCTCATGTGTAGATGACAGGATGTTAAGTCTAATGTGTAGATGACAGGACGTTTAAAGTCTCATGTGTAGATGACAGGACGTTAAAGTATCATGTGTAGATGACAGGACGTTAAAGTCTCATGTGTAGATGACAGGACGTTAAAGTCTCATGTGTAGATGACAGGACGTTAAAGTCTCATGTGTAGATGACAGGACGTTGAAGTCTCATGTGTAGATGACAGGACGTTAAAGTCTCATGTGTAGATGACAGGACGTTAAAGTCTCATGTGTAGATGACAGGACGTTAAAGTGTCATGTGTAGATGACAGGACGTTAAAGTCTCATGTGTAGATGACAGGACGTTAAAGTCTCATGTGTAGATGACAGGACGTTAAAGTCTCATGTGTAGATGACAGGACGTTAAAGTCTCATGTGTAGATGACAGGACGTTAAAGTGTCATGTGTAGATGACAGGACGATAAAGTCTCATGTGTAGATGACAGGACGTTAAAGTCTCATGTGTAGATGACAGGACGTTAAAGTCTCATGTGTAGATGACAGGACGTTAAAGTCTCATGTGTAGATGACAGGACGTTAAAGTCTAATGTGTAGATGACAGGACGTTAAAGTCTCATGTGTAGATGACAGGACGTTGAAGTCTGATGTGTAGATGACAGGACGTTAAAGTCTAATGTGTAGATGACAGGACGTTAAAGTCTCATGTGTAGATGACAGGACGTTGAAGTCTCATGTGTAGATGACAGGACGTTAAAGTCTCATGTGTAGATGACAGGATGTTGAAGTCTCATGTGTAGATGACAGGACGTTATAGTCATAATTGTAGATGACAGGACGTTTAAAGTCTCATGTGTAGATGACAGGACGTTAAAGTCTCATGTGTAGATGACAGGACGTTAAAGTCTCATGTGTAGATGACAGGATGTTATAGTCATAATTGTAGATGACAGGACGTTTAAAGTCTCATGTGTAGATGACAGGACGTTAAAGTCTCATGTGTAGATGACAGGACGTTAAAGTCTCATGTGTAGATGACAGGACGTTAAAGTCTCATGTGTAGATGACAGGACGTTAAAGTCTCATGTGTAGATGACATGACGTTGAAGTCTCATGTGTAGATGACAGGACGTTAAAGTCTCATGTGTAGATGACAGGACGTTAAAGTCTCATGTGTAGATGACAGGACGTTAAAGTGTCATGTGTAGATGACAGGACGTTAAAGTCTCATGTGTAGATGACAGGACGTTAAAGTCTCATGTGTAGATGACAGGACGTTAAAGTCTCATGTGTAGATGACAGGACGTTAAAGTCTCATGTGTAGATGACAGGACGTTAAAGTCTCATGTGTAGATGACAGGACGTTAAAGTCTCATGTGTAGATGACAGGACGTTAAAGTCTCATGTGTAGATGACAGGACGTTAAAGTCTCATGTGTAGATGACAGGACGTTAAAGTCTCATGTGTAGATGACAGGACGTAAAGTCTTTGTGATGACAGGACGTAAAGTCTCATGTGTAGATGACAGGACGTTAAAGTCTCATGTGTAGATGACATGACGTTGAAGTCTCATGTGTAGATGACAGGCGTTGAAGTGTCCTAAATAGATGACAAGTATTTTGTTGTCTTTTAATATGAAGTTTATAAGAATAATATTTGTACCAACATGTTTTATATATACTAGGGATACGGAATTTAACGATTAATTTCTCGATTAATCGTTAAATTTTTTTAACGATTAAAACTTTTTAACGATTAATCGACCCACCACTTATAAATGTACATGAAGTTAAAAAGTAAAATATTTCGACCGATAAATATAAACAAATATCCGGACGATTACACGAACATTTTGGTTTTAAATTATTCACTTACGTGAATGTTCAAAATGTTGATAAATGTTATTGTTTCCATTGAGAGAAATCGTTTGCCTACATTGCCATGAAATTTTCCCACTAAGTATAAGCTTCGTTGGTCCGTGTGCAAAGTTTAAAAAAACAAACTCGTGGGCAAAGTTGCACAACGTCCTTTTTTGTGCAATATTTTACATAATTTGCTGCGCGTTGATTCTAAACTCCTGCGTGGCGTCGGTCTACGCAGCGGCGCTGCTTAAAGGGAACCATGGTTCTAACACTTACATATCACCTGGAAACCAAACATCCACTACATCATCAGAAACTTCAGTTGAGACAATCTAAAGCTATGTGAACGATTGTTCAGCTCGGCTGGTTATATTGTCAATAAGACCCGCTCATCACTTGAACAAAATAATGTCAATACACTTGTCTGCTTGCGTTGTTGGTTAAAAGATGTCATATAAAGAAGACTTTCCAGTGTTATTTCGATTTTTGACAAGTACGTTAGATAAATGTTACTTATGACACCATAAATTTCAATTTTAGGCCTTAATCGAAATTAACGATTAATTAATCGTTAAAATCCATAACATATACTGATTACGAGATCATACTCTTACTAGTAAATATAAAATTAAGGAGCTGACATATCTTCATATGGTATGTTGGTGTAATTTTATGCTCAGATGGCGTGATGTTAAAGTCTAATGTACAGATTAACATTGTGGTACTAACCCATCACCAGATGGTATGATGGTGCAGCTTCGTGTACAGATGGCGTAGTAGGTAAACTCCTGATATTTCAATGAAGTGACGCTGTAATCTTGAGCAAACTTTGCAGAATTATGAAAGTTTCATTACAACAGACTTAATATTACTGTACAATTTAGTACCATGGGATCAGTGCTCACGTTGTGTAGATGGGAACATTCGTACAGAAAATTCATAGCCAATGACCACTGTATTTCACACTGTGTTGGTGGGTACACAAGAGACTTCTAAGGTTATGTCGGATGACATTCTGTACCACCACCAAGTTTAAATGCTATTGTTTATTTTCCTACATGTATGTTAATTTAAACCCAAACACCCCCATCAAAAAACACATTAATATTTCTAACCCCACCCCCCCTTAAATTTACACATTAATATTTCTAACCCCACCCCCACCCTGTTTGCAACGACCACACTATACCCACTAACCCCCTACCCCCCCATTTACACCCTCCCACCCACTACCCCTTACCCCCATAACCCCTACCCCCCATTAGCACCCTACCACCCACCCACTAACTCCTCCCTCCCATCTAATTCTATAATTCTACTCTATGCTAATGTAAAAGACTTCATTTGTCATCAACTTATTTTTTTTACCTATTGTTTATCTGTTAATAAATGAGGGAATGGAAGGGATGTTGGCATGTTGGGGTCAGGTTGAGAAAAAGAACAGAAAAGAGGAGAAAGAAGAATACAACAAACGTCAGATGGGAGAGAAGAGAAGAAAATGTCAGTGAGTACGGCAACTCACTCCGGGTCTAGCTACTCTGAGGATCTAGGTGTGGCATTAGGGTGGCTGACCAGTCAAGTGGTACTTTCCTAAACTAAGTCTAAAATTACTCTTTGCCCTATTGGTCTAATTTATAGAATCCTACAAAAACCTACTGTTTCTAAATCCTAATTTAATCTTTAACATTTAAATTTCTACCGCGCATTTAATTCTATGTCATTACTAACTATTACTCTATCAAGTAGCCTACATTTTTGAACAAGGGAAAGGACGCTATAAAGAAAAGGATCTAGTGATGAATTTAAAGGGAACACTAATATCAGAAGCCATGAATGCCATTCAGGACTGGCCTTATAGCCACCCCAGGACATGAGTCCCATAGTGAATATGGGACACCAGCAGGCGAGGTTGGCCACTGCAACAAGACTGACCTGAATAGCAAGTCTGCTTTCTTGGCGGCGTCTTGCTGCATTGACCCCTCTGGCCCCACGACCGATTGTGTTACGGTGAGACAGATAATAGATCGCCACCTGACCACAAACGATTAAAAAAAAAGCATATTAAAAAAACAGGAACACTGCGATGATGTACGGCGCTGCTGGTTGGTGACTGGTTGACAGGGGCAGACCTAGGCACATGCCATTTGCTGAAAAGGTGCCCCAATCTGCACGGATACTTGGGATTATGGATACAATAACCCCACATATCCATGCAGCGCCAATCCTTTTAGTCACCGAAAATTTTTCTAGACACTGTCCGCCATGTGAAAATTTGATAGCTAAGATCCGCTCCATTGTAATTAGAATAAAATAATGTAAAAAAATCTATTTTTAAAAAGGACACGCTTTTATTTACATATAGAAAGTGCACCAAAAAGCAGAAAATAATAATTTTCTATGAAAATAGGTGAAATCGGTGAACCTATCTACTGCACATAAAAGCGTGGGGCGCCCATCACAAATCATTTCTCATTGCAACTATTCTCTTACATATAGATAAATATTTCTAATTAACGTGATAGTAGCATTTATATGATCAAAGTTGTGAAACTTTTACTGTTTATTAATATTCATACAAATTTGTTTTTATGTTTCGCAGCCTTGTACACGATAGAGAGTTGTGATAGTACTTTTTAAAGTTATAATAAAAACTCTTTTCCACCACATCTGACGTGAACACATTGATATTAATTGTATCCCTTTAGGGCGAAATGAGGCATGGTTCATTGATGCGAGTTATAATATTTTATATAGACACAAACTAAAAACTAAAAGTGCATTAATTTAATTACGGCACATTCGATCGAGCTGAAATTTTGTTACAATGCATTGTCATCCACGATCTATATGTGGTAAAATTTTGAGATCTCTAGAAGCATCAGAAGTGGTTTAATTTTACGTTACAAGATTTGAAGGAAGGATGGATGCAACATACAAACAGTGTGACTTAAATAAAAGCGTGTATTAAAAATGAAAATAACAGACGTTTCACTGGAAAGAGTAGCGACAAACCCGGCAGTGCTACAGAGGGCACCATGGCCCCATGCCAACTGATCGAGGGCGTATCTGTTCCTAAAATGGACATCTACCGAGGCAATATTCAGTAGGTAGATGCCCATAAGGCAGGTCACCAATAAGCCGTAAGGGGTTCTAAAACTGTCTCTGTCTAAATAGAATCTAGAAAGCACGCTAGCTAAGTTCCCTCAAATTGAAAGTATGGCGGAGAGCCACAAAAGGGAACGTTTTAAAATGTCGTCAAGAAGGTCCTCACTAGACGAAATGCCATCCCACGGAGCGTGGCACTTGTGTTTTGGTATTCAATTTCCTATCACTTAAAAACAGCAAAGATAAGGTCTGTCCGAATGGAAAGCGTCCTTCACTGAACTATGCTATTGTATATGTGTTAGACAGATCTAGTGACATTAACCTCACTGAACTATGCTATTGTATTTGTGTTAGACAGATCTAGTGACATTAACCTCACTGAACTATGCTATTGTATTTGTGTTAGACAGATCTAGTGACATTAACCTCACTGAACTATGCTATTGTATTTGTGTTAGACAGATCTAGTGACATTAACCTCACTGAACTATGCTATTGTATTTGTGTTAGACAGATCTAGTGACATTAACCTCACTGAACTATGCTATTGTATTTGTGTTAGACAGATCTAGTGACATTAACCTCACTGAACTATGCTATTGTATTTGTGTTAGACAGATCTAGTGACATTAACCTCACTGAACTATGCTATTGTATTTGTGTTAGACAGATCTATTGACATTAACCTCACCGAACTATGCTATTGTATTTGTGTTAGACAGATCTAGTGACATTAACCTCACTGAACTATGCTATTGTATTTGTGTTAGACAGATCTAGTGACATTAACCTCACTGAACTATGCTATTGTATTTGTGTTAGACAGATCTAGTGACATTAACCTCACTGAACTATGCTATTGTATTTGTGTTAGACAGATCTAGTGACATTAACCTCACTAAACTATGCTATTGTATTTGTGTTAGACAGATCTAGTGACATTAACCTCACTAAACTATGCTATTGTATTTGTGTTAGACAGATCTAGTGACATTAACCTCACTGAACTATGCTATTGTATTTGTGTTAGACAGATCTAGTGACATTAATCGCTCTGAACTATGCTATTGTATTGTAAAAGAGGTAATAAAAACAAAACCCGTAAAAAAACAAGTTTTTGACTATAAATCCTTTATTAACGAGACATAACTAAAAGAATGTTTATTATAATATGCAGCGCAAGACCATCCAAAAATGGTAATTTTGTGTCGTAAAACATGTTTAATATAATGTGCACCGATAAGGAATATGTTTATAAAAAGTGTTGTCAATAAAATACGCACCTTATTGCGCGACAGAAAGGTTGTTCAATGTAATATGCACCGCGAAACTATCTCAAAAAATAAAAAAGACCAGTAAAAACAAAGTTTTTGACTATAAATACCGTATATATGAGACATATCTAAAAGTACTGATTATGTTCAAACGCGACAAACATTTACAGACTGACACAGAGTGATATCCCCTGGCTTTTAAAACCCGGGGAAGGGACGGGAGGTGGTGTCAACATCGACGGTCAGCGTCAACGCGTGAACTGGCACGTGAAAGAAAAACAATAACAAACCGTGAATTTGAATTATATATTTTATATAGAGTTATTCTAAATATGCATTAATTTAATTACGGTACGTTCGATCAATCTGGAATTTCAATACGATGCATTGCTAGGTGACACAAGTCTATGTGCCAAATTTCAGCTCGATGGCATCACGGAAAGTAAGTCATTTTTTACTTTTGTTTTTCCGGCCGCACGCCTGCCCGACGACGAACGACAGAGAGAGAGAGAGAGAGAGAGAGAGAGAGAGAGAGAGAGAGAGAGAGAGAGAGAGAGAGAGAGAGGAGAGAGAGAGAGAGAGAGAGAGAGAGAGAGAGAGAGAGAGAGAGAGACGACGGTGAAGTTAATATATGGGATATAATAACATGATATATTGAGATAAATGAAATAATCTAAAAATTCAATAATTTAATGACAGTACATGTAATCAATCTGAAATTTTGATACATTGTTTTTATCATCGGCATAAAACTGCCTGCAAAATTTCAGCTGGCTAGCTTACGAGGAAGTGGATTAACAATCGATCCAAAGTTTTTTCGACAAACAAACAAGCATGCATGCAACTAAATAGACTGCACGAGTTAATATAAAGGTTTTAAAAAAGGATTATTTGATAGATTTAACCATTGAAAGTTGGAAAATATAGAAATGTCATTGTCAACTACGAAGAATGTTGATAGCTAAGATTAGCTCCAGTGTAATCTGTTGGTTTACAAGGTAATACAGAACTTGATATTGTTGATCTAAATTTGCTGAACAAACTTATTCAGTATACTCTTTTTTATATTCACAGACGTGCGCGTCTTCTATAAATTTATTCAAAGTTCTAAATTTTATTTTGTTAGTGTCTGGATTTTCGGTGTGTGGTTCTAGACTCGAAAAAGGGAATTTTGCTTGCTTTTGTTCATCTGGAAAAAGTAGAGCGTACCGATATCAAAATATTAACTTCTTTTTGTTGTATTGGCAATTTTGAATTAAATTCCTTCTGTTTTATTACTAATCTGAACGTTTTAACTGTAATAGAACTTGCAGGTCAAGTAACAAGACTTTAACACCCTGTGGTCTGGGTAACAACTATCTGTTATCAATCTATACAATCAACCGTTATATCTTGAATCCTACATTTATAGCCAGCCATCCTCTCACAGTTCACGACCGCGCACGATTACAATTCACATCACAAATCACGTGTTTCATATTCAGTCAACTCGCACGCTCATATTATGCGACAACAACAAAACAACACGTCTCTCACATTATCTGCAAGTGTTTCTAATATTAGAAATTTAACAAATGGTGTTACATTTTAGCTTTTTGAAAATTCTCCAGCAATGAATCTTGCAACTCTATCTTGAATGTGTTCTAGTTTATTTATGTTCTTTGTGTAAGATTGATCCCTTACAAAAGATTCATATTCCAATAGTTTGGTTTTACCAATGTAAGGTATGTTTTGTAGTATCAGCTCTTATTACATTTGTAACAAGTATTTTTATGAAGCCTAAGTTTTTGTTGGTATATTTTAAAATTAATTCACAATTTGTATATTCAATGAATTATTTTCTGATATTAACCCTCATAATTACTATGCATCTTTAGTCTGTAATTTAAAAAAATATATTTTCCTTTTTTTACAAACGTATCCATTATTGTTATGATATTATTTTACAAGGATTTGTGGATATCTTCTTATGACCCATTTATATATTAATTATTAAGAAAAAGCAATTGTAAGTTTGTCACTGCTTG
This sequence comes from Ampullaceana balthica, assembly GCA_944989445.1. Taxonomy (NCBI): domain Eukaryota; kingdom Metazoa; phylum Mollusca; class Gastropoda; family Lymnaeidae; genus Ampullaceana; species Ampullaceana balthica. The sequence goes on along the minus strand of CALYLW010000443.1, from coordinate 569,986 downwards.
CCCGTTTTTAAAAATGTTATTATTCCAGAGATAAATGTAACGTTTAGTTTTATTCCATATCTATATATTTACTCTCTTATAAACCCTACAAGTATAAGAAAATACTACCAGTAAATATTTCCACTAGAATAAAACCCACCTAAATAGCTTCTAACGAAAATCTGCCCTGCAAATATTGCCCCTAAATAAATGTGTATTTAATTTGTATATTTGAGCACTTGTTGCGTACGGAGATTTCTATTTTTATATTAGGATATAATAAACGTTTGGCAAATGAAAAAAAATCCCAGCATAAAAAATTAAGCATCAATTTTATACCCAGACTGTCCGCAGACTCAGACATATTACGCTTTTGGCAAATTAAAGAAACTCAGCATACACATTTTTGCATAAAATTAAAATGGATTAAATAAATTAAAAATCATTGATGAATAAAACGACTAAGACGAAACAAAAACAAAGATACCAAGTTATTTCATGATGAAATATTTATTCATCTTTTATAATCATTGCAAATGATTAGTAATAAATATCTGGATCGAACCACGTGTGTGGGCCTAGCCATCCCCAACATTTACACGAATAGCGATTAGTAAGAGTTCGCCAGAATCTTTGATCAGCGCACCAAGTGTCATTGATGAAACAATCTCCATGCACAAAGTTTCTGTTAACACATAGCCATTTACATGTGTATGTTGTATTATCTGGTGCTCGTTGTCTGAAATTAAAATAAGGGGCTGTCCATTAATTATGTCAATTTTTTTTTGGCGATCCCCCCCCCTTTCCTTGTCAACAACTTGTCAAACTTCCAGAGACAAACCCCCCCCCCTTATAAAATTACGTCAATATTTGATTTTTTTTGTGTGTCCCATAACCTCACGGTCGTAGAGGGTTCTAATGTTTCCATTAGAACTTTCTCGGGGCTTGGAAGACCTTGGCGGCGGCGATCTCCTCTACAGGTCAGCAGATGACTTTTTTAGCGATAGTCATTCATCAACATTTTTTATTGTGGCTTTAACGTGGGCTCGATCCCACGCCACTCAGTTATCCATCCGCTAACATTTGATTACCCCCTCCCCCCCCCAAAAAAAAACAACAATAAACAATAAAATTGAAAATAAAAAAACAAAATAAAAAAAACAACAATACTTATATCTTAATCTTAAATAGACAAGTTTACAACAACAACACAAAAGTGAATAAAAGTAAAATCTTTAGAAAAACAAATTTACATAAACTTTATACTTATGAACACATTTCCAATTTATAACAACACTGGCTTACTCTAAACAGAAACAGAAAAGAGATTATAAGGTTTACAGAAATGTATACACATTACACCTTTAAAGTATGAACATATTTCAAATTAATATAACACTTTAAAGAATATTCAAATATTTACAAAGACTTGTTCTAACTTCAAGCGGAAACGAGATCGAAAAGTGAAACTATAAAACACTTTTAATTTATTAGCATTTTTTTTTACAAACAAATCCAAATCTTATATCCTAGCCTCTATATCTTCCCATGGAGATGTCAAATGTTCCTCAATTGTTATTATTGTCATAGGTTCTGGCTGAATATTTTCTTGTGGAACCGAAACACCAGGCAAGTAAACATTTTATCCATTCTGCACTTAGCATCTCCCCATGAGCAATAATTGCCATGAGCTCTCTGTCTTTTGGCTGCCACTTGCATTAGACGAATTCTTTTCTGTTGGGGTGCATGTAGTATTTGACTGGGCCCAGGCAGGTCTGGATTAACCATTTGGCAAACAAGGCACGTGCCTAGGGCACAAAGCGTTTTTTTTTGGGGGGTGGGGCATCAAAAGTCCTCAGTTTCAATCCACCCAGAATTTTTTTCCAGGTTTCCGACACAAGAGTAAACGTGTTCAATTAAGAGGTGCATAAAACAGAAAACTACCTAAATAAAAGATCATATTGTTTCTGTTGTAAAAGCTAAAAGCAGACAATTATGTATTTAATTATTTAGTCTCAGTTAATATGAGTTAAGCAACAGGTATAAACTCCGCCGTAGGCGGTCCCACGCCCGGGTGAGAGAGGAGGAGGGTTGTGCAAAGGGCTAGCATCCCTTCCCGTAAAAAAAGCCTTGGTACAAAAACATGAACAAAAGAAATAGGAAACTCGGACATTGGAGATAATGGGTCTCTTAAAAGAGAATTTATGAAGCTATGTGGCCAAAGCCAACTGGAAACCACCCGGCAGACAACCATCCTCTCCACTAGGACCACCACCAGCCTAGGAACATGGAACGTTAGGACCATGTTTGAAGCTGGAAAAACTGCCCAAGTTGCTGCCGAAATGCAACGGTAAAAGCTAGCCATCTTGGGGATAAGTGAATCCCGATGGACTGGCTCAGGCCAGATGAAGCTCAGCACAGGAGAACTGCTAATATATTCAGGCCATGATGAAGAAAATGCAGCTCACACCCAAGGAGTAGCACTCATGCTTTCCAAAACTGCTCAGAACGCCCTTATAGGTTGGGAAGCCCATGGACCCCGGATAATCACCGCAAGATTTAAGACCAAAAAGCAAGAAGTCAATATGGATCTTCTTCAGGTATACGCTCCTACTAACGACAGTAAAGAAGAGGACAAAGAGGACTTCTACAACAGACTGAGAACCCTTATCCAAAAGTGTCCTAGGAGCAATGTGATTATACTAATGGGTGACCTAAATGCAAAAATAGGCAGCAACAATAATGGATATGAATAATGCATGGGAACACACGGCCTCGGAGAGATGAACGAAAATGGTGAAAGGCTAGCAGATCTATGTGCTGCAGATGGACTAGTCATCGGCGGAAGCCTCTTCATGCATAGAAGTATCCACAAAGCAACATGGATATCACCAGATATGTCAACGGCTAACCAAATCGACCATATCTGTATCTGCAAAAAGTTTAGAAGATCTCTCCAAGATGTAAGGGTAAAAAGAGGGGCAGATGTAGCCTCAGATCATCATCTACTGATTGCCAAACTAAGGCTCAATTGTAAAAGAATTGGACAAGTGAGGGAAGCAAGCGCCAACGTTTTAACACTACTCTTTTGACAGGGGAACCAAAACTTAATGAGTTCAAAACTTACGCCAACAAACAAATTCCAGATCTTGCAAGAACTAGGCAACGAAGAACCAGTTTACCAAAACTGGAAAAGCTTCAAAGAAATACTTACGACCACAGGTGAAGAAGTGTTGGGTCCCAGACAACAAACGCTTAAAGAATGGATTTCTAATGAAACCATGGAGAAAATCCAACAGAGGAAAAAGAAGAAGGCAAATCTCAACAACAGCTGCACCAGAACCGAAAAAGCTAGAGCATCAGCAGAATACGCAGAAGCCAATAAAGACGTTAAACGTATATAAAGTCAGATAAAAAGAACTACATAGAAGGATTAGCACTTGAAGCAGAAGAGGCAGATTACCATAGAAACAGAAGAGAACTATTCAGTACAATAAAAAAGCTATCCGGAACGTTCATAAATCCAGAGAGACCTGTTAAAGCTAAAGATGGGAAATCTATACCTGATGAAGAAGGTCAGAAAAAAGATGGATAGAACATTTTGAAGAACTCCTCAACCGACCAGCCGACGTCAACTTTTCTTGACCTCCCCCCTGCCCCTTGTCAACAATTGTCAAAAATTTTCAGACCCCTCCCCCCACCCTATTTTGTTGACGTAATTAATGGACAGCCCCTAACGTATTCTTGTTATCAAACAAATAGACACATAATACGTTATTTATCTTTTCACAAAGAAGTTTAGTTTGTTTTGTTTTTAATACAATGATGGCAAAAAAAAATTTGAGATCATTGGTTTTTTGTTTAAGATTAGTGATTAAATACCATTTTAGTGCTTTTTATATCAAATAAGTCAAAATGTTTTATATTATCGCTACACTCTCATCATACAAAATAAGACAGTGATTAGATGAAGTACTTAACTGTGTTCATTGTATGAATGATAAGAATTATTTAAATGGCACGTTTAATTAAAATAACTATCATTTAAAGTAAACTATTCTTGATAACATACACAAATAAATTAATAATTTGCTCCTGCCTTAAAAGGAAGATTTCTTTAAAATGAGTAATTTTTCAATAAATTATATGACTGCCTAACACACACACGTAAACATAAGTGTATAAAATTAACATAAAAATTCCATATTTACAGCCAGCACTCTGCATAATTTGATTCACAATATCGTATCCAATATGGATCCCCATATGCATTTAGGCCCACTACAGCGATGGTGAGGAACACTAGAAATATCTTGTACTTTATCGCCATCATCAAACTTAGCCTGATGCAACATACAGACTGTGACCTCAAGACTCAAACAAAGAACGATAGACTGAGATATCAATGATGTGACTGTCGTTCTATGGGCGTAGCTCACTGACCAACTAACATTTGAAGCGTTGTTAATAATGACCAGTAAGGGGTGATGGGTATGAATGTATCTTATATTCTTAAAGCAATTTCTTTAATATTTTATTAATCAAAGTGTTTATTGCATTATATATACAATTAAATATTTGAGAACACTTATCAGAATCATTCTTTTAATAGTATCCTGTATGTCTATCATTATCAAATTTCACATCTCTTTATCTCTTTTTGGGAAGTTTTGATATAATTTTTTCTCACAATTATCTTTATTAAAGTGGTATCAATCAAATAAAGAAACTACTTGGCCAACAACAAGGCTTTGTGAATGCTTATGTTAGGTTGTTGCGTGGTGCACATTCTATTGACACATTCTTGACACATTCTTGGTGTCATGTAGTGTGAGGGGATATGACGTCATTTTTTGTTTACTTTCAGAATTACTGATTTGAAATGACTTTTAATGTAATCTGTAATGATTTCCCTTGAATAAAGAAATCGGAAATTCTTTGTTGGAAATTGCAATTTAAATAATAATTCGAGTTTTTATTACTTGTTTTCTTTTGAAATAAAATTTTTAAAATTTTATTTTATTAATTTTTAAAAAAGTAAAAAAAACCAAGTTTTTGACTATAAATCCTTTATGTACGAGAGATATCTAAAAGAATGTTCTTTACAATACGCAGCGCAAGACAATCTAAAAATACAAAATTTTAGTTATGTCTCGTAAAACGTATTTAATATAATGCGCACCGATCGGGAATATGTTTATAAAAAGTATTGTCAATATAATACGCACCAAATCGCGCAAAAGGAAAGTATTAATAAAAAGGTCGTTCAATATAATACGCACCTCGACACTCTATCTCAAAAATGTAAGAGATACAGAGAGATAACTAAAATAATCTAAAATTTCAATTGTTTAATTACAGTAAATGCGATCGATCTGAAATTTTGATACATCGGATTTATCATCGGCACGAGTCAGCCTGCAAAATTTCAGCTCGCTAGCTTACGAGGAGGTGGGTTAAAAATCGATCCAAAGTTTTTTCGACAAACAATCAAACAAGCAAGCAATCAACCAGACACCACGAGTTAATATAAAGGATTTAAGAAGCTTTATTCCCGAAAAGTATGCATTATATTTGCAACATCTTTAAAATTGTAACATTCAAATGTATGCTTGTTTGCGTATCTATCGGAGATAGCAGAGATAATGCGTTTGATATAAATAATGATATTTTATATATAAATATAATACAAAATACACAAACAAATTGTGCAATGAAAACAATAAATTTGAGCTTTATCACAGTCCCATTCTATATGATACATTTATATATAAACTAAGAATTCCTTTTTTTATAAAATATTTTTAATGGATATTTTAGTTTCGTACATGAATCTTTTTTTTCGTATGGCGTGTAGCGGATTGAATGTAATAAATATATTATTTTTTTTTGTTATTATCGAAATTTTCATTTTTCTGGCACAAAATTGTGTACCACTAATAATTAGGAACTGCAAGTATTTTATTTTGGATATAGCAACTATTGATAATCAATTTTTAGCAACCCCTGATCGAAATTACTCATTAAGATTAAAGCAACAAATCTACCAGATTATTTAATGGCTATGTAAGTATACAAAGTTAATAATAACGAATGCCGACTATTGGAAATGCGGTGGAAAAGGTAACGCTTCTGGAATTTCTTGTCATGGATATGGATTTAAAATGTCAGGAAAGATCTGTGTGAAAAATTTAGCTACTACTTACACAATGATATCCGAAAAATTAGATGTAAATTGTATAATTATATTCCAGCAATAGTTTATACCTTGGATGATTATAAATGATGAGGTAGTCACTTGTAACATTCGAATAACAAGGTTCTATCCATCCATATATATAATTCTCTTCGTGGGACCATGAGTGACACCACGCAAGTATGTGCAACCGGGAACGACGATTGACACTCGCTGGAGTCGACCAATGTATCCAGACCAACTTGCGTTTCACTTGCATTGTTCCTTCACAGATAACGTGAGATTCGTAGTGTACTGGTTATCACGTCCAAGGTTGTGAGTTCAAGCCCCAGCGAAAACATTTGTTTTGTAATTTTTAAAAAAAATTTTATATATCTTTTTTTTTAAATGTTTTTTTTTAAATGTCTGTTTGTGCCCGTTCTTTACCCCTTTACTGCCAACACTAGATGACCCGCGGTGTAGCATACGCCGTTAATGATTTAGCGACGGATGAAGACTTCCTGAAAGACACAGTTGTCGAAATGGGGTGGGTTTGGGCAAACGACTGAGAGTGAATGAGTTGGCAGTCCCCCCCCCCAACCGACATTCACTCGAGTTGTTTTGATTTCTTCGTGCTGTAGTTTGTGTCCGTTCTTTCTCCACTTTCTTTGCACTTTCCATGAGCAAGTCTGTGGCGTATGCTACACCGCGGGGGGTCTAGTGTGAAATATTTTTGGTTGAACCGAGATATTTGCGTTTGAAAATGTGAATTCTGGATGGGAAGAATGAGAATTGTTATGTGTTTGTTCTTGCATACATAATAAGAAAGGTGTTTTTATCCTTATGTCTATCTGAGGGTTGTATTAATTTATCCTTGTGTTGTATTTCTAAATTAGAATTAATTGCTTTATGTATTAATTACTACTTAACTATTGATTCTTCTATACTCTAGTTTTTCAAGGTTCAATGATTTAACTACTGGTGTTATGCTTGTCTGTTTTAAACTTAAAGCAGTAATGCATATGGCAGCTGTTTTTTTTAAATTTGTTCTAGTTTATCAATGGGTCCCACACAGAAGATGCATATTCTAGTACAGGTCTCACCAAAGTGGGTAAAATTTTAGTTTGTATCTCTATTACATTTGTATTAGTTTCTTTTTATGGAGCCTAAGGTTTTGTTTCATTTTTTAATAATTTCTTTGACATGGGTATTCCGTGTTAGTTTCTCATTTATTATTACTCCTAAGTATTTTGCATCTTTAGTTTGGGTCAGTTCTTTTCCATGAATTAAATATTTTGAAATTGTTTCTTTTTCATTTTTGCTCTCAACAGTTGACACTTTTCTTAGTGGAAATACGTACTCCAGTTTGTTTCCCATTTTATCAATTCATCTAAGTCTTTTTATAAGATTGTGCCATCTTGTTCTGATTTAATTGTCCTATAGATCTTACAATGGCCAGCAAATAACCTAACTTTTGTTCCTGTTGAGATGATGTTGGGTAATTACTAGTTGTATGATTATACCTGAAGAGGTAGCTACTAGGTATGAATACATCTGAAAAGGTATTTAAAACTAGTTATATAATAATATATGAAAAGGTAATTACTAGTTGTATGATTATATCTGAAGAGGTCGTTACACGTTGGATGATTATATCTTAAGAGGTAGTTACTAGTTGTATGATTAGAAAAGAGCTTTTCTGTATTCGATTTAGATTAGATTATAATGGACAAAAAATATATTAGAAGTATGATAAATTTGAGAAATCTTTTGCTATTGTAATATTTTATGGGAGCAAGTAGTTACAAGTTAAGTGAATTTCTTTTTGTAAAATTACAGGTGGTTACTAGTTGTATGATTTTGGTTCTATAACTTAGTGGGGGAAAAAATGAATCTTTTGTGACCAACAACTAAACGAAATACAATAAAGATTAAGTAGACAGAAACATTTTTTTTAATGGACCAATACGTGTTCATATTTATTGGTATACATTTTGACCAATACATTAATCGGGAGAATAAACGTCAATTGAATATACATGACATAATAGCTACTATAAATACATAAAATAATAATGAAAAAAGGGAATTGAAATAATAATTCCCTGACAGATACAAAGTACTTAAGAATCAGAACAAATTTACATCAAAGTGTTCATTGTGTTAATATTTTTGTTGTCAACTTTCTAAATTTCTCTTATGTATCATTAATTGTTCATTCCAATTCTAAAGGATGTGCTTCTGGGCTCACGGCGCTTCACATAAAAATAGTAACACAAATATAATAATCAATGCATTCAATTGTATACATACATTATCATAACTACATCGAGTTTTAAAATAAATAAATTCGATGATATCAGACGTAATAAAAAATGTGGGACAAAAATTACCATTTATAATTTACTAGTTAAATTTTTGCGCGTTTCAACGATCTCAGAAGTAAGGAAAAGAAAATAATGACAAGCATTTTTGTTTAAAATCAGGTTAAAAACCTTTGCGGGTTCGGGTGTACATTAAATAATTTCCCAAAATTTTATTGCGATCAGATAAATAAAATCATATATCATTACCTAAGATGAGAAAGAAACGATATTAAATACTCCCGGAAAAATCAGTGCAAGAAGTAAAGTTAAAAACACTTTGAAGATTTCAAACTAGATAAAGATAAATACATTTGACAAAATTGTGTATAATCGAGTGGGGAATAAAGTTGTAAATGTTTAACAAAAAGGGTTTGGGGCCCCTGGCCTAGAAAGCATAGATATCTTGGGTCCAATTGACTCCAATGCCCAATAGTTTTTTTTTAAAATAAAAGCCATCTAGTTATTATATACCAAATTTTTTTCAAATACAAAATACAAAAAAAATTGTGTAACAAAAGCATGAAATTATGCTCCTAGAGTTTCATGGCGATCGCAGGAATGTAGTAGTAAAGTATAAAGTACTTATACACAGACAGACAGACATTCATTTATATACATATATAGATAGATTAGTTACGATACATTTTTGTGTTAGTCGTGAGGAACAACAAATGTAGCTATAAAATTTAAAAAATAAACTAAAGTAAAATAAGATATTTCATTTATTAAAATTAAAAAGATTTCTGCAAATGCTTCCTTTGATAAGTTTTATCAATAAAATTTAACATTATGAGATCATAAGATTATACGGGTCTCTAACATTTTCTTTTTTCATAATCCGTGTTGCTAATTTTTCTCCTTTCTTAAACATATAATTTCGTATTTGCTAGTTCATAAGGCTTTAAATTATTGATTTGATGACACAATTAGTGTGTTTTGTATTTTGTTTAAAATCCCTATTTTACAAGCTATATCACAAGTTCGGTCAAAAAACATTATCTATTTACCCAGTAGTCAATGTTATTTTTTAAAAATACAACACTATAAGGAAAACAAACATAATTTTAGCCTCGGGCCCTTTATAAGTCATACATTTTTTAATATCCAAGAAATCCTGACGGGCTTGTATTCAACAAATTTTAAATTTTCAAAACGATCGGATAAATAGAATAAATTTTAAAAAGCATTTAAAAATATTTTAAAAATAAAAAGTAAGGGCCCGAAAGCCAAAAATTGCAAGAAGTAATGCTCAAAATACCTGTTAATTTCAATCTGCATCTTGTTGGATATTTTCATCAACATTTATCAAGATTGAGTATAATATAATGGGGAATAAAATCTGAAATATTTACGATAAAAGACTTGAGGCTATTAGTCGCGATTTAATGTCAGTAGAAAATTAATGCGTTATATTATTTTGATATAAGCTGTCAAGTTTTTATATACCAAGTTTAGTCAAGATCCATCCATTTACACAGGAACTAACGCTTAAACTAATTTGTATATATAATATATATATATATATATATATATATTTAAATGAGAAAGTATGTATGTATGTATGTATGCCTGTCCTTTATAGCTGACTAAACAATTCATCCGATTGCCATGAAACTTTTGGAGACTTTTGAGTACGCTCCTGGGATGGTCACAGGCAACTTTTTTTTGCTAAATTTAACACTCATGGGGCGCCGAGGGCCCATAATATGATTTTTTTCTTATATGAGGTATATAAAAATTAGTTTAAGCGTTAGCTATTAGGTAAATTGATGGATCTTAACAAAACGTTGTATATAACAACTTGGTAGCCAATATTCAAATACTATAGGGCACTAATTTACTAATGTCCATTTCTTCGGGGTTGGGGGCCCAAAATGTTTTTTTCATAAATGTTTAAGATTTTATTCCCCATTCAATTATTAAAGATCTTGAGAAATATAGATAAATATATCCCTTACCAAATTGATTGAAATAAACAGGTGTTTAGAACTTGGCATCTTGCACATATGGGCCCTGGGGCCCATAAATTTTGATTATAAAAACATGGTAGCCCATATTAAAATAACAAGGGCACTGCACTTCTAATGTCCAATTGTTCAGGGCCGGAGGCCCCAAATGTCTTTTTTTAAATATATGTTTGAGATATTATTTTTCATTCTATTTTTAGCGATCTTGAGAAATATATCCATGATGAAACTGAATTTAAATGAACAGGTTTTCAAAATATACATCTTGAACCGAATGGGCCCGGGGGCCTCTTAATGTATTTTCCCTTATATTAGCTATATAAACATTCTTTTAAGTGTTAGATAATGAGAAAATTACTGGATTTTGACCAAACTTGGTTTATAAAAACTTAAGAGCCTATATTAAATTACTATACGGCACTGAAATCCTAATGTCCATTTCCTCGGGGCTGGGGTCACTTAATGTGTTTTTTTTTACTAAACCTTTAATATTGTATTCCCCATTCAATTTTACACGAATGAAATTGATTGAAATGAACATATTTTCGAACTTCATTAATTTGTTAAACTGATGGGCCCGGTAACCCTTAATTGTGATTTCTTTTTTATCTATATGTATTCCAATTTGAAATACTCCAGTGCCTGCACAAACTTTGGTCTGTCAATCAACACCAAGAAGACTGAGGTCCTCCATCAGCCTGCGCCTGGAAGACCATACGTAGAGCCCAACATCACTGTCAACGGCCAGAGACTCAATACAGTGCACCGGTTCACATACCTAGGCAGCACACTGTCTCAAAATGTCACCATCGATGACGAAGTGAACGTCAGAATTGCCAGAGCCAGCTCCACTTTTGGCAGGTTGTACCCTAATGTCTGGAACAGAAGAGGCATTACCATCCAGACCAAGCTGAAAGTGTACAGGGCAGTGGTGCTCCCCACACTGCTTTATGCTTGTGAAACTTGGACTGTTTATCAGCGCCATGCAAGAAAGCTGAACCACTTTCATATAACAAGCCTCAGGAAGATTCTCGGCATAAAGTGGCAGAACAAAATTCCAGACACAGTGGTACTGACCAAGGCAGGTCTCCCCAGCATCTTCACCCTCCTGATGCAGTCCCAGCTTCGCTGGGCAGGGCACGTTGTCCGAATGCCAGACGAGAGACTGCCAAAGAGAATCTTTTATGGTGAGCTCCAGTATGGCCAGCGGTCCCACGGTGGGCAAAAGAAACGCTTCAAAGACACACTGAAAGCCTCAATGAAAGCGTTTGCCATAAATCCAGACACGTGGGAACGAGCTGCAATGGACCGATCCACCTGGCGCTCTTCCATCCACGAAGGTGCCAGGTCATGTGAGGCAAACCGGATTACCGCCCGCAGAAAAGAAGAGGCAAGCCCGAAAGGCCCATGCTGTCAACCCTCCAGGAGATGTCGCACTCGCCCCCTGTCCCTTCTGTTCCCGAACCTTTCGTGCAAGGATCGGCCTAATCAGCCATCTGCGCACGCACAGAAAACCCTCGGATGACTAGAGTGGTCCTCGTCGTATCGACGGACGAACGAACATATGTATTCCTTTTTACTGAGATCGTTGCAACGCACGACTGGTCTGCTTGTAGTTAATAATTGCAAACAACAAAATTATGGGGCACGGCACCCAGCCCCCCTCCCCCCGTGAGCATTATTGTAAAATACATTGTTATTTACCATCCCTGAAGCTTACTCGACTTTCTCCCAAAGTTTCATGGCTATCGGATGAACGGTGTATTAAGGTACAAGGAACAAACACACTAACAGAGATACATAGATATATTACCTAAAACATTATTTTTGTTTCAGTCAAAGGAGTAAAAATAAACTAAACTAATATAAATATGTCAATTAAAAAGTAATATATTGATGCAAATACTTTCTTTGAGAAAGCTTGTCAATAATATTTTAAGGTAAGATTTTGCATTTGTAAGCGGCTCTAAAAGTATATTTTTTTCCACAAAATTTGATTCTAATTTTTAGACATATTTTTAAAAGTTTTATTTTGCCTCTCAAATAAAATGTGATCCCTTTCCCTTTCGCTCTCTTACTTCCATTTATTCTCTCTCACTTTCGCTCTCTCTCTCTCTCTCTCTCTCTCCTCTCTCTCTCCTCTCTCTCTCTCCTCTCCTCTCTCTCTCTCTCTCTCTCGTCTCTCTCTCTCTCCTCTCTCTCTCTCTCTCTCTCTCTCTCTTTTACTCTAATTTTCTCTCTCTCTTTTTCTCGTTCTTTTCTCTGTCTCTCTCAGTTGCTCTCTATCTCACTTTGTCTCTTTTCCACTAACTATTTTTTCTGTCTCTTCCTCTCTTTCCTTCACCTTTCTCTCTATTTATATAATTGTAATTATTCTTCTATATCTCTAGTTTATCTCTTTCTCTCTCTCTATTTCTCTCTCTCTCTCTCTCTTTATCTCTTGTCTAGTCTCACGTGTAGATGTCAGGACGTTAAAGTCTTATGTGTAGATGACAGGACGCTAAAGTCTCATGTGTAGATGACAGGTCGTTAACGTCATGTGTAGATGACAGGACGTTAAAGTCTTATGTGTAGATGACAGGACGTTGAAGTCTCATGTGTAGATGACAGGACGTTGAAGTCTTATGTGTAGATGACAGGACGTTGAAGTCAAATGTGTAGATGACAGGACGTTGAAGTCTCATGTGTAGATGACAGGACGTTGAAAGTCTTATGTGTAGATGACAGGACGCTGAAGTCTCATGTGTAGATGACAGGACGCTAAAGTCGTATGTGTAGATGACAGGACGTTAACGTCATGTGTAGATGACAGGACGTTGAAGTCTCATGTGTAGATGACAGGACGTTAAAGTCTCATGTGTAGATGACAGGACGTTGAACTCTCATGTGTAGATGACAGGACGTTGAAGTCTCATGTGTAGATGACATGACGTTAAGTCTCATGTGTAGATGACAGGACGTTGAACGTCTCATGTGTAGATGACAGGACGTTAAAGTCTCATGTGTAGATGACAGGACGTTAAAGTCTCATGTGTAGATGACTGGACGTTAAAGTCATGTGTAGATGACAGGACGTTAAAGTCTCATGTGTAGATGACAGGACGTTAAAGTCTCATGTGTAGATGACAGGACGTTGTAGTCTTATGTGTAGATGACAGGACGTTATAAAGTCTCATGTGTAGATGATAGGACGTTGCAACCTCATGTGTAGATGACATAACGTTGAAGTTACAAGTGTAGATTATAGGACATTGAAATATCGTGTGTGATGACGGGACGTTTAAGTGTCCTGTATAGATGACAAATATTTTGTTGTCTTTTAATATGAAGTGACAAGAATAATATTTGTATCATCACGTTATATATATATATATACATACTGATTACAAGATCGTTCTCGTACTTGTAAATATAACATTAAGGAGCTGACATTTCTCTTGATGGTATGATGGTGTAATTTCATGCGCAGATGGCGCGTTGTTAAAGTGTAATGTACTGATAAAATTGTGGTACTAACCCGTCACAAGATGGTATGATGGTGGAGACTCGTGTACTGATGGCGTTGCAGTGAAGCTCCTCATATTTAAATGAGATGCCGCTGTAATCTCGAGGCAAAGATTTCAGAATTATGAAAGTTTCATTCCAACACACTAAATATTAATTTACAATGTAGTACCATGGGATCTAATGTTGTGTAAATGGGTACAAACGTACAGACAATTCATGGCCCGATGACCACTGTATTTCACACTGTGTTGGTGGGTACACAAGAGACTTCTGTACCACCACCGAGTTTAAATGCTCTTGTTTATTTTCCTAAAGGTATGTTAATTTAAACCCCAAAAACCCCCATTAAAATTACAAATTAATATTGCTAACCCCACCCCCCACCCTGTTTGCAACGACCACACTATACCCACTAACCCCCTACCCACCCCATTAACACCCTACCACCCACACCACTAACTCCCCCCTCCCATCATATTCTCTAATTCTACTCTATACTAATATGTAAAAGAATTCATATGTCATCAACTTCTTTTGTACCTATTGTTGTTTATCTGTGAATAAATGAGGGAATGGAAGGGATGTTGGGGTCAGGTTGAGGAAAAGAACAGAAAAGAGGAGACAGAAGAATACAACAAACGTCAGATGGGAGAGAAGAGAAGAAAATGACTTTGAGCACGGCAACTCACTCCGGGTCTAGCTACTCTTAGGATCTAGATGTGGCATTAGGGTGCCTGACCAGTCCAGTGCTTCTTTCCTAAACTAAGTCTAAATTACTTAACTATACCTAAACTCTATGCCCCATTGTTCTAATTTATATAATCCTATTAAAACCTACTCTTTCTAAATCCTAATATAATCCCCAAAACAAACTGTTTCTAAATCCTAATTTAATCTTTAACATTTAAATTTCTACTGCGCAATTAATTCCATGTCATTATTAACTATTAACCTAACACGGGGCCTACATTTTTGAACTAGGGAAAGGCCGCTATAAATTAAGGGATCTAGTGATGAATTTAAAGGGAACACTAATATTAGAAGCCATGAATACCATTCTGGACTGGCCTTATAGCCACCCCAGGACATGAGTCCCATAGTGAATATGGGACACCAGCAGGCGAGGTTGGCCACTGCAACAAGACTGACCTGAAGAGCAAGTCTGCTTTCTTGGCGGCGTCTTGCTGCATTGACCCCTCTGACCGCACGACCGATTGTGTTACGGTGAGACAGATAATAGATCGCCACCTGACCACAAACGATTAAAAAAAATAAAAGCATATTAAAAAATAGAAACACTGCGATGGTGTACGGCGCTGCTGGTTGGTGACTGGTTGACAGGGGCAGACCTAGGCACATGCCATTGGAAGAAAAGGTGCCCCAATCTGCACGGATACTTGGGATTATGGATACAATAACCCCAAATATCCATGCAGCGCCAACCCTTTTTAGTCACCGAACATTTTTCCAGACACTGTCCGCCACGTGGGAATTTGATAGCTAAGATCCGCTCCAATGTAATTAGAAAAATGAAAATGACAGACGTTTCACTGGCAAGAGTAGCGACAAACCCGGCGGTGCTACAGAGGGCACCTTGGCGCCATGCCGACTGATAGAGGGCGTATCTGTTCCTAAAATGGACATCTACCGAGGCAATGAGCAGTAGGTAGATGCCCATTAAGAAATCAGACACGCCAAGGCAGGTCACCAATAAGCCGTAAGGGGTTCTAAAACTGTCTCTGTCTAAAAAGAATCTAGAAAGCACGCTAGCTAAGTTCCCTCCAATTGAAAGTATGGCGACGAGCCACAAAAGGGAACGTTTTAAAATGTCGTCAAGAAGGTCCTCACAAGACGAAATACCATCCCACGGAGCGTGACACGCGTGTTTTGGTATCCCATTCCCTACCACTAAAGGACAGCAAAGATAAGGTCTGTCCGTATGGAAAGCGTCCTTTATTTGGAGGTGAAGAAGTTCAGAGATGACGTCAGAGTCTTGGAAATGTGTGCCTTGTATGTTAAGAAAGTTTAAGTGTTTAATGTGCTGAAGAAAATGAAATTTTTGAATTGGTGTGTTCTGAAGATTGAGATAAGTCAGAAATTTATATGAAGTGTCAAAAATGTTAAGGTCTAAAACAGAGACATTTGTGTTAGACAGATCTAGTGACCTTAACCTCTCTGAACCTATGCTAGTGTATTGTAAGTAATGCAAAGAAGGATTGTGGGATAGATTTAAAAATTGTAAGTTGGAAAATAAAGAAATGTCTGCTTTGTTTTCTAGTGTTGTAATGTTGTTGAAACTTAAGTCTAACCTATAGAGATGTTTGTAAGAGTGATTGGGAGAAAAAATGGAATCTAAGCTCTTAATTCTACAATTGGAAAGAAAAAGTTCGAAAATATTCCCTAACAGTGGTGTGTCTACGAACGAGAGGTCAAGGCCACTGAGATTCAGAAATTTTGTTGTTTTTGGAAAGATGTTCAAGGATGTAATGTTGGTGTTGACTTCTGACGTCACCACCGCATCACCGTCACAAATAAATCCGTCAGGACAGGTCAAGACACAGATTGTCTCGTTGTCTGGACTCAGTCCGCTGTTGTCACAGGAGGTAGTAGTTAGGTTAGCTGACGTTTGTGGTAGACAAAAGAGTTCATCCCTTCCATTGTTGCAATCTTTATGGCCGTTGCAAACCAAACTAAATTTTATGCTTGCCCTATCAGAACATTTAAACATCGGTGGTTTTTGATACGTGATGCTGGCTGTGGAAGAGAAATAAATGGCAATTATTTGAATAGCACAGAAACGATTCGTCATATTATCTAATACACAAAGCTCTTTTTGATAGTTGCTTGTGGGAGTAGACTGACAGACAGAGAGTTATTGAAAGTTTACGATATGAAGTAGACTGATAGACAGAGAGTTATTAAAAGTTTACTTTATGAGGTAGCATTTAAAGAATCACTTATATTTCAGAATGTATAAAATATTTTTTTAAAAATATAAATATAAGTTGGTTGAAGAAAGAGTCAAGGAAAGCAATAAAATATTAACGAACTATGAAAGTGAAAACACATTTTTTTAATGATTAGTTGTTGAGCCTATATTTTCGATGATAGTTTGTTGAAATATGTTAGAAAAAAAGTTCTTACTTTTAACGAGTACATTTTAATAAACACATGCATACATGCAAAAAGAGAATCAGACAAAGTTACAGTGGTCAAGCGCAATGCACGTTCTGCTGCCATATCGAGAGTAATATATCAATAATTATAAACCACCACAACACAAAGCCCAATGACTACACCAATGGAAACATAAAATATCTAGATACAGGCAAAAACATTTAATTTTAGTTTTGCTTCTCTCCGGCGACATAGAACTTAACTCTGGCCCAGTATCATCTAAATGCCAAATTTGTACTAAGACATGCACTAGCAAACAAGGAGCCATCCAGTGGGACACCTGCAATGAATGGTACCACACAGAAGGCCTGCTTACTAATACACCACGGTGCAAGGGGCACGGTGGTCGAGTGGCATGCCTACCGATGGTCAAGGGTTCGAATCCATGGGAAGGCAAGGATTTGTTTCCGGGGTCTAGGGCGTCCCTGAGTCCACCCAGCTCCGAATGGGTACCTAACACTAGTTAGGGAAATAAAGGTGGCTGGGTAATGCGTGGAACCCCTATAACCGTGGACTATCAACGCTGAATCACTTGCCAACAGACCCGCATGGTCTGTGGAAGCATTAATCTTCTGTATAGAAGGAGCGTCTGTATAGATAAGACAAGACCAAAGTACATATCAATAGGTAGGCGTAGGAAATAAATATCCATCTTGGCACTGCTTACATTGTGGATTGCCCCGAATCAGTTCAGATTTGGTTAACTATAAGGACCTGATCACCACAAAATCTTACAGTGTTTTGGCTAATCCTATTATAAATAACCCACTAGATAAAATGAAACCTGCCACACAAACCCATAAAAATGTAATAATACTTATACTCAAAACATTTTCAACACTAATAATTAATTTCCAAAGTATAGAAAATAAAATTTCAGATTTAGATTTACTTATAAAAACAGAAGATCCAAACATAATTGCTGGTTCTGAAATTTGGTTAAACGCCAACATATATAACATATATAACACATATAACATATATCACATATATAACATATGTAACAGATATAACATATATAACATATATAACATATATAGCATATATAATATATAACATATATAACTCGGAAATTTTTAACAGCAATTATATTCTTTTTAGAAAAGATAGATCAGATAATTATGGAGGAGTGCTACTTCCAATCAAATCAAATATCATAGCTGAAGAAATTTCTACACAACCAAATTTTAATATATAGTCCGTGCGAAATAGTTACACCAAACTCAGCACCACCTATTGTAGGCAGTATATATAGACCACCGAATACACGCCTAGAATACATGAAGAATCTTTGTAGTCAATTAACATATATAAAAGAAAATCATAAAGATGCTGTACTTTGGATTATGGGGGACTTTAATCTTCCGGATATAAATTGGAAAAACTATACAACGATAAACATCAAACTAATAAAGTTATTAATGAACACTTTATGGAAACTATAAACACTCTAAACCTAGAACGTATAGTAAAAAAGCAACAAGGAAAAATAAAACACTAGATTTATTCTTAACAAATAGACCTGGTTTTGTGATAGACTGCGAAATAATTTCTGGACTGTCCGAACATGATATTGTTAGGGTCACCAATACAATAAAAACTAAAAGAAGAATAATCTATCTTTGGAATAAATGTAATTAAATAAAACGACACCAATCAGCCGCTAACTTCCAACAAAATTTCCTAAATAAATTTAACACAAATAACCAAGTAGAAGAAATTTGGTAAGATATAAAAACAAACCTAAAAACTATTATGGATGAGAATGTTCCAACAAAACTAACATCAAATAAAATTAACAAATGCTGGTTCAATTCTAAATTTAAAAAGCTATGCAAACAAAAAGAGAACTTGTTTAAGAAATTTAAGGCTACCAATATAAACAGGATAAACAAAAAATACTTAAAGATTAAACACTTGACACAAAAACTTAGTCGAAACCTCCAAAATGAATATATAAACAATATAATTTCTAAAGATAACAATAAAAACTTAGGGTACTTTATCAAATCTAAAAAAATGGAACCTACAAGAATAGCCACACTAAAAGGTTAAAAAAATAAAACCTATAATGATAATGAGACTAAAGCTAATATCCTCAACACATATTTTGCATCATCATTTTCTGCCTCAGCTGACAAGGAAGTTTTAATAAATTTAAATCAAATGGAAGAAATAGGTAACATAACTGTAGACGAGATAGGTATAAATTCACTCCTAAAAAACTTGAAAATAAACAAAGCTATAGGTCCAGATGAATTGCCTGCAAGATTATTAAAAGAACTAAGAAATGAACTGTCCCCAATCCTTGTAGTTCTTTTTCAAGCCTCTCTAAACCAGGATTGGAAATTAGCTAACGCAACTCCACTCTTTAAGAAAGGCGATAAATCAGACCCTGGTAATTACAGACCTGTATCACATTTTCATGCTTTAAATTGTTGTCACATGTCGTTAAAGAGCGCACGATGAAAGAGCGATGACGAATGTGCGCAAACATAAGAGCGCTATATATCGTTGGTAGACCTTCTTGAAACATTAGCATCTATTAGAGCAAATCCAATCTTCATCTGCGCTCTTTTGTTGTGTGCTATTTTACGGGTAACCGTCACCAAATTAATTAGTAAGTTATACTAAGCAGTGGCGTCACTAGAGGGATGCGGACCGCACCGGGAGACACCATCACAAGGGATGACACCAAAATGTAAAATTCTGTATGTTCCCGTTTATTTGGCACTGAATACTCGGAGGAGTTCTATGGATTAAGTCATGAGGGGATGACACCATGAACTACAGCCCCGGGTGACACCAACTCTAGTGACGCCTCTGGTCCTATGCCAGCATCAACACGGCTTTAGAAAAAAACAGATCATGTGAAACACAATTAATAGGTTTAATAGATGAACTATCAAAAGGCTTAGACTGTAATGACCGAATAGATACAATATTACTAGACTTCTCAAAAGCATTTGACAAAGTTCACCACCTTAGTTTATTTAGAAAACTTAAATACTTTGGAATCTCAGGTTCCTTACATCACTTGATCCAAGACTTCCTTTTGGGTAGGGAGCAAACTGTAATAATTAATGGATCTAATTCTGCACCAATAAATGTTATTTCAGGAGTTCCACAAGGAACTGTGCTAGGTCCCTTACTCTTTTTAATTTATATAAATGATTTACCCAACAACATCTACACAGGAACAAAAAGTTAAGTTATGTGCTGATGATTGTATAATCTATAGAACAATAAAATCAGAACAAGATAGCAAAATTTTACAAAAAGGACTTAGATGAATTGATACAATGGTAAACTAACTGGAGTATGTCTTTCCACCCAGAAAAGTGTCAACTTTTAAGAGTAGCAAAGAAAAAGAAACAAATAAATTCAAAATATTTCATTCATGGAAAAGAACTAACCCAAAGATGCAAAATACTTAGGAGTCATAAGAAATGAGAAACTATCATGAAATCCCCATGTCAATGAAGTTATTAAAAAATCAAACAAAACCTTAGGCTTTATAAAAAGAAAGTTTCACAAATGTAAGAGAGATATAAAACTAAAATGCTACCTCACTTTGGTGAGACCTGTACTAGAATATGCATCTTCTGTATGGGACCCATCCACCAAATAGAAAACGTTGATAAACTAGAAAAAATTCAGAAAAGAGCTGCCAGATTCATTACTGGAGAATATTCAAAACTGAAGAGAATAACACCATTAGTTAAATCATTAAACCTTGAAATACTAGAGGATAGAAGAACTAAGAGTAAATTAGGAATTATACATAAAGGAATTAATTCTAAGTTAGAAATACAACACAAAGATAACTTAATGCAATCCTCAAATAGACGTAAGGATAAAGACACCTTTCTTATTCCGTATGCAAGAGAAAAACACATACACATATTCGTTCTTCCCGTGCGGAATTCGAGCGTGGAATGGGTTGCCTGAAGAAACCAGGAAAACCAACACTTTATCAACATTTAAAACTCTAATAAGAATGCAGGACTAAACACAAACAATAGATAAGCGTAGGACGCAATAATCTTCTGTATAAAAGGAGCGTCTGTAACAGATAAGAAAAGGGTGACCTGGGTTCGAGTCTCTTTATAGGCAGGCATCTGTTCCAGCGTCTTCATATCCATCCAGCTCTGACTGATACATGACATGAGTTGGGTTTAATAACGACATGGTCAGTACGTTCTAAACGTGTAGGTTGCTATAATCGTCTGTATAGAAAGGGGGATATGTAATGGCAAATAACATTAAAATCACTATTTACAAAATTACGGGTTCTTTTTTGTAAAATCCTTTATATTAACTCGTGGTGTCAGCTTGCGCCCTTGCTTGTCGCCAAAACTTTGGATCGATTTTAACCCACTTCCTCGTAAGCTAGCCAGCTGAAATTTATCAGGCAGTTTTGAGCCAATGATAAAAACGATGTATCAAAATTTCAGATCGATCGCTTGTACTGTCATTAAATTATTGAATTTTTAGATTATTTTATTTATCCTCTAAGTATCATGTTATTTTTTTGAGATAGAGTGTCGCGGTGCGTATTATTCAAACAAAATGTCAACAACAATGAAGTAACATTCTGTTAGGTCATACGGGCCCCGCAGCTTCATTGTCCTTGTCCGCGAGGCGGTGGTATTAAATATTTAATTTATTAATTTTAAATACGGTTAAACTTTATACATCTTATTAAAAATCGGTGTTACTGCTATGCAGTGGCGTAGCTAGAACTTTTGACGCCCTGGGCGGTCTACAATTGGCTGCCCCTTTTAGGGGGCCATCTATAAATGACGTCATGCACCTGGGGGGGGGGAGATTCACACATGTGTGTCAAGGGGGTGTTTAATAAATGTGACGTCACATCAAAACACGCAACTTTCAATAAAAGTTTCACTTAAATATTTGATTACTAACACTCTATTTAATGACGTTTTACATGGCTTCACGCGTGTTACGATACTATAGTGCAGCCTTACACTAAAATCACACTTAAATGAAAAAAAAATTGATTTGAAACATGCTTATTTTCAAATAGAAAATACTGTTTTAATGGGGGGGGGGCGCGCAAAGCTTTGTGACGTCATATTGAAAAAGAGGGTCTAAGTTTTTATGTGTCGTGTAACGAGGAGGAGGGGTGAAAATCAGCCAAATTAGCCTGACGTCATTGATGGATGGCCCCTTAAGTCGATCATATGATGGATTTTTATAAATTAATAAACATGAATAAACTAATTTGTGCTGCAGCGCCGTGGCGCCTGCGGCGCCCCTTTTTTATGGGCGCCTACGGCGCCCACCTTTTTCAAAAGTCCAACTAACTTTTCCTTGTATGATAAATACGTAATATTAAAATTTCTTAAATGTACACAAAGTATTTTATAATAGTTATTTTTTTAATTTTATTTTTTATGTTAAAAGCCCAAGTAACTTATCCTTGTATGATAAATACGAAATATTCCTAAAATGTTAACAAAGTATGTATATAATATAGGTTTTACTGGGGCGCCCTTTTTATTTAGGGCGCCTACGGCGCCCACTTTTTTCAAAAGCCCAACAAACTTGTCCTTGTATGATAGCTACGTAATATTAAACTACCTTAAATGTACACAAAGTAATTTTAAATTGAGGTTGTAGGGCGTCTAAGGCGCCCACTTTTTTTTTGGTCAAAAGCCCAAGTAACTTATCCTTGTATGATAAACACGAAATATTCCTGAAAATTAAACAAAGCATTTATATAATAATTTTTACAGTGCTAATCACCACACGATTTTTAAAATAATTTTAGAAAGCAGCGCACCAAATTACTGCACCAAAAAATAACTATTTGAGCCAATCAGCACTGCTTACAACGCAAAATTTAAAAAAAGCAGAGTGATTTCCCTCAGTGTTAGGCGGCAGTGAAAAATGAGCGTAAATATAATATATAATTGTAATTGAAGCGAAGTAAAGGTGGTAAAATATTTACCATTGCGTGCCATATTTAGGTGAGCAGTAATAAAAGAGGCCACATAAAATGATATACCTATTAAATACACACTTATAAAAATACAAGATACTTTTTTAAAAGCAAGAATAAAGTTACAGAGGTCGCAGATCCCCCCTCCCTTTTTCCATGAGACAAGACACATTCTAAATTTACACCCAAAAAACCTTACCAATTCATATATTTTTATTTTGTATTTATAGATAAATGATTTTTTAACCAACAAAGAAATTGTATAAACTAGTATGTCAACATATTTATACATTTACATTACTAACTTTCATAGTAGAAAAATTGTGTATTATGCTATCAAAATTGCAAATTATTTGTAATATCTTGTTCTATGGTCAATACCGCAAGATTTTGTAGTCTTTAGCAAGTCTTAAATCCCTCGTTTTTGTTTCATCTTGGTTTTCCCCACTTTAAAAGAAGAATGGAGGTTTTCGGAAATGGCTGTACTTTTAAACTGCCCACAAATGCCGCCCTCTACATGCGTGCCGCCAGAATTGTGTGGCTAGCACAATGCCCCGGGGGCCTTGCCAGCACTGAGAATAGAACCCGTGACGGACTCTGTCTCAGTTCGGCAGTCCAGCGCGCTACCGCTAGACCACCGCGGCACAAATTTATGTCATGCCAAATTATATTCAACAATTTGTTTCTGTCTAAAAAAATTTGTAAATTCATTTTTTTTTAAACCGTTAAAATCATTGAACAACTGAAACATTTTTTAATTAAAACCCAAATAGACGAGGTATAGTTTGTGTTTCTTTCAAGTATGGTACGGATGGAAGTGGACTGAGGAATAATGAGTAGAAGGGTGGGTGGGTAGATAAACCACATTGGCTCGTCGGTACCTAATGAACCTACATGTGGAAGAAAATCAGTAGTCCCCGAGCCTAGTGCTCTTCGTGGTTCTTCCCGGAAGACCCTCTCAGCTATCTGGCCCTCCCAAAGGGACGTAACAGCTGAGAAACCCCCACCGGAAGCGGTCGCTTCTGAAGCGGCCACCTGGGTATTCAAGACAGAAAGTCGAAAATGCCTTCCACTAAATTTACCTCACAAGGAGGGGTGGAATTCCCTACATCGACCCGCTACCACTTTTGCGCTACCGCGGCAAAGCACACGAGTCTCAATGGTTAGGACCGCCGCTAAGCGGGGGATCATCAATTTCCTACCTAGGTGTGACCCCCACTGGAACGTTTCCTCAGAGCTGGCGTCCGCTGCGTTCTTTGCGGTTCCTTTAGCTAATCCGTACTGGCGATCCTGGCCCTAAACCGGAACCGCTCAATGGCGTTGCTAGTAAAACTGGGGGGACGAAACGGTTGCTTCGGAGTAACCAGACCCTGAACGTGTACTTTGATTTTCATCATCGGCGTTACATCTAATGCTCTGCCTAAGATCCGTACAGCGACTGTAATCATATGTGACTAACACCTAACATATCGGACTTCGGCATTGCTTGCCAGGAGTTGTCGGTTTTGGGTTGTTAACTCAATTTGTCGATGTATTTCAAAGCCAAGTTACAACTGTCATATAATAAAGTAGGGCTGTTATCAGGGGGGGGACTAACACTCCGTCTTTCCGTGCAAATGCACGGAGTAAAAGAATTAAGGGGCGCAAATTCATTTTTGGAAGTGCAGAGGAGCGATCCAAACAGAAGGGTAACTGGGTTTCTCGCGCCCTTGGCTAATTTATTTTAGGCACCCTTGACAAATTGATACAATAATATCCAAAAGGTACGAAACTACTACATTTGAATAAATTGGCAACCGCCCCGATGCCAAGTCGTTGTTACGCCTCTTGATCGAAAAACAATGAATTTCAACAACAAAATATCCCAACACATGATTCCATACATCATTTTTATAGTACAGCAGCACAGCACATAAAATTATATATTTTAAATAATAGACGATTCATATTTTAAAGCGAAAATTTGATGTTTACCCGGTCCAAAGTGAATTTCATGTCGAGGTTAAATCATTCTTTATGTGTCGCAAATGCTGTAACTAAGATATATTGAGCCCAGGGAAAAATTATTTAAACATTATAAAATTAACGCCCCTGACCCTTTCCGTTTCATCATATTTTACTAAGATATAATGTTGTTAACCTCATTTTTGCGCCCATGTAACTTGGAGCCTGGGGGACATATTTACCTCACTACCCCGTGTATTCTCAATTGAATCAAATATATTGAAACTTTGGAAGTTTTGATATTCACAATAAAAATGAAATTTGCTCCAAACTCGAGCGTTACTCTAGGAATTTTAGGAAATGTCCGATCCGGAGAAGTCATTTTTCCAAATCTAAAAATAATCAAGAACTATTTTGGAAACAAGAACTCAAACATGATTGTCATAACTGGCTATATTCAAGTTGAGTATGACCTCAGCAACACATTAATAAAACAACCCCCTAAAAACAAAGTTTTTGACTATAAATTCCTTATATATGAGACATAACTAAAAGTATTGATTATGTTCAAAAGTGACAAACATTTACAGACTGAAACCGAAATTATCTCCCCTGGCTTTAAAACTGGGGGAAGGGGGTGTGGACATGGACGGGTGGCGTCAACGCGTTAACTCAACTCCAGGGGGTTTACCTGGTTAAAGCACGAGATGTGTTCACATGTGGCTGGCCTGAAGTCAAGTTACCCGTAAAATGTAAACTATAGCGACCGCTACATATAGTTTATATAGATAAACTAAAAATGCATTAATTTAATTACGGTACGATCGATCGATCTGAAATTTTGACACGATGCATTGTTAGGTGAGACGGGTCCGTGTGCCAAATTTCAGCTAGATCGGATCACGGAAAGTGGGTCATTTTTTACTTTTGTTTTTCCGCCCGACCGACGTAAGAAGAGAGAGAGAGAGATGACGACAGACAAGATTTCGAAGTTAATATAAGGGATTTAATAAAACAAACCCGTAAAAACAACGTTTTTGACTATAAATCCCTTATATATGAGACATAACTAAAAGCAATGATTATTTTCAAACGCGACAAACATTTACAGATTGAATCCGTCTTAACCTATATTTACTCTATAAACCCTGGGGGGGGGCGAGAGAGGTTAAAGATATGGTCACCGATCGCTTGACCGAGCTCAGCGTGACACGTAAAACGTAAACAAAAGCACGCCGGTACACCTGGATAAAACACGAGATGTGTTCACTTATGGCTGCCGTGAAGTCAAGTGACCCGTAAAATGTAAACAAAGCGACCGATACATAGTTTATATAGATAAACTAAAAATGAATTAACTTAATTACGGTACGTACGATCGATCTGAAATTTTGATACTATGCATTGTTAGGTGAGACGAGTCCATGCGCCAAAGTTTAGCTCGATCGCATCACGGAAAGTGGGTCATTTTTTACTTTTCTTTTTCCGCCCGACCGACGTACGAAGAGAGAGATGACGACAAGATTTCGAAGTTATTATAAGGCATTTAATAAACAAACCCGCAAAAACAAAGTTTTTGACTATAAATCCCTTATATATGAGACATAACTAACAGTATTGATTATTTTCAAACATTTACAGACTGACACCGAGTGATGTCCCTTGTCTTTAATAAATGGGGGTGGGACGTGAGGGGGTGTCGGCACGACGGTCGGCGTCAACTCAAACTCACGTGGAAGTGGAAGAAAAAAACAATAACAAACCGTGAATTTGAATTACATACCTCATATAAGGATAAACTAAAAATGCATTAATTTAATTACGGTACGTTCGATCGATCTGAAATTTTGATACTATGCATTGTTAGGTTAGACGGGTCTGTGTGCCAAATTTCAGCTCGATCCGATCACAGGAAGTGGGTCATTTTTGACTTTTGTTTTTCCGCCCGCCCGCCCAGCCCATGAGATGACGACAGAGACGGCCGCGAAGTTAATATAAGGGACCCGCCCGTCCAGCCCATGAGATGACGACAGAGACGGCCGCGAAGTTAATATAAGGGATTTAAAAATACCTGGCTATATTTAAGTTGAGTATGACCTCAGCAACACATTAAAAATACCTGGCTATATTAAAGTTGAGTATGAACTCAGTAACACATTAAACATTTCTAAATTAATTAGAGAAGTCTGTGAACTTGAAGTTCTTTTTAAAAATGTCTAAACTCACATAAACTCATGTTAACTTTTGTTTTAATGAAGAATTTGAATTAAAATCTAATTACAAGTATTTGTAATAATTACCGTGTAAAAGTTTAAGAAAAGTGATTTTTTATGTTCGCTAAAAATATAAAAAATGAGGCTGTTACTGATTAATTTAAATTTAATAGTTAACTTTTGAAAAAATTAACGATTAATTAATCGTTAATTTCGATTAAAGCCAAAAATTGAAATGTATTATGTCATACGAAACATTTAATAAATGTTCTTTTCGAAAATTGAAATAACACCGGAATGTCTTTTATATATGACATCTTTTAACCAACAACCAAACAAGTGTATTGACATTATTTGGTTTAAGGGAAGAGTGGGTCTTATTGACATTATTACCGGCCGAGCTGAACATTCGTGCACATAGCTTTAGATTGTCTCAGCTGAATTTTCTGATACTGTAGTTGATGTTTGGTCCGCAGGTGATATGTAAACGAAGTTGTTAGAGCCATGGTAGCAATGTTCCCTTTAAGCAGCGCGGCTGGGAAGATATTTGACCGACGCCACGCAGTAGTTTAGAATCACCGCGGAGCATATCAACATTTTAAACATTCACGTCAGTCAATAGTTTAAAACCAAAATGTTTGTGTAATCGTCCGAAATCATCCGGGTGGCACTTTTCCAGGGGCGGCAAATTTCTAGTAGTTAATTAGTTTCTTAAAATGAAAATTTTAAAAGCAAGAGGAGTTTTTGTTTTTTAAAATCAAAATTAAAGAAAAGCCAAATAAGAAATTAATAAAAGAAATAAAGGAACTATTCAAAATCATGTGAACGTTTTAACTGCCAAAACTAAAAACTCCTTATTGGATATAAATTCTTCTAGTACTAATACTATTGCAATTTTTAAAAATACAGAGGTTAAATTAGTATGAGAACTTGACACTGATGTGGTGATAAATTCATTGATTCTTAAAATTGGACAGCCACCCCTGTTGTAAAGTTTGGGGGGAGGGGGCTGCAAATTCTTCATTGTTAATTAGCTAACTTTTAAAACGTGAAAATACATTTTAATAAAATAAAAGAAAAGGCAAGAGAAGTACTCCACATGTACTCAACATTACCAAAGTTTTTTTTGCAAATGGAAAGAATCAGAAATTTGATTAAAAAAAGAATAGACTATTAAAAAAGACCGAAAATTAGTTGTTGTAAAAGAGAAAACAAAGTGGCAAGAAGTTCTTGTTAGAATATTTGACATTATTAAATCCTGACGAAATTAAATGTGACATTTTGAGATCACAGAGGGCAATACTGTTGCAAATAAGGCAATATTCTGGAACTAATGCATTAGCTTGCAAAGTACGTTCGAGCACTCCGAGATCATAGTGGTAAAAGGGTTTAAAAAAACTTATATTTGACATAAGGATCAAACAAGCCCAATTGTATGATATGTAAAGATTGAAAATAAAAAAGTAGACGCTGTAGAATCTTTCAAAGATTTCATTAAAGCAAGAGTGAATCTGCTTACGACATTTCTGAAAATGATTTTAAATAAATGATGATCTTAAAATAATGGACTGCACAGTGTGTTAATACTTCTTAAGGGCTGGAAAGTATACAAGAGTTCAAAAAAGGCGCAAAGACATAAAATCTCATGTCAAACTCGTTCAAACAGTTAAACCTAATTTGTTAACATGATACTCCAACTGATTAGAATTCTCCAACTATTTTAGTACACTTGAGCGTTGTTACGCATTCTTTTCCAAGTCCATACACTGTTGAAAATGCCTAATTGCTTCTACAAGCAAGGCATTCAGACTTCAGGATACAAAATAGTGAAGATACCATGGATCCATTTTGAGGTTACATTGTAAGCTATAGAATTGAAAGATGCAGACAAAAAGCTCAACACACGAATAGACGCAGGAACTTTGCTAGTTACAATGAAATGTTTTTATTTTCTAAGTTACATTTTTTTAAAGGTCGAAATTCTTTACAAACGTTTAGTGCTCAACAAAAAAATTACTTAGCAGTGGCTACTCACAGAGAAGCTAATGGGATGGAATACTTAAGGGATGCTTTGACATTTGATAACATTTTATGTGGAGACCTCATCATTTTAATCGAACCTTCCAATCAAAGAACAAGAGAGCAAATTTTTGTTGATCGAAGCAAATATGTTTGTATCTATGCTATGTAGAATGACAGTTAAGAAGAAATTTGGTTGCTTCATAAGATGAGATTAGTATATAAATTCGTGTTAGGCTTTGGCGGTTATATAGAATTCAGATAACAGACAGGATTTTCGTACACCAGCTAATCTACTGGACTTTGAAATTTAGTCTTAAAGTTAGAGTTAGAGTATTCAAAATATCCCACATAACATAGTAAGAAAGGAATATTTAAACCCCATTAATAGAAAAAATAATGAATTAAAGACTAGGTGGTTTATTTAAGTTTATAAAGATATTTACTCTCTATAAGGCTCGAAGTTACCCTGCCTAAAATAATATAATTAATCCGAACATTCCTTACAACTGTCTTAAGTAATGCAAGGTGTTAAAAAAGCGTCTCTAAAATTATTTTAATGAAAAACTAATGACGATCAATTACGAATACACTAAATTTGTCTTATCTATTGATATTTAGGCTATTGAGCATGACATGACTGAAAACATTGATACATTAAAAGATTGAGCAATGAGGAAAATCATAAAACTTTAATTTCATTGAGAAATGAAGTCTTTCTTTTAACATAAAAATATATAGTGTTTTTATTATTACTTTGTAATTTATTTTTTTTACTTATAGCGTAAACATATTTTCCGGGGGGTGGGGGGGGGGTGGCGGCAAATTTGGTTTCTGCCCCGGGAGGCACATACCCACGCTAGGCCGCTGAATAGATGAACTAACTGTGTGCCGCATGTCTGTAATAGATGGTTAAAGTGTGTGCCGCATGTCTGTAATAGATGAACTAACTATGCATCGCATGTCTGCAGTAAATGAACTGTGTGCCGCATGTCTGTAATAGATTGTTAAACTGTGTGCCGCATGTCTGTAATAGATTGTTAAACTGTGTGCCGCATTTCTGTAATAGATTGTTAAGCTGTGTGCCGCATGTCTGTAATACTTGAACTAAAGGTGTGTCGCATGTCTGTAATACTTGAACTAAAGGTGTGTCGCATGTCTGTAATACTTGAACTAAAGGTGTGTCGCATGTCTGTAATACTTGAACTAAAGGTGTGTCGCATGTCTGTAATACTTGAACTAAAGGTGTGTAGTATATCTGTAATACTTGAACTAAAGGTGTGTCCCATGTCTGTAATACTTGAACTAAAGGTGTGTCCCATGTCTGTAATACTTGAACTAAAGGTGTGTCCCATGTCTGTAATACTTGAACTAAAGGTGTGTAGTATATCTGTAATACTTGAACTAAAGGTGTGTCCCATGTCTGTAATACTTGAACTAAAGGTGTGTCGCATGTCTGTAATAGCTGGTTAAACTGTGTGTCGCATGTCTGTAATAGATGGTTAAACTGTGTGCCGCATGTCTGTAATAGCTGGTTAAACTGTGTGCCGCATGTCTGTAATAGCTGGTTAAACTGTGTGCCGCATGTCTGTAATAGCTGGTTAAACTGTGTGCCTCATGTCTGTAATAGCTTGTTAAACTGTGTGCCGCATGTCTGTAATACTTGTACTAAAGGTGTGTCACATGTCTGTAAGACTTGAACTAAAGGTGTGTCGCATGTCTGCAATACTTGAACTAAAGGTGTGTCGCATGTCTGTAATAGCTGGTTAAACTGTGTGCCGCATGTCTGTAATAGCTGGTTAAACTGTGTGCCGCATGTCTGTAATAGCTGGTTAAACTGTGTGCCGCATGTCTGTAATAGCTGGTTAAACTGTGTGCCGCATGTCTGTAATAGCTTGTTAAACTGTGTGCCGCATGTCTGTAATACTTGTACTAAAGGTGTGTCACATGTCTGTAAGACTTGAACTAAAGGTGTGTCGCATGTCTGTAATACTTGAACTAAAGGTGTGTCGCATGTCTGTAATACTTGAACTAAAGGTGTGTCGCATGTCTGTAATACTTGAACTAAAGGTGTGTCCCATGTCTGTAATACTTGAACTAAAGGTGTGTCCCATGTCTGTAATACTTGAACTAAAGGTGTGTCGCATGTCTGTAATACTTGAACTAAAGGTGTGTCCCATGTCTGTAATACTTGAACTAAAGGTGTGTAGTATATCTGTAATACTTGAACTAAAGGTGTGTCCCATGTCTGTAATACTTGAACTAAAGGTGTGTCCCATGTCTGTAATACTTGAACTAAAGGTGTGTAGTATGTCTGTAATACTTGAACTAAAGGTGTGTCCCATGTCTGTAATACTTGAACTAAAGGTGTGTCCCATGTCTGTAATACTTGAACTAAAGGTGTGTCGCATGTCTGTAATACTTGAACTAAAGGTGTGTCCCATGTCTGTAATACTTGAACTAAAGGTGTGTCCCATGTCTGTAATACTTGAACTAAAGGTGTGTAGTATATCTGTAATACTTGAACTAAAGGTGTGTCCCATGTCTGTAATACTTGAACTAAAGGTGTGTCCCATGTCTGTAATACTTGAACTAAAGGTGTGTCGCATGTCTGTAATACTTGAACTAAAGGTGTGTCGCATGTCTGTAATACTTGAACTAAAGGTGTGTCGCATGTCTGTAATACTTGAACTAAAGGTGTGCCGCATGTCTGTAATAGCTTGTAAATAAACTGTGTGTCGCATGTCTGTAATACTTGAACTAAAGGTGTGTCGCATGTCTGTAATACTTGAACTAAAGGTGAGTCACATGTCTGTAATACTTGAACTAAAGGTGTGTCGCATGTCTGTAATACTTGAACTAAAGGTGTGTCGCATGTCTGTAATACTTGAACTAAAGGTGTGTCACATGTCTGTAATACTTGAACTAAAGGTGTGTCGCATGTCTGTAATACTTGAACTAAAGGTGAGTCACATGTCTGTAATAATTGAACTAAAGGTGTGTCGCATGTCTGTAATACTTGAACTAAAGGTGTGTCGCATGTCTGTAATACTTGAACTAAAGGTGTGTCGCATGTCTTTAATACTTGAACTAAAGGTGTGTCGCATGTCTGTAATACTTGAACTAAAGGTGTGTCACATGTCTGTAATACTTGAACTAAAGGTGTGTCGCATGTCTGTAATACTTGAACTAAAGGTGAGTCACATGTCTGTAATAATTGAACTAAAGGTGTGTCACATGTCTGTAATACTTGAACTAAAGGTGTGTCGCATGTCTGTAATACTTGAACTAAAGGTGTGTCACATGTCTGTAATACTTGAACTAAAGGTGTGTCGCATGTCTGTAATACTTGAACCAACTTTCTGCCAGATGTCAATATATTCAATATTTAAACTGTTTCCCATATTTATGGTTAAGATAAACCAACTGTGTGCCGCATTTCTGTAAAAGTTTCTGTTTGCCGTACGTCCAGAAGAGATAGTCTAACTTTGTGCCGCCTGTATGTTGTATATGAACTTACCACGTGCCGCGTGTACGTTGTAAATGAAATAACTGTGCCGCATGTCTATAAAAGATGAACAAACTGTCTGGCGCATTTCCGTAATATTTGAACTAACCAAGTGCCGCATATGTGTGAAAGATAAAACTATTTGAATGCCTCTTGTCTTTGACAGATAAACCAACTGTGACCACATTTATGTTAAATATAAACTGTGTGCCGATGGCTGCAATAGATAAACGAGCTTTGTGACGTATGTCTGTAAAAGATTATTTAACTATTTGCCGTATTCTATAAAAAATACCTATGCGCTGCGAGACTGTAATAGTGACCTAACTGTATGCCACATCTATGCAATAGATCAGTGGTTTCCAAAGTGGTCCATAAGGACCCCCAGTGGTCCCCGGTACCATTCAGGGGGTCTTTGGAAAATTAAAATTGATTTGGGAGTCCCTAAACAATGGCAGGGGGTGAAATATTAACCATTTGTGCGCCACTGGTATGTAATAGATGAACGAACTGTGAGCCGCATTTTAGTAAAAGATGAGCTGTGTGCCGCATATCTGTAATAGATGAACTTACCGTGTGCCACATATATCTAAAATGTGCTTGAAATATTAACAATTTGTGTTCCGCATGTCTGTAATAGATGAACGAACTGTGTGCAGAATTTCCGAAAGAGATTAAATGTGAGCCGCATGTCTATAGAAGATGAACTAAGTATATGACGCGGTGGTCGACTGGCAGCGCGCTCGACTGGCGTACCAATGGTCATAGGTTTGAATCCGTGCGAAGGCAAGGATTAGTTCCCGGGGCCTAGGGCGTCCCTGAGTCACCCAGCTCCGAATGGGTACCTAACACTAGTTAGGCGGCTGGGTAATGCGTGGAATCCTCAAAGCCGTGGCCTGTGAACTCTGCATCACTTGCCAACAGATCATCTGTCATGGTCTGTGGATGCATTAATCTTCTGTATAAAAGGAGCGTATGTATAGATAAGATAAGATAAGATGCCGCGTGTATGCAATAGATAAATAAACAGTGTGTATAGAATGTCTACAATAGGTGAACTCATTGCCGAATGTCTGTTGACGATGAACTAAATGTGTGCCGCATGTCTATAATGGGGGAACTAACTGTGGGCCGCATGTCTATAGAAGATAAACTGTGTGCCGCATGTCTGTAATAGATGAACTAACTGTATGTCGAATGTTGTAAAAGATGAGCTGTGTGCCGCATGTCTGCAATAGATGAACTAACTGTGTCACGCATGTATGTTGTAAATGAACTGACTGTGCCGCATGTCTATAAAAGATTTAATGTGTGCCGCATGTGTGGGAATATTAACTATTTGTGTGCCGCTTTACTGTTAAAGATGAATGAACTGTGTGCCGCATGTCTGTAAAAGTTGAAATAACTGTGTGCCGCATGTCTATAGAAGATAAACTGTGTGTCTGTAATAGATGAACTAACTGTGCTGCATATTCTTACAAGATTAAATAACTGTGTGCAGATTGTTGTAAAAGATGAACTGTGTGCCGCACGTCAACAATAGATGAACTAACTGTGTGCCGCATTTCAGTAAAAGATGAACTGTATGCCACATGTTGTAAAAGATGAACGAACGGTGTGCCGCATATCCACAATAAAGGAGCTAACAGTATGCCACACATTAACAATCGTTGATCTAACTTTGTGCCGCATGTATGTAGTAAATGAACTGACTGTGCCGCATGTATGGGAATATGAACTATTTGGGTGCCGCTTGACTGTTAAAGATGAAGGAAGTGTGTGCCGCATTTTTGTAAAATATGAACTTTGTGCTGCATGTCTGTAATAGATGAAATGTGTGTCGCATATTTTAAAAAGATAAAATAACTTTGTTCCACGTGTCTCTTATAGATGAACAAACTTTGTACCGCATATTCTTAATAGATGAACTAACTGTGTGCCGCTTATACGCAGATACTGAACTATGTGAACCGTATGTCTATGATAGATGAACTGTGTGCCGCATGTCTGTAATAGATGGCCTAAATGTGTGACGCATGTCTGTAATAGATGAACTAAATGTGTGACGCATGTCTGTAATAGAGGAACCAACTGTGTGCCTCATGTCTGTAACAGATGGCCTAAATGAGTGATGTATGTCTGTAATAGATGAACTAAATGTGTGACGCATGTCTGTAATAAATGAACTAAATGTGTGACGCATGTCTGTAATAGAGGAACCAACTGTGTGCCGCATATCTGTAATAAATAAACTAAATGCGTGACGCATGTCTGTAATAAATGAACTAACTGTGTGACGCATGTCTGTAATAGATTAACTAAATGTGTGACGCATGTCTGTAATAAATGAACTGACTGTGTCGCATTTCTTTAAAAGATGAACTGTTTGCCGCATGTTCGTAAAACACTAACTATTTGTGTTCTGCTCGTCTGTAATAGATGAACGAACTGTGTGCCGCATTTTTCTTGAATATGAACTGTGTTTTGCATGTCTGTAGAAGATTAACATCTACCGCTTGTCCACAGTAAATAAACTAACTGTGTGTCGTATGTCTGTTAAAGATTAACCTTCAGTGTGCCGTATGTCTGTAGAACATGAACTGTGTGCCGCATGTCTGTAAAAAATAAACCAACAGCGTGCCGCATGTCTGTAATAAGAGAACCAACTGTGTGCCGCATGTACGAAGATACTGAACTATGTGTACCGCATGTCTATTATAGATGAACTGTGTGCCGCATATCTGTAATAGATGAACAATCCGTGTGCGACATGGTTCTGGTAAATCAACTAACTGTCAGCTTCATATATGTAGTGTAGTAAATGACTGTGCCGCATATCTATAATAGATGAACCGTGTACTTATAGATGAGCTTGTGTATGAATTTTAACTATTTGTGTGCCGCATGTGTGTGAATATATACTATTTATGTGCCGCTTGACTATTATAGATGAACGAACTGTGTGCCGCATACTTAAAATAATATAAATTTGAACCGCATGCCGGAATAGATTAAATATCAATGTGTCTCGTGTCTGTAATAGATGAAGTATTAAAATGTGCCGCAATTCTGAAATACATGACCTAACTGTGTGCCGCGTGTCTTTATTACATGAAACAAAATGTGTGCCGCATGTCTTTAAATGCGTAGCGAGCTGTGTGCCACATGAATGTAATAGATATGGTAATTTGTCGCCACATGTATGTATTATAGATGAAATAATGTATGTATTATAGATGAACTAATGTATGTACCGGATTTGTGTAAAAATGAAGTGCGTGATGCATGAAAAAGCTGTTTGTCTTCCCACGAGCTATCATTGTATTCACCAAGTGTTTTTTGTATTCTATACGCAGGAGGTAAGAGAGAATGGCGTTTTATTGGCTGTTTAATGTGACGCAGACCCTCTAACCTGAGACTGGGTTTTAAAATTGTGGATCTCTCTTTAAGTTCATGGCGCTTTTACTGCCTGCGAGCGTTTTTGTTAACAGGGTCGAATGTGACGTTAAAGATTTGTTGTTCTGCCTTTTGTTGGCGCATAAGCGGATGTTGAATTTACTTTACATTGCGGCACAATTGTTTTATTGTTAACTTTCTACCTCATTTTATTATTGTTGTAGTAATCCTAACTCTGAATAATTTATTTATTTTTCTGAAAGTTTGATAAATTAAATTTATCTTGTCAAGACCAAATAATTTTTTTTTAAACAAATAATTGTTAGATCATTTAATGGCTTCTTTAGCGGTTCATATTTTTA
Organism: Ampullaceana balthica; assembly: GCA_944989445.1. Lineage (NCBI taxonomy): Eukaryota > Metazoa > Mollusca > Gastropoda > Lymnaeidae > Ampullaceana > Ampullaceana balthica. The sequence continues at coordinate 533,405 of CALYLW010000443.1, read as the reverse complement.
AGAAATGTATTTGCCTTTATAGAGGTGGGGGCAACGTCTGCGTTTATGTGAGACCCTTTCATCTAATAAAGATGGCTTTGAAGAATGTCCTAAATGGCGCACCCCCCCCCCTGACGATCTAAATCCCAGGCACGCCCCTGCTCCATTGTGGGACTTTGGTGTGACCTCCAGTACTCATAACTCAATTTTTAAATTGAGTTTGGGGCAGTGTTTGATCAACAAGAGAAAATATTACGGGCCAAAAGCTAATGCTGTAATTTGTTTCGTTTCTTTTTTTCTTCTTTAAATCTACCTTATCGAGAAAGTTCAAGTCACCGTTAAATTGTTCTATCTTTGATAGACATGAGTTGATATCTGCAAACGTTGTATTATTACAAGTAGAAAAATTGGAAACATTAAAGATTCGATGACTTCATAAATGTGTAAATGCTCTCAAGTTATTCAAAGTCGTTTACTCTAATGGTCGGCATAGTAAGATTGAAGCATTGAAACACGAGGTGGGGGGGAATCGATCTCTGTAGCATTGTTAACATAGTTAGCAATGTTAGCTATCTGAGCAATGTTAGCTATCTGAGCAATGTTAGCTATCTGAGCAATGTTAGCTATCTGAGCAATGTTAGCTATCTGAGCAATGTTAGCTATCTGAGCAATGTTAGCTATCTGAGCAATGTTAGCTATCTGAGCAGTGTTAGCTATCTGAGCAATGTTAGCCATCTGAGCAAAGTTAACCATCTTAGCAATGTTAGCCATCTGAGCAATGTTAGCCATCTGAGCAATGTTAGCCATCTGAGCAATGTTAGCTATCTGAGCAATGTTAGCTATCTGAGCAATGTTAGCTATCTGAGCAATGTTAGCTATCTGAGCAATGTTAGCTATCTGAGCAATGTTAGCTATCTCAGCAATGTTAGCTATCTCAGCAATGTTAGCTATCTGAGCAATGTTAGCAATCAGAGAAATGTTGGCAATGATAAAAAAGTCTTCTGACAATACAATGACAAACTAAACATTGAAATAAACAAGGTTGGAATGTGTAAAAGTGTTAGTATTGTAGCAATACAAGGAAAGATTGTGTGCTAGCGATGTGTTGTTATAATGAAAGACAGAACATGTTACATAAAACATCATCAATCGATTTTGGAAATAAGTGGTCAGACATAAAACATCAATAGATACTGACCAAGACATACAACACCAATTGGCACTGACCAAGACATACGACTCCGATAGGTACTGACCAAGACATACAACACAATTAGGTAGTGACATAGACGTACAACTCAAATAGGTACTGACATAGACGTACAACTCAAATAGGTACTGACATAGACATACAACACAATTAGGTACTGACATAGACGTACAACACAATTAGGTACTCACCAAGACATGAGAAGAGGATGAAAACAGCGTACAGGTTGGCGAACATGTTGGCAGACTTCAATGTTGTCAAGTAGGAAACGGAAAGTGGCGTTCAGGAGATATTGAATAATCTTCACAACGGATCTCAGATTATATAATGAGCACAAGAATTTTAGCCCCGCCCAACGGGGTGGCCAGCGTCCGTTCAAGTGCTCAATGCGCATGCGCTACATTGTAACCACGTGATATTATGCCGAACTTTTGTTGATCGGACGTGCGGGCAGTAGTCGCGGAACCATATATGGAATTGTGGAAAATTTCCGCAAACTCAAAAGTTATCACACCAATACACCCCCCCCCAATAAGCTAAATGAAGAAGAACATTCTGGAACCGGAACAATTACGTCACCCAACCATGCCTCACTTTCGCTAAGAGCCGAATCGGGCCAATCGAAAAGGAAGAAGAGCAGACAAACTCCCCCACTACCCCTCACAGTAACTGCCTTCCACTAAAGCCAATTCCACCACCACCCCCAATTAAAATCATCTCCACTAAATAACTCTCCCCTGCCCAAATTAACTCCCCCCCCCTCGACTACCCCCTCCCCCAACAAAAGCCGGAGTTGCAATTTCTTCGCCTAAGCCAAAAAACATTAAAATCATTTCTCCTACTTGGGCTCTGATTTAAAACAAACGCACAATAATAGCGGTGCAACCTTCAATTAATGATGGTATCAGAAGACATTACCAGAGAAACGAGTAACTAAAGATCAACAGCTACCATCCTACCATCCTACCATAAAAAATAAGAGATTCATAATCCATAGAACATTAGAGAGAAACACATGAGATAGAAAGGGCGCTCAATTATACAGACAATAAGCTTAAGTTATACAGACAGTAGAACCAAGTTATACAGACAGTAGAACCAACTCATACAGGCATAATAAAAAGTTATACAGAAAATAGAACCAAGTAATACAGACAATTGAAGCAAGTTATGCAGACAATAGAACAAAGTTATACAGACAGTAGAACCCTGTTAGATAAAGCAATTAATTTTTGTTATAGAATCTTTTAAAATTATTCTGTGAGAGGAGGTGCTGAATACATTACAACTTTTATATCTAGAACCACAGCCGCGTTTAATACTATATATACAGGGCGCAATGTTCCCTCTAAGGTTCGTTGGTCCGTCTGCAAAGTACATGTGCAAAGTTGCGCAGTATCCATTTATTGTGCAATATTTTACAAAATTTGCTGCGCGGTAATTCTAAATTGCTGCGCGGGGTCGGTCAGAATTCTGCGCGGCCGCGCAGCCGCGCAGCAAAAAGAGAACATTGTATAATACAGCCGTTTATCACTATATCTGCAGTCAAGGCTGTCTTCCAATATATCAACAGCCGTCTGCCTATATATATTCACAGCGTCTGCCTCTATATCTACAGCCGTTTGGCTCTATATCTACAGCCGTATGCCTCTATATCTACAGCCGTCTGCCTCTATATCTACAGCCGTCTGCCTCTATATCTACAGCCGCCTGCCGCTACATTTACAGCCGTCTGCGTTTATATATACTGCCGTCTGCCTCTATATCTACAGCCGTCTGCCTTTATATCTACAGCCGTCTGCCTTTATATCTACAGCCGTCTGCCTCTTTATCTACGCCGTCTTCCTCTATATCTACAGCCGCCTGCCGCTACATCTACAGCCGTCTGCGTTTATATATACTGCCGTCTGCCTCTATATCTACAGCCGTCTGCCTTTATATCTACAGCCGTCTGCCTTTATATCTACAGCCGTCTGCCTTTATATCTACAGCCATCTGCCTTTATATCTACAGCGTCTGCCTTTATATCTACAGCGTCTTCCTCTATATCTACAGCCGCCTGCCTCTACATCTACAGCCGTCTTCCTTTATATCCACAGCCGTCTGCGTTTATATATACTGCCGTCTGCCTCTATATCTACAGCCGTCTGCCTTTATATCTACAGCCGTCTGCCTTTATATCTACAGCGTCTGCCTTTATATCTACAGCGTCTGCCTCTATATCTACAGCCGCCTGCCTCTACATCTACAGCCGTCTTCCTTTATATCTACAGCCGTCTGCCTTTATATCTACAGCGTCTGCCTTTATATCTACAGCGTCTGCCTCTATATCTACAGCCGTCTGCCTCTATATCTACAGCCGTCTGCCTCTTTATCTACCGCCGTCTTCCTTTATATCTACAGCCGTCTGCGTTTATATATACAGCCGTCTGCGTTTATATATCTACAGCCGTCTGCCTCTTTATCTACTGCCGTCTTCCTTTATATCTACAGCCATCTTCCTTTATATCTACAGACGTCTTCCTTTATATCTACAGTCGTCTGAATCTATATCTACAGCCACAACCGCCTGTCCGTTTCCTGAAATTCGGCGGGCATAAACTCATGCCCCCAATTGAAATAAAATATTCAGGAGTACTTTCCCTTGATATCTCCACCCCCCTCCTTCCCTCTCTTGTTTTCAAGCTTCGATGACGACTTCCGGTTTGTACCGCACATCCTGTTCTAACGATTTCTTCCGAGGAGAAACGATGTATTTTCGGAAACAAACTGCCTTTTTCTCTCTTTCATTAATTATCTACCATTTTATTCAATACATGATGCCATGTTTTACAAAATGTGATGATGTCATGACTTTACATCATTTGATGATGTCATAACGCCCCATAATATCATGATTTAATGTCTCCACATAATGGCATGATGCCATTACTCTACAATGTAATGCAGGGATTTATCATGAAAAAAGTCCAAGTGTACCTAATAATTTTGACTTTTTTTCTTGACAATTCCATGCTTTATTTTCTTTACACTTTCAACTTTTTTTTCCTAACCACCATTTTTTATGATGTTAAACATAGAATGTAGTGGCGCTATAAATACTGTAATATAAGGGAGCGCATGAAGCCCACGGCGCCACTATTACTTGATGCTGTTTTAACTCTACTGCAGGGGCGTCGGAATAGGGGGGTTATTGGGTTCAATTCGTGGCACTAGTTTAATTCATGTTTCTCTTCTCCAATTATGGCGTGTGACTTGTTGCTCTCGGCTTGCGCTAATCTTCGCCTGCATACGGCTGTTAATAAAATACTGGGGGTAGGGGTAGGAGGCGAGAGTGCCCTGGCAATAGAGCTCTGATGTGTGTGTGGAGGGGGGAGGTTTGGGGTAATCAAATGTTGTTGTTTATCTCACATAGAACTGGCGGAGAGGGGTTAGGGAAATTTAAGTCAGCCCGGAAACTGTTTACGTTTCTTTTGTGTTGTATTTGAGTTGCAACTTTAATCCACAGAATTAAACATAGAAAACCCCGAGCGAAAACAATCTTTCTGCTGCTACGTGCCCTGAAATAGTTACAGCGACCACGAAAATGTCCCATAACTAAGTCAACTAGTATCATGACCTGTAAGTCAACTAGTGGCACGACCTACTACGTTAACAAGTGACACGACACACTAAGTCAACTAACGACATGACCTACTAAGTCAACTAACGACATGACCTACTAAGTCAACTAACGACATGACCCACTAAGTCAACTAACGACATGACCTACTAAGTCAACTAACGACATGACCTACTAAGTCAACTAACGACATGACCTACTAAGTCAACCAGGAACGTGACTTTAATAGTCAACCCGTCACCTAACTTGACTTATGACTTTGACCTCACGTTTCGCTACATCTACGTATGATCTGAGTGAGACAACCCGTACATAACTATATAATTATATTCAGATCTTTTAGACTTTTGTGTTTAGCTTAGTGTACAACTCAGTACAAATGGTTTCATTATATAATTAACTTATTCGCATACAGACAAGGTGTGTTCATTGTTTCACTTGAAACAATTTCAATACAGTAACACAAGCATAACGATCATTTAATATATACACACTAATGAATGTCCTTAATTCAATATCAATTAATTTATCTTATAATAGATGTGATTGTAGAATTGAGGGGTGAAATTTATCACGTGGAGATGAGTGGAGGCGGATATTTGGAGTCGGGTTGGTGGATTACGACGCTTGGAGTTGGATAATTTAAGTTGGATTGGTGGATTATAGGATATCTGGATGTGGATATTTTGAGAATGGTTTGGTGGATTACGACGAATGATATTTTAAGTTTGTTTGGGCGTATCAAACTTGCATACGCCACTAACATATAACATATGCCACTAACATATGCCACTAGCATATGCCACTAACATACGCCACTCACATATGTCACTAACATATAACATATGCCATTGGCATATGCCACTAACATACGCCACTAACATATGTCACTAACATATAACATTTTTTTCTTTTTTTCTTATCTATACAGACGCTCCTTCTATGCAGAAGATAGTTGAGTCCACAGACCATGACAGATGATCTGTTGGCAAGTGATGCAGCATTCACAAGCCACGGCTTTGTGGGTTCCACGCATTACCCAGCCGCCTAACACTATTTAGTGTTAGGTCCCCATTCGGAGCGGGGTGACTCAGGGACGCCCAGGCCCCGGGAACAAACCCTTGCCTTCACACGGATTCGAACCCGTACCCATCGGTTCGACAGTCCAGTGCGCTGCCACTCGACCACCGCGTCCCCATATGCCACTAACATATGCCTCTAGCATCAGGCCACTAACATTTGTCACTAACATATGCCACTAACATATGCCACTAGCATATGCCACTAACAAATGCCACTAGCATATGCCATTAACATATGCCACTAACATATGACACTAACATATGCCACTAACATATGGCACAAACATATGCCACTAACATAATAATATGGCACTAACATATGGCGGAAACATATGGCACTAACATATGGCGTAAACATATGGCACAAACATATGGCGCTAACTTATATTATATGCCACTAACATACGTCACTAACATACGTCACTAACATATGCCACTAACATATGCCAGTAACATATTCCACTAACATACGCCACTAACTTATCCCACTAACATACGCCACTATCATACGCCACTATCATACGCCAATAAAATACGCCACTAACTTACGCCACTAACATATGCCACTAACATATACCACTAACATATGCCACTAAAATAACAATGATGTGCACACCAAATTTCCATACACAACTCCAAAACTACACTCCAATACCACAGGGGCCGTCCATAAATGACGTCACGCATCTAGGGGGGGGGGAGGGGGTCACACTTTTGTGACGAGTGGGAGGGGGGGGTTGAAGAAATGTGACGTCACATCAAAAGCGTAACTTTAAATAAAACTTCCACTGAAATATTTGGTCGCTTACAATTTATTTAATGACTTTTTTGTTCTTATTTTTTTTTAATCAGTGCTTCTCAATGTGCCGGTCGGTAGGCCATCAGACGCTGGTTGGCGTAAGCTATCAAGACACGAAAATTAAATCTAATTATAAAACCGACTTCAGCTTCGGCTCCTGTCAGACTTTACTCCATAAATCCGATTGAATCCGGCTGCGGCTCGATTTCAAAAATTTGAATCCAGTACACCCCTAATTATATCTCGCTACCG